>JAOTOL010001646.1:3587500-3893268 GCA_034440575.1 Imbricaverruca yamaguchii | reverse complement strand
GCCACCCCGTCAGGTTTTTCGCGGATGGTGAACGAACGGTGAAACAAACGAAACATTTGGCATACCTTCTTCCCCACACCAATTTGGTATGCTGTTAACAAATTTTGAAGTCAGGTCATCTAGGGACAACGAATTAGTCAAGGTTAAATGAGGTCACTTTAATAAAGTTCAACCATTTGTCAAGCTTTTAACGGACGCAAATATTTTAATGAAACTTGAGCGTTTGCTTATCTTCAGGGATATAAAAAAAAGGTAGGAGAGGAAATTTTCCTTTTTTAATTTTTTTACTACTTACTAATTTCCGCATATTTGCCTATTAGAGTTCGGATAGAAGATTCTGACTAAAGTAAGCATTTTTATGGGAGCAAGTCGACTTCCAAAAACGTTTCTCGGTCTGCTCTACCCATTAGAAAATGAAAATGAAAAAAACTTTACATCTGAAAATTTGTATTGGGCCTGGTTGGAAATTGTATGGGCTTGGTCGATTTCGCTGACCTTTTCTGACTCCAAATACTTTTTGTTTTTCAAATATCCCCCAAAATGAATTCCCCAGAGCCAAAAACGTAATGCAACTCGTGAAGTTGTAAATATCTAGCCCCCTAGTGACGCCACTTTGGGGGGGGAAATTGTCTTGAGGGTGGATCCGGGCCATACTCGTCGAGCGCTTTCCGATGACATTCTCTTTCGTTTTCGTGCGACACTTATTTTGGATTTTAGGGGGTTATTATCCCCCCGCACGTTGTGTGAGGATTTGACCGGAGAAACAGCGCGGGTTAAAAGCACCCCTGGTCTATACGTACATGAGTGAAAAAAGGAAAACAAACATGAAAACTAGCTGCAGGCTCCGTACCTGCTAATGGGTGTTAAGGGCGCGATATTCCAACGAGCATCGGTACCTCCGCTGGCAACCTAAATGTAATGTTGGCCCTTTTTCTGGCCGGAGGGGTACCACCATCCCATGGACGAACACACCCCAGTGCCCCCACCCTGTTTACGCTCCTGCACCGAGTGGGGAGGAATTATGTTGCAACAGTTATCTATTACTTGCTCCACCCCTCCTTCCCAGCCGTGATCTTCAGTTGGCCTGTCTCATCATATTGCTACTATCAGTGGCACCGCGCGATCCCTGCGGGGCTCGACATGAATGTAGTCAGCGTGGGGCTGGCGAAAAGTTATAGTGTTAGGAAAAATACGGCTCATATTAGTAGACAAGATTCAATGTTTCAAATGAACCCGATTTTATACAATGTTTATTGTATTTAAGATCGGAAATGTGTGGAAAACACGGATGTTAGGCTGGAGCAAGGCCCTTTAGGCTGGAGCGCCTTCGGGACTGGGCAATTGTGCAGCCCATGTGACGTTCTGGCTGAAAAACTATACTGGAGGGCCCCGACTAAGGTCGCCGCGACTAATGGTGATCGTGGTGTAATGCAAGGCCGTATAATCAAGGTGCAAGGTGTAATGTAATTGGTTCGTGTTGAATTTGACCTACCTGCCCCCATTTGAATGATGTCGGCTGTTGTTGTGGTCGTTTGGAACTGATGGTGTGATATTTCAAAGTTTGAAAATGAAATGTTCAAGAACAGTTTCTGATGTTAAGGCATGCTCCTTCAGCAGCTGGTATCCGCATTTTGAGAAGGTTACCATGAAAAGGTAGGTCGGGGAAGAGGGGGTTTCCAAACACTTCAGACATCATACAACAAATAGCTACTGCCGCTTCTGTATGGCCGAACCAGTAATTTTGCTGTGCTTGCTGAACGCAAAAATGAACAAGCTTTCCATATCAATATACCAACAGTTCCTTTTGATGACAATCGACCACTCACAAAAAGCAACTTTAGAATGTAATTATTTTGTATTGGTGTGTTGTATTCCAAACACAAAAATGTGGTTGTTGAGGATTACAAACAACAGGTGAAAATTCCTGAACACTGATGAAGCAAATATATCTCCTACAGAAATGTTTGATTTTGTGATGAAATTTCAGGGTATTGTCTGAAGGGGCACTAATTTATATGTGGGGTGCCACTGTGAATGTCCCTGAAGAGGTGTCTTGGAGGACAATCTTGTATCCATCCATGTTTGAGGAGAGGAGAGCTCCCGGTATTGGTCTTTACACATTTCCTCCATATTACTGTTGATGCACCCCTAAACCCAAATAACCAACCAATCCTCCATATTAGTGGGTATGGGAGATTGGTTGACCCTATGCTGTCCCTGCTGTGGTTCCACATCACCAATGGACCTAGCCATCCTGTCATAGCTTATTTGCAGGGCTTTGGCATGAATAAGTATCTAAACCTGTCCCATCTCTCTGGTCAGATCCTCACACCCTGTATCTTGAGAAGATAGTAACCGCCTCCAAAATACAAACTAAGTGACAAGCAAAAACAGAAAAGGTGTCATCAGAAAGAGCTTGATGAGTAGGGCCTACATAAGATGAGTATGGCCTACATAATAAGCAAAAGAGGGCTACAAAAATGGTTAATGGCATAAGCAACCTGGCATATGAGGAAAGATTGAAGAAATTGAATATGTTTCCACTTAGATATAGAAGGCTGAGAGGAGATCTCATCGAGGTCTTTAAATTTGTCAATGGTCTGGAGAGGGGATACCTTGGGGAAATGTTTGAATTTAACAGAAATGATGCAATTAGAGGTCATAAATTCAAAATTAAAATTAACCACAGCAGAACAAGGTTAAGGCAAACTTTCTTCACCAACAGGGTAGTGGAACACTGGAACCAGCTGCCAGAAAACATCGTCAGTAGCAGCACATTGAACATCTTTAAAAACAGCATAGACAATCATTATAAGAATAGAGGACTTGCTTTTCAGTATTACAGGGAGGCTGATTGGCAGATTTGGTGGGAAACTGGTTCAGTGTACAGAGTGCAACCAAGAAGGGCCCTTGTGGCTCAGAGTTGCACTAATCTTTTATGTCTTTATGTCTTTATGCCTGGGTCCACCCCCCAAATATGTCTCCCAAAAGTGACATCACTAGAGGGGCTATATTTTCTTCTACTTTTCTAGACTTACATTATGTTTTTGGCTCTGGGGAGTTCATTTTATGGATATTTTAAAGAAAAATGGGAATCAGAAAGGTACTGAAATCAACGAGTCATAAAATATTTGGCCTCCCCAACTTTTTTTCTTCTTCAATTTCACAATTTTGAGTTTTGAAGTTTTCTTTAATTTTCCTTTTCTGATGGGCAGAGCAGACCAAAAACATTGTTGGAAGTGAACTTGTACTAATAAAAAATACTTACTTTAGCCAGAATCTTTGATTTGAACTCTAATAAGCAAATATGTAAAACTTATAAGTAGTCAAAAACTGAAAAATTAGAAATTCCTCTCATACGTTCTGTTGCATCCCTAAAGGTAAGCAAACTCTGAAAGTTTCATTAAAATATCCCTATCCATTAAAGTGTGACAACTGGTTGAACTTTTTAAGGTGACCTCACTTGACCTAGATTAACTAATTGACCCTAGATGAACTCACTTCAAAAGTTTGACATGACATGCCAAATTGATGTGGGGGAAAGGTGTGCCAAATTTTGGTGAGCTTCCACTCGCTGTTCGTTCACTATCCACAAAAAAACCTGTGGGGGTTGGGTCAGGGTGGGGTGGTTGAAAGCTCCCCCTGGTATGGGGTGGTTTAAATACTTAACATTGAAGCAAACAACCAAGTTGAACATTGTATATTTCAAGAGTGGATTCAGGATTGATCATTCGGGGGGGACACATTTCCTCAGGAGTAGCTTTGGCTGAAAAATTTTGTTGATTGGGGGGCATCATTCCTCAGTGCCTTTTCATCTCAAAAGGTCACCCTTTTCCCTTACTAAAAGGAGTGACTTATGCCGAAGAACCCATTTAGTGGCTGGGGGTGGGGCATGCACCTGAACATTCAAGGAAGTGCCTGTCCTTGCCAAATGAGCTCCACCTTTCCATGAGAGGGGGCATATGCCTACAGTGCCCCTTCCTCTGTATCCACCACTGGTGTATTCATGAGCAATGCCCCACAAATCCTATGGGCGCAAAATAACCTTAGTAGTCGGTGTGCCCTTAAGCCCAAATAATCAATCAACCCCACAACTCCTCTGGCACACTGGGGCGGGCTCTACTGCCTGTCTCCGCACGAGAACACCACGGCGACGATCAGCGAAGGCGGCGGCACTGTCTGCAGTGAATGATGGGCGATGGGCACAAACATTCCGACATAAAAAACATGCAACATAAAAAGATCAGTGGAACTATGAGTGACAAGGGCCCTTCTTGGCCCTTGTGTCACTGAACCCTATGTCTTTATGTCTTTATGAACCAGTTACCCACCAAATCCGTCGATCAGCCCCGCCTGGAATATAAAAAAGCAAGCCCTCTACACTTATGATTGTCTATGCTGTTTTAAAGACATAGATGCCCAAGTCCTCCACTGACACAAGCACAAAGCAACACAAACTAGTAGATAACACTAAGTAGGCGCAGCACCGGCACGTGCCTCACACACGATGTCTGCGACAGCTTCTTCATCATCGCCACCATTGCCCAGCAGGTAGGCACAATATCCTTCACGTATAGCAATGAGTACTAGATGTGAACAGTTGGGGCGGGGTGGGGGGACGTGTCACATTCAACCGAAGTCCTGCCTGGTGAACATTCCGGTGGCGGTGTGCTGTCGGCTGGTTAGGGTGGGGGGCAGCATTCCGAGATGCAGCCGGCACCCAGCAGACATGTAGCCGACGTGAGGCCGACGTCTGGAAGATTTCTGGCTGCTGTTGGGACGATAGCGGCTCGCTGTCGGCTGTGGAGTGAAACGTCGGACAACGGCCCGACGTCGGCTGGCAGCTATCGACTTTCCGAACTCACCCGACATATGTTGATATTCCGGGTTAGTTTGCCGATGTCGGGTCGAGAACGGCCGGATGTCGGCGCGCCGCTCACGAGATGCCGAGCTCGCCCGACACATGCAGGCGGCGGGCCGACATCGGCACGTTTGCTGGGTGTCCACCCCCGGTATCGTGTTCCTGGCTCCAGCTGACCGAACATATGACGCAAATCCAATACGTCTCCCGGATTCTAGGGCATTTGTACACAAGGTCAAATGTACGCATGAAAGATGTACACAAGCAAATGCATGTAAGCAAATGTACGTATGCGCGAAAGTACGTATGACAAATGTACGTGAGCGCAAATGTACGAAAGTGAAAAAGTACGTATAGCAATTGCACATATGACATACAATGATTTACGTATTAGATGTGCGTAACATTTACATTCGATGTACGTAAGAGCAAATGTGCGCATGGCAAAAGTACGTAAGCATAAACGTACATCAGGCCAAATGTGCGTAAGCGCAAAAGTATATAAGCACAAATATGTGTATAAGACGATGTATGTGCATTTACGCACACGTACCTTTTGGCTTACGCACTTGTGCATGCGTACATTTGGGCTTACATACTTTTGCGCTTACGTACATTTCGGCATACGTACATTTTCGCTTACGTGCATTTGCGCTTACGCACATTTGCGCTTGCGTACATTTGCGCTTACGCACATTTGTGTGTACATACTTTTGCGCTTACGTAAATTTGCGCAAACATACTTTTGCTCTGACGTACATTTGCGCATGCATACTTTTTCCCCATGTACATTTGCGATTACGTACATTTGTTATATGTACATCTGCGCCTTCGTTCAATTGTCATATGTACATCTGCGCTTACGTACATTTGGTTACGCACATTTGCTTACGTGCATTTGTGCACGTACATCTGTCATACGTACATTTGCTTTACGTACATTTGTCCGGTTACCATTTCCTGAGTGCTATGCGTACCGATATGCGCCGGGTAGTGGGCGAAAGCGGTGCCGCACCAGCGTTCGGGAACCGTCTGACGCTCGACTGACTGGGCCGGCCCAGAGATGTATACTGGAAGATGTTCTGCCCTCTCCTCCCCACTCCGCGTCCACCGTTTTGCTGGCATGAACAAGCGTTCCACAGTTTCCCCACTGTCAGAGCCGTGCAGGACGCTGAGGACAGCGGATGAATGGCATGGCCGTCTGCAGGAAGCAGCCAGCAGCCGCCCCACCCTCTCTCAAATTGAAAGATGTCGCTCCTCCGGCCGGGGAAAACACTCATCCAGGAAAGGCAGGCTGCATCCTCCCCACCCTATGCTCAACAGATTTGCTAGCCACAAACGCATCTCTCAGATCATAGTACGCCGCTTTAGGACGAAAAGTGCCCCTTCAGTATGCTCTAGTGTACCCCTTTCCCACTCGGCGAATTTTCCCGCCGAAAAAAACCCTCCGAGGAAATGTGCCCCTTCCCCAATGATAGTTACTGGATCCGCCCCTGCCGAGTGCAATCTTCCGGGCGTAAAATGCTCATTAAGTCTGTGCTCGGAATTCAGGACGCTTGTTTTCGCAGGCGCTGATACACGTGGCATATTCCAAGCGCTGCTGTTCAGTTCGGGGAACACACCGAAATTCGCCGGTGGTGTTTGGCGAACACTTTTCTAAACCGATAAAGACGGTATTTCACATATTTCAGCCAAATAAAATATGGTTCCACATAATCGCAAGACTTCACTGTAGCTGTTGTGGTACAAGTTCCTAGTAGCTGCTACCGGTGTAATTGCGAAAAATCGGTGGTCATTTGGCTACGCTTATGAGCGGTAAGCGTATGCTCACGCTTATTGTATGAACAATTGTTATATGCTTTCATGTGCGCCTGAGCCCAGTGTTGGAAAAACTGACGTTTGCTGGTGTCATGCATACCAATACATTATGTACTCCAGGATTGTGACTAGACTAAATGAAATATTTTGTACTCCAGAAGGGAAAACGAAGAACAACATTGTTTGGTCGAGTGCTACCACTCAAAGTCCATACCTGAAAACATGTGAACATGTGAATGAAAATATGTGTGCGCGTGTGCGTGTGCGTTTGCGTGCGCGTGCGCGTGCGCGTGTGCGTGTGTGTGTGCGCGTGCGCGTGCGTGACGGAGCCAGCTGTCGGTCGGCAGTGTGTGGCTGCCTCTGCCGGACGACGTGGCGACATACATACGCAGCGGCGGCACTGTCGTGTCGGACGACCCGGGCCGCGCCGACGCGAGCGGCGACAGCGACGACGACTCTGTCGACTGGCACGCCGCCGAGGAGAACGCGCCGCAGTTGCAGGCAAGGGCCCCCCCCCCCCACCGGCGCCTGTCTCGAGATCCTGTCCGATCGGCCTGGATGCCAGCGCGCAGAGCGTTCACATCCCAGAGCTGTGGTGTTCTCTCGTCACTGGTTGTGATGTACACTGGTGCTATTCTGCCAGTTAATTCTGACATCCATAGCTCGGTTGAAGTTTGCAAGCCGTGGACTGCGATGGCGAGAAATGCGCTGGTGTCTGGTACTAGGAGAGCGACAATCGTTATGGTTGGTCATCTCATCCTGAGCACATATTTTGGTTTACTCTGGCTTTGGTGTATTCATTCATTCACATGTATTCCTGCAAATGAGTATATTTTTTCGGAGCGATATAGCGCGGTTGTTCCATTTCTGTGCGTCTGCGCCTCTCGCTTAATCGGACGGCGACCCTTGATCGTAGCTTGTACGAAGCACCACTGACCGAGACGTCTAATCTGCGCCGCTGCCTGCCGACAGCGTCCCGACTTCTGCGCGTTCGACGGCGCAGTGCGCGCGGCCATCGCGGCGGTGGGCGGTGGCGCGTTCGTCAAGCTCGACTGGAGCGCGCCGGTGGACGTGCGCTGGCTGTCGCTGGGCCGCGCGCTGCGCTCGCAGACTGCCGACGACGTGCACCTGCTCCTGCGCAGCTCGGACCGGCTCCAGCGCGACCTCTGCCGTCCGTTCCAGGTGGGTGTGCGGCCGTGACCCTGGCAGGAGGAACGCGAGGCAGGGGAGCTCCAGGTGGGTGTGGCTGTCACCCTGGCAGCAGGAACGCGAGGCAGGGAGCTCCAGGTGGGTGTGTGGCTGTCACCCTGGCAGCAGGAACGCGAGGCAGGGGAGCTCCAGGTGGGTGGGTGTGGCTGTCACCCTGGCAGCAGGAACGCGAGGCAGGGGAGCTCCAGGTGGGTGTGTGGCTGTCACCCTGGCAGCAGGAACGCGAGGCAGGGGAGCTCCAGGTGTGGGTGTGTGGCTGTCACCCTGGCAGCAGGAACGAGAGGCAGGGGAGCTCCAGGTGGGTGTGTGGCTGTCACCCTGGCAGCAGGAACGCGAGGCAGGGGAGCTCCAGGTGGGTGTGTAGCTGTCACCCTGGCAGCAGGAACGCGAGGCAGGGGAGCTCCAGGTGGGTGTGTGGCTGTCACCCTGGCAGCAGGAACGCGAGGCAGGGGAGCTCCAGGTGGGTGTGTGGCTGTCACACTGGCAGCAGGAACGCGAGGCAGGGAGCTCCAGGTGGGTGTGTGGCTGTCACCCTGGCAGCAGGAACGCGAGGCAGGGGAGCTCCAGGTGGGTGTGTGGCTGTCACCCTGGCAGCAGGAACGCGAGGCAGGGGAGCTCCAGGTGGGTGTGGCTGTCACCCTGGCAGCAGGAACGCGAGGCAGGGGAGCTCCAGGTGGGTGTGTGGCTGTCACCCTGGCAGCAGGAACGAGGCAGGGAGCTCCAGGTGGGTGTGTGGCTGTCACCCTGGCAGCAGGAACGCGAGGCAGGGGAGCTCCAGGTGGGTGTGTGGCTGTCACCCTGGCAGCAGGAACGCGAGGCAGGGGAGCTCCAGGTGGGTGTGTGGCTGTCACCCTGGCAGCAGGAACGCGAGGCAGGGGAGCTCCAGGTGGGTGTGTGGCTGTCACCCTGGCAGCAGGAACGCGAGGCAGGGGAGCTCCAGGTGGGTGTGTGGCTGTCACCCTGGCAGCAGGAACGCGAGGCAGGGGAGCTCCAGGTGGGTGTGTGGCTGTCACCCTGGCAGCAGGAACGCGAGGCAGGGGAGCTCCAGGTGGGTGTGTGGCTGTCACCCTGGCAGCAGGAACGCGAGGCAGGGGAGCTCCAGGTGGGTGTGTGGCTGTCACCCTGGCAGCAGGAACGCGAGGCAGGGGAGCTCCAGGTGGGTGTGTGGCTGTCACCCTGGCAGCAGGAACGCGAGGCAGGGGAGCTCCAGGTGGGTGGGTGTGGCTGTCACCCTGGCAGCAGGAACGAGAGGCAGGGGAGCTCCAGGTGGGTGGGTGTGGCTGTCACCCTGGCAGCAGGAACGAGAGGCAGGGAGCTCCAGGTGGGTGTGTGGCTGTCACCCTGGCAGCAGGAACGCGAGGCAGGGGAGCTCCAGGTGGGTGTGTGGCTGTCACCCTGGCAGCAGGAACGCGAGGCAGGGAGCTCCAGGTGGGTGTGTGGCTGTCACCCTGGCAGCAGGAACGCGAGGCAGGGGAGCTCCAGGTGGGTGTGTGGCTGTCACCCTGGCAGCAGGAACGCGAGGCAGGAGCTCCAGGTGGGTGTGGCTGTCACCCTGGCAGCAGGAACGCGAGGCAGGGGACTCCAGGTGGGTGTGGCTGTCACCCTGGCAGCAGGAACGCGAGGCAGGGGAGCTCCAGGTGGGTGTGTGGCTGTCACCCTGGCAGCAGGAACGCGAGGCAGGGAGCTCCAGGTGGGTGTGGCTGTCACCCTGGCAGCAGGAACGCAGGGAGCCCAGGTTGTGGCTGTCACCCTGGCAGCAGGAACGAGGCAGGGGAGCTCCAGGTGGGTGTGTAGCTGTCACCCTGGCAGCAGGAACGCAGGCAAGTGGGTGTGTGGCTGTCACCCTGGCAGCAGGAACGCAAGGCACTAACACTCCAGGTGGGTGGGTGTGCTGTCACCCTGGCAGCAGGAACGCGAGGCAGGGAGCTCCAGGTGGGGTGTGGCTGTCACCCTGGCAGCAGGAACGCGGGGCAGAGGAGCTCCAGGTGGGTGTGTGGCTGTCACCCTGGCAGCAGGAACGCGAGGCAGGGGAGCTCCAGGTGGGTGTGTGGCTGTCACCCTGGCAGCAGGAACGCGGGGCAGAGGAGCTCCAGGTGGGTGTGTGGCTGTCACCCTGGCAGCAGGAACGCGAGGCACTAACACTCCAGGTGTGTCGCCGCCGCGACAGTTTGGAGTGTTAGTGGGTGGCAGAGTGAGTGGCTCTGGTGTGCTCATGTTCAACTGCTCAGTGTTAAGTGTGACGCATGCGGACCAGTAGTCTAAGGTAGGCTGTCCGTCTCACAATTGAAATATTGATGGTTCAAGTCTCACCTGTCGCTACTGCTCGTCGGCGACCAGTCGGCGTGAGATATTGGCGACGCTACGTGACTCGACGGTCGACGTGTCGTAAAAACCAATTACTACTACTAGT
The DNA here is from genome assembly GCA_034440575.1 of Imbricaverruca yamaguchii. Classification (NCBI taxonomy): domain Eukaryota; kingdom Metazoa; phylum Arthropoda; class Thecostraca; family Neoverrucidae; genus Imbricaverruca; species Imbricaverruca yamaguchii. The sequence goes on along the minus strand of JAOTOL010001646.1, from coordinate 3,882,970 downwards.
GTGACGCGTTTTGGGACTGCCTGTGAGGGCTCAGCTAGCTCAGTGGTTAAGCTGAGTGTATGGAATGTCAGATGTATATGGTTCGATTCCCCGCGGTGCCCGCCTTTCCTGACAGGGTGAGAGGCAGGTAACGTTATGTGACCTCAGGTGCTGAGTGCGTCGTAAAGCCACAATCACTCAGCCGGGAAATATTTGTGGATGACGGTTTTTCAGTTGCTTTTATTCATATGCTACTGCAAACCCATTAATCATTTTGCACTGTTGCTTAGTTTGGAAATAATCTGCAACTTGAATCGAACCGAAATGTCTTCCAGATTTGTGGAATACCAACATGCAGTGTTCCTATCATTGTTGTATTTTTTTTGTCCAGGTGTTCCATAATATCTGGCGTGTTTTCGTGGTTGCCGGTTTTTCGTTGTTCGTTATGAAATCACTGTGGGAAGATGCTGGCTGCCGACCAATATCTAGCACTGCATTGTACGCCAGCTTACGTATTGGAAAATAGCGTCGACGTCGCTATCACGCTCTCAGATAGTTGTTCGATTCTGGTTCGTCATGCTTCAGAAAACTCTTAATGATATGTTCAGTCGTTATTGTCGTCCAGGCATGCTAACAATTTCTTCATTTCCAACATGTGCCAGTGCTAACAGGCTCGTTTGGGTCGAGGTCCATGACACCAGCAGTGCTCGCAAGGTATTCTCAGTGCTGTATGCCATCCCCGATATAGTTCCTTTTTCTGAGCAATTTGTTGCAAATCATGCAAGCTTGCCTACTTCTTTCCCTATCAGTGACGGCTGTTTGTTCTCTATTCTGTCCTGTTACATGCGACAGTGTCTATGATGCTAGGCTTCGTTTGGCGGCAGTTGCGTGTGTGGTACGTGCTACAGGCTCTTCTGTCTCTTCCTCTATGATATTCAAAAGTGGTTTCTTGTTCACGTGGCCTACATTGATCAAAGTCCGTGCCACTGGAACAACCACGATTGAAAACTATAGTCCAAGCTCATTTCACCCGTCTTTCCGGTCAGATCCTCACACCTTGTCTCGGTGGTGCAATCCTTCTCTAATCTCAAAGCTATGCGTCGCACGAAAACAAAAGAGGTGTCATCGGAAAGCGCTTGAAGAGTAGGGCGAGAAACCACCGGAACATTTTCTCCCACAAAAGTGACGTCACTAGGTGTTCCATGTTTTCACCACTGACTTCATGTTTTTGTCTTCGGAGAGTTAATTTCGGGGAGATTTGAAACACAAATTATTTAGAATCAGAAAAGGAAGTCGAAATTCGACCAAGGCTCTAACATTTTTGGTCACCCCAAAAAAATCCGAACCAATTTTTTAAACTTACACATTTTGAGGTTTCAGTTTTCTTTCATTTTTTCTTTAATTGGTAGAGCGGACCGCAAAACGTTGTTTGAAGTCCACTTGCTCCTATAAAGATTCTTACCTTAACCGGAATCTTTGGCTTTAGCAATAATGGTCCAATATGCAAAACTAATGTCATCAAAAACGGGGAAAAAAATCGAAAATTTATCTGATGCGTTTCGTTTCTTCCCCAAAGATAAGCAACCGATGAAGGTTTCATTAAAATATCTTTATCCGTTAATACGCGACGACTGGCTGACTGTATGATCAATGCAGTCGATGCCCTCCTAATCCAAAATAGCCAACCAACTGTCTTAACTTTTCTGGAGGTGACCACATTTGACCTCGACTAACTCATTGACCCTAGATGACCTGTCCTAAACATTTTCACACAACATGCCAAATTGATGTGGGTAAAGGTATGCCAAATTTCGGCGCGCTGCCGCGCGCCTTTCTTTCGTTGTTGGCAAAAAACTTCGGGTGGAGGGGGGGGGGAATATCAGCCCCCGAGTCTTTATTAGGGTTAAGACTGCTAATACAGACCAATTCATCCTTCCCGCTGCATCTGTCACAATTCAACTAACTAGTATCTCACTCATCACTGCTCGAGTTGACCTGGTGGCCAACGCCCAACATCGAACACTTGGGAACAAACAGCCATTTTTCTCATCTGCGCCACATAACGACTGCAGCGCCACCTATTGTTCGGCGCGAGAACCGCACGGTGTGTGGTCGCTCGGCTCCAACGCTCAACAACACGTGCGGCCTCTCAGGCGTGCTCGGACGCGGACGGGGCGTCCGCCGAGACCCCGCAGCTGGTGCTCAGGCGCTGGGAGGACATCAGCCCTGCCGCCGAGTTCAGGTGCTTCGTCAGGGATGGCCGGCTGATCGGTGAGTGGTGTCGCAGGCAGCGGCCAATTGGTCGGCGAGTGATGATACAGATGAAGGTTGTGTCCGTCATGCTGTGTGGCACGATCTGACCTATTTGAGTCCATATTCGGCCATGTCTTTTTGGGGTCAATTGGAGTATGAAATATGGAATGAGTAGGCTACGGGCTGAGTGTTGTTATCACAGCCGAAAGGTTGTGGGTTTGTGTCCCATCCGTCGCTGGTATTCGCCAGCGACTAATCGGCGTGGTAGATTGGCGACTCTGTATGAACAATGCGACCGTAAAATAAATATCCAGCCAACTAACTAACATGTCTGTCTCTATCTCGGCCTCTGTCAAATGATTTTCCGATATTTTGCTGATGTATTTAATGGTGTTTTTCGTTGTCATTATCCGAAGATATATATGTATATGTATATATATCTTCCTGTTAAAAGGACGTCTCGTTTCCACTTATCTGTCGCGGAATGTATTTCAGCTGTTAAATATTGCCGTAATCTGCTTATGTTGGTAGTTGCATAAACTTAACCACATTTTGCAATATTAATGGCCATGCTCTTCTGCATTTTCGTAGCAGTTATGGATTGGATTTCTCATCTCAACCAGGATTCAATGTGTTGGGTTTTTTCCGCCTACACGAATTTAGTGTGCATTATTGAGCTCTCTTTCTGGTGTCTCGAGAACACCCAGATGACGCGGAAATATACCCCACTGGAAGAAGAACTTGTTACTTGAGGTGCTCAATTATTGTATAAACTTATGCATGTGTGAATTTAGCATACTCTACGTTCAACCGTTAACACGTCTACCGTTCATCGGTGTTTCAGCAATATCCCAGCGAGAAATCAGCCAGTTCTTCCCGCATTTGGAACGAGATGCTACCAGCATTGTTACCGACATCAAAAGCTTCTTCCAAGAAAGCATCCAGCCGAAATTCCCGCTTCAGAACTGTGCGTACATGAATGGACTATCGAGCCATGCGCTACGAGTCGTGTAGTCTGGTTTCAAAGCGCTTATTTTTGTCTCCCACCCTACGTTTTGATTTGCATCTGTGCACAATATATGCACTAGCATAGATATATTGCACTTACCTGACCTTGCCACTAGATAATGACTAGAAGCTTGGATAACTATTGTTCTGTTTTTCTGTGCATTGTGTGGTTGTACACTGAGATGCCTTTACTGGTTACCGGGTCAGGTACAGACAGGACTCCCGTCAACTCGCATCGCCCGGGGACGAGTAGTCTGGGGGTAAGTTGCTCGTCTCACAATCGAAAGGTTGTGGGTTCGAGTATCAACTGTCGCTACTCTTCTCCCGCGACCGATCGACGTCGGAGACTGGCGACGCTACATGTCTCAGCGGTCGATGTGTCGTAAAACCAATAACCAGTAACTCGTATCGCCCATCTGGTCTCGTCTCACAACAGATTGGGTTCCTCCGTCCTCAGACGTGTTCGACGTGTGTCGCTCCGCCAAGGACCAGGTGCAGCTGCTGGACTTCAGCCCGCTGGCGCCGCCCACCGACCCGGCGCTCTTCACGTGGGCTCAGCTGGAGGGCCGCCACTGTGTCAGGTGGGCCGCCACTGTGTCAGGTGGGCCGCCACTGCGTCAGGTGGGCCGCCACTGCGTCAGGTGGGCCGCCACTGCGTCAGGTGGGCCGCCACTGCGTCAGGTGGGCCGCCACTGCGTCAGGTGGGCCGCCACTGTGTCAGGTGGGCCGCCACTGCGTCAGGTGGGCCGCCACTGCGTCAGTCAGGTGGGCCGCCACTGCGTCAGGTGGGCCGCCACTGCGTCAGGTGGGCCGCCACTGCGTCAGGTGGGCCGCCACTGCGTCAGGTGGGCCGCCACTGCGTCAGGTGGGCCGCCACTGTGTCAGGTGGGCCGCCACTGCGTCAGGTGGGCCGCCACTGCGTCAGGTGGGCCGCCACTGCGTCAGGTGGGCCGGCCACTGCGTCAGGTGGGCCGCCACTGCGTCAGGTGGGCCGCCACTGCGTCAGGTGGGCCGCCACTGCGTCAGGTGGGCCGCCACTGCGTCAGGTGGGCCGCCACTGCGTCAGGTGGGCCGCCACTGCGTCAGGTGGGCCGCCACTGTGTCAGGTGGGCCGCCACTGCGTCAGGTGGGCCGCCACTGCGTCAGGTGGGCCGCCACTGCGTCAGGTGGGCCGCCACTGCGTCAGGTGGGCCGCCACTGTCAGGTGGGCCGCCACTGCGTCAGGTGGGCCGCCACTGCGTCAGGTGGGCCGCCACTGCGTCAGGTGGGCCGCCACTGTGTGGCATGGTGGCGTCAGGTGGCCGCCACGTAGGTGGGCCGCCACTGCGTCAGGTGGGCCGCCACTGTGTCAGGTGGGCCGACACTACGTCAGGTGGGCCGCCACTGTGTCAGGTGGGCCTTTGACTCGTCAGGTGGCGACTGTCAGGTGGGCGCGTCAGGTGCCGCACTGCCACTTGTCAGGTGGGCCGCCACTGCGTCAGGTGGGCCGCCACTGTGTCAGGTGGGCCGCCACTGCGTCAGGTGGGCCGCCACTGTGTCAGGTGGGCCGCCACTGTGTCAGGTGGGCCGCCACTGCGTCAGGTGGGCCGCCACTGTGTCAGGTGGGCCGCCACTGCGTCAGGTGGGCCGCCACTGCGTCAGGTGGGCCGCCACTGTGTCAGGTGGGCCGCCACTGCGTCAGGTGGGCCGCCACTGTGTTAGGTGGGCCGCAGCGGGCCGCCGGCAGTGCGCCGCTGTGGCAACGTGGGAGAGATCTGATGTGATAGACTAGGAAGGTGGTGTACTGGGTTGTGGCTTTCTCGTCGTAGTGCATCTTTTTTCACCCACGAATTGTAACAAGCCTGGTTCGGTGGAAGACGTACGTACTTCGTTCACACTTTGCAATTTTGTTCGTAGGTTTGTAAAGTATAATTTTCGCACGGGATGTATGCTGTCTGTTCCTACACGAAAACAAGACTTGAAGTTTACTGGTACAATAGTAAATGTTGATGTACATCCCCACACACCCCAAAGTGGCATAGGGGTTTCAGCAGCCTACTTGTTCATACTGATTCTCTTGTCTGTTCAGGTCGTAGCTTTCCGTGTTTCATCCTGTCCTGTTCCAAACGCCTCCTTTGATCGCCATCCCGGCGCGACCGGTCTCGCTGGCCACGCCCTGTGACAGCCCTGTGACAGCCCTTGGACAGCCCTGTGACGGCCCCGTGACAGCCCCGTGGCAGCCCTGTGACACCCTGTGACGGTCCCGTGACAGCTCTGGGACAGCCCTGTGACATCCCCGTGGCAGACCTGTGACGGTACTGTGACATCCCCGTGGCAGCCCTGCGACGGTACTGTGACAGCCCTGTGACAGCCCTGTGACAGCCCTGTGGCAGCCCCGTGGCAGCCCTGTGACGGCCCTGTGACAAGCCCTGTGACGGTCCTGTGACAGCCCTGTGACAGCCCCGTGACAGCCCTGTGACAGCCCTGTGACGGTCCCGTGACAGCCCTGTGACAGCCGTGTGACAGCCCCGTGACAGCCCTGTGGCAGCCCTGTGACAGCCGTCTCGGCCGCCAGGTGCGGAGAGCCGTCGGACGCGGCGGCGCCCCTCTGCGCAGAGTGCGCGGCCGACGCCGGCCTGCCCGTGCTGCAGCGGATCGCCGACGCCGACGGGATCCAGCGGCCGCCGTTCGCCGACGCCGAGCTGCCGTACGACGTGTGCCGGCTGGCCGAGGCCGGCGACGCCACCGCCATCGTCAGTCTCCTGCGCAGGGTATGTCGGGGAGCGGGGGTGGCCGAGTGGTTGAGGTCCCGGGTTCGACACTCGCACCGCTCCGGACATTTCCCAATCCCGCGGCCCACCGGCGAAAGTGTGGGCGGCGCCGTTAGCCGTGAATTTACATGAAGTGCCTCGTGAATCACCCAATAAACAGACAAACAGGGTAGGTCGGCCTGGGCTTGAACTTCGAACCTGGCGAACTGAACCGACGGTGGTTCACTAAAGGACAGTCAAATGCAGTGTAAGTTGTTCTCAGCTGTCAGCTGAGTTCGATGTGCATCCGTTTTTGGAATCGTTTTGCTTCAACGCTGAACACCTGTTGTCGACGACGAGCTTTCACTGATTCGCGCAAGGAGCTTTTAACATCGCCCAGGACCAAAGTGTATGCTCTGTTTATTGACAACTGATTGCCGTCCCAGGTCGGCTTCTACAGTATGCAATTTTACAGCGAAAGAGCGGGGCTAATTTTAGAAAACAATATTATTCATGAGAAGTCCCCGCGGGTGAGGATCCGGTGGCTCAGTTGACAGGACGTCGGGCACTTGTTCGTGAGGTCGTTGGTTCGAATCCCAGAACGAGCCTGATTACCGAGTCTATTCACAACCAGTTGAAATGACAGATCGCGGCGCTAAAGAACCCGATCTATTTCTTCTTCCACACATGCTGTTTCTCAGGTTTGAACGCTCCCCACGTAAAGGTCAACTGCAATTTGATATCGCCTGGCGTTCTGTTGTCTGCAGAGTTCATTGGTATAGGCTGTCACTTGAAGGTTTCCGTGTTTTGTTCAGAGCCAACTGCGGAAGTCGGATGGCAGCTCGGACGAAGAATAGAAAGTTAATCTGGATGCTGAAGAACGAAGAACGACTTCCAACAGAGGTATGTCAGCCACTCAAAGCTGCATGGGTTTTAAACTGTCGTCAGTTCGGTCCTTACGCCTGCGGGGTTAATAGTATGCATTGCACACACATACATACCAGACGCACGCACAGTGATAAATTATTCGCGAAATAGGGTGGAATTTACCACTTTCTGAACATCAATGACATCCTTCTTTAAGATGTATGGGCATCCTGCTCCTGGATATGAACTATTCATGTCCCTTTCTAACAGTATCTCGTTTATGAAATATAGCTCTTCCTAAATTACAAACCTCAAAATAAATGATGAAGGTTCAGTCATAATTACCTACACCATCAACTCAAATTTTTGTCAGAAAGGCATCAAAAGCATTTTAAATTACACTACTTACGTGTCAAATTTCTACATCCTGCTATGCTTGTTTCGACATCTCACACCTAACGACAAACCAATATTTTAACCCTGCGCACGCACATACGCTCACCTGCATTCACATGCGAAAAAAGCTCAGGTACACACGCCCGCCCGATAGTCAGTGTATTTTGTAGCGCAATCTATTGTTCTGTCAAATTGCAGATTCCGGTACAATTTTGGTATGCCCACCAAGTCGTCTGAAAGAGGACTGACTCCGCTCTTAATTTGCTCTGGAGTTTCCCTCTGCTCGCGGCGGCGCGGAAACCGTGGCTCATGAACTGCGTCCAGTGCAATGCGGTGCAATGCAGTCGTATGTCTCAACAATGCGACGAATATCATTGCATTGCTGAGGTACGTGCATCTGACAGAGTGATAGCGGTGAAGTGAGGCGTATCTTGTCGCGCTGCTCATCTTCTCAGCCAACACTTGTCCACGTGCCAGCTATCACACCCCTGCGTTGCACCTGCGGTATATTCAGATCTGATGGTAAAACATGTAATTGAAGTGGATGTCACACTAGTATATGCACGCCGGATCGTTGTTGCCGATTGCATCATTTGCTTCTTTTGATCTTAATGCGACTTGCTTATATTGTTTGTATGCTCTCGTGTGCCCATGTTCATTTTGATTTGGAGTTCGTGTTCAGCCATAATTTGATGTGTAACTGTTGTTAATATACAAAGAATAAATATACAAAATGTATTTAGCTATCATTGAAATGTGAACTCGTTTTAAATACAACCTGTCCGGTACATGGCTGTTTCATTTCCTTTATGATCCTTGTACTGTAATGAATGGCAAATGTCTTTATTTCGGTGTGACTTAGTCTTCTGTGCCACTTTTGCCTCGTGAATTTCCACAGTAGTACAAACTACTGTACTATGAATATCATTGCATTGTTGAGGTACGTGCCTGCACAAGGTTAACCGAATTTGCTTCGGGTGTTTGGTGACTTTCTTCACTCACTGTCGTAGAGTGACGTTTATCAGGAAAAAAAAAAAACGGAAGATATGCTTTGATGATTAAACCAATTAAATGTGACGGTTATGCTGGAATCAGTTTCATTTCAGTGCCTACGCGAAGCTGAGTATACTACACAGGCCATCATCTCGCCGTCCAATCTCGCGTGCTACAATTACGATTAGTGATGTGTTGCTGCTTCCATATGCATACGTCTACTGTTGTGTTGCTGGCTGAAGTGCACCTCTTCTTGGGCTATCAAGTTAGGCATTTTATGGTTTTACGCGAGGTACCTGCTTGGAAAAGTGTGAGTAGTCGTGAAGCATCAATGATAAGGGGATGACAGTATGCATATCTCATTTAATGCCTATCATGTTTCGTAAATGTGATTTTTTTTAAACGCATATCAGAAGTATGGTCCGCTGGTATATATTAACCAATAGTTAACCCCATACCGGTGCATTTTTTTTATAACCTCTGGTGCGGACGATTCATACCCTTTTTTTTGGTACGAATCTCAAAAACAATTTTGAGCCCTATTTGTTTTAGTTGTCATTTTTCTCATCAAATTACTGTAACATATGCGGAGGCTTATTCTGGGTTACCCAGTATATCCATCTGGGCTTTGGAAAATGGAAGTATATGTGACAAGGCAGGACTGGAAGAACAAGATGGCAAGTTGGAGCATTATATCCTCATGATAATCGATTTCTTCTTTCCACACTTGGTGCCATTTGTGGGTAGTTATACCTTCCGTGAGGCTTCATTCTCCCGTCAGACTGATTCTTGCATGCAAAACATATGCTTTGGTGCCAGGCCGTAGTCAGGGACCAAGTGGAGTTTTTGGTTTGTAATCTCTTGCTGTTGCTGCCGATCACCCCCCGATGCTTGGGAAATTAATTTTCCGGTTGCTTCGTATGACACCGCACAGGTTTTGTGAGGTATGGATATTTGTATGCTTTTTAAGGTACGCCGTTTCGGGAATACGGAAAAGGCAAAAATTGGCTAACATGTTCATCTTTGTGATGTCGCACACCGAATTATAAAATTACTTGATTGCCATATTGCAGGCATTGCATTCTTCCCTATGCATATTTCACTCGCTATTCACAAAAGGATACACAGGTATCGACTGATAACACAAGTGACCTATGACAATCTTTGGGAAACCGGGAAGACACTGCCTCTGTGAAAGCATCACTCACCATTTGTAAAATTTGAGAAAATTTAACTAGTGCATGGCTTAATTAATAAGCTGAGCGCAGCACACAAACGGTATGCTGTTCTAATCGATATTTTTGGTATGCACTGCTGAAACATTCTTGTGTTGTACCATTCATCCTGCCTGGACTGAAAGTCGGCATATAGAATAATGCTTAGCTGTGTGTTGATTTTCGTGTTATATTTCAAATTCCTCCAGGCAGTGATTTGAAGATAATTTCTAGACGCTTTGACTTACTGAAGGATCCTGTCGGAGAAATGCATGAGCAAAGATCAGTTTCGTTCGGTTCCATAATTATTCTGGCTACCAATGACTGCTGAGCACCAATAGTTCAGTTGGTTCGGTTTTGTTGTTCACTTCGGTTCATATACACCTGTGTTTACTGTACTTTACGACCATTTTGTTATTTTCTCATTTATTAAGAAAGCATTAACATCCTACATGGGAACCGGATATCAAGACATCAATGTATCAAATTTTCGGTTTCACTCGGCGCTGTGCTGTGATTGTTATGTGCACAGTGTCCATTTCAACTTGTATTGTATTTTCATCCGTTAATGCATTGCGTCCGCGTCGTGCCATGCCAAACAATACTATGGCCATGGAAGACTGGTATACAGGGGCGAATATCGGTGGTTTATTGATTGAAACTCTCTGGCGCGCGTATGCCGCCGACGGTCCAGTCGTGCCTTACTTCGTAGCAGGACCGGACAGTTTGCGCCCGAATATTACTCTGCTGGATCGCGTCCTGCATCACTTCACACATACCACGTGCGTCACGTTCCACAAAATGAAGCCGCGAAGTGACTGTTACGACAACTTCGACGAGCCGACGATCTGTTTCATGGCAGAGCCGCACATGGAAACGTGCTACAGCGAAGAAATCGGCTGCAGGTCGGGCTCCGAGTTCGACTCGTCCGCACAGATCGTGCACATCCCGCAGAACGGCTGTCCCTTCCACGAGGCGACGCAGAGCATAGCGCAGGCGCTGGGCATGCTCCTCGAGCACCGACGCACCGACCGCGACGACAGTGTGCGCGTGACGATGACGGCGGCCGGCACCGACCGGCTGCTGTTCGCCCAGAGCGAGCTGGGCCGCTGCTCCGATTACCGCGACGCCCTGCCGTACGACCTGTTCTCGGTGACGCACGACGACACGGTGGCCTCGATGCTGCGCCAGGGCACCGCCGCCGGCATGCTGTCGATTGAGCACGGCATGGTGATCAGTGTGCACAATATCAGGTAACGTCAGGTGCGTTTCGTCTCACGACCGCCCCCGCGGCCGGCGGTCGGCCGCCGTCGCTTGTCGCGCGACACTGTGGACTAGTTCTGGAACTTGGTGAAAGTCAAGTGGTGTGGTAACGATCAGGTAGCACCGCGAAATTAATACGGGGAAAAGGTGTGTGTGTGTGTGTGTGTGGTGGTAGCTGAATTGCTTCACCCGTTCGGTACTGAATGTCCGAGTCATGCACATTCATGCAGTTGCTTTCGTGACGGTGCGCCTAATAAGCAATTCTAACTTTTGGCATTAGCACTCGGGTTGACTATGCACTTTATCTTTACTAGGTATGTAGCATTCCCAGAAGATGGTCCATGGATGGGATTCAGGATGGTCTTGGGCTTAATCAGTGAGTTCGGTGTGAAACCTGCGTCCATGCCTGCCTGCGACGTGGTCCATGCTATCGAACCTCACTGAAGCCATGTTGCGTATTGTTGCTTGGTAGATGGCAATTTTGGTGTGATTTAAAAAGAGTTATAACATACCTCAGGATATAGTACCCAAGGTAAGCATGGTTAAGAGTCGGGGCGAAACCTGAGCAAGTCTCCCTGTGTGAATGCAAAGCATGACAATATCAGTGCAAGTATTGTGGCCTGACCCAACCAGGCCCCAAAAGATCCAATCGTCATGCTTTTAAAAACATGATCACTTTTCTTTGGTTGCTTCAGCATTTGATTTTTTCTTCTCGTTTATATCCGCTCTTTGATTTCTGGCTTTTAAATCTTAGTTTAAAACATCGGTGCTGATTTTTCATAAGCATATGATCGACCTAAAAGAGAGGGGACGAGAAAGCCGATTTTAGGTGAACATGTTTCAGTCAGCGCCGTGGGATTAATGGTTAGGATCGAAGAAAATTGTGGTGGGTGAGGGAGGGGTAGCGGTATGGCTCCCTACCCACAGTCTGTTCGTACACCCATGGTACGACAGGTTCTTCGACAATTTTCCCACGCACCATTGACGTAATATTATATTTTACATTTGTGATAACACGACCACCCTGTTACCATCGTTTGCGGCATCCATTATTCAATAAATTATTTGATCGACGAGTGCATGCGTATATTGTTTTCACGTATTGTTCGTGTAAAGAAGAGTCGTGGTATAAGTCCGCTCGTCAGGTTGTTGCAGATGGTGCGCTGCGCTGCCACTGCCGTCTATATCGGTCATGACCACGTCACTGTCGTTCTGTACTCGCTGTGGTATAGCGTCAGATCCCACGTATGCATCCATATAGATCGTCCCTTGCACTGGCTCGCCCAGTGTCAGCGGTGCCATCCTACTCTGCACCGCAATGATCTTAATGGTGTGACTGCGGCAGTGGCATCACGGCGGCAGAATGCCAAGCACCAAGTCCATACCATATGAGGTCTGGGCTGCTACCGCACCGGAAATCGCACCTCTGTTTCCAGACACCAGTGGATCATCGACGCCAAGCGGAAGCTTGACTTCGGCCTGTCCTTCTACGACAAACTCTCGCTGCACAACGCGTACAACTGCGGCCCGACGTACAACTGCAATGCAACGGCGAAGTGCGACAACGGCGGATTCCTGGACAAAGACTGCCGCTGTGTGTGTCCGCCGTTCTTCGGCGGCAGCACGTGCGACAAGCGATACAGCGCCGAGTCGGGACGGCCGACCTCGCACAACTCGACCTGCTCGGTGACCGTGCGCGGGCAGACGGTGTTCTCTCTCGCCGATATCGGCCTCTACCACAACCACCACCGATTCTACGCGTGCGACATGACCGTCATCTCGCCCGAATGTATGCGACCCATGATTCATGTGAACGCGAGCTCGCTGAAGCACCTGCATGGCTACATCGACATGAAGGTGCTTCTTTCGTTGTCCTGTGCCCGCCCAGTGGTGACGGGGGTGATGCTGCTGTCACCTGCTATGACTATGTAGATGTAGTAATTTTATTGCAGTTCAGTTTGACTGGAGTTGACTTTACGCTATCAATATGCCATAAGCTATAATTATAATGGATGGATTCGGAATGGAATGGAATATGGATATAATAGATGTGGAAAGCAGAAAAACTATCTCCCAACATTTGAATGGTATTTAACATGTGATTTTACAAAGCATTCGTGGGAAAAATACCAAGTTATCTTACCTCCGTCCCGACATTTCAGATCTCACCATGAAATGGCGCTGATAATTATATACGTTGATGTCAAGTACATGACGGAATGGGTGTGCAGGATGTAATAGACGGAGACCGTTTACTGTCATTGTCGCCATTTATCTTCTCCAGGATTTCCTACTTTGTAAACGTATGCTGTTTCGTTGTGATCGTTGTGTTTTATATGACATTCTTGATTACACATACGCTATTTAGCCTGGGTAATTGAGGTGACTAGTCATGTGGTGTATCGTATCGCACGATTGTGATATGCAATTTCAATTATCCGCAGGGTGATCTGTGCGATTCGTACTTCACCATCATGCTGAAGCAGTCTGCCCACGGATGGCGCACCTACTGCCTCGACTACTTCCTCAGCGAAGAGTCGCTGTTCTTTATGCCGCGCACCAGCATCAACGACACGCTCGGGTATATGAAGATGAGTTTGAAGCGTCCCGAGGCATTCACGCACATCGCCAGAATCGTCATCAGCGTGACTATGGTGGAGGTGCCTGCCTGCAAAGACGTGGACGACAGTGAGCCGGGCCGCTCTGCGCTCCTGGGCGGGTACACGACGGCGACGGCCGTCCTCTGCTACCTGGCCGGCATCCTGCTGGGCTTCATCGGCTGGATGGTGATTCGCTCTCTGGTGGTGCGTCCTGCGTCCAGCTCCAACGGCCTGGCCACGCCGGCGCGTGCGGTCAGTAGCGGCAGCTTCGCCGGGGAGGACGATCTGACAGAGGCGGCGTCATCGTCGGAGGATGACAATTGGCACACTCCCACGCACACCTCGCCGCCCCCGCCACCGCCACCACCGCCACCACCGCCACTATCGCAGCAGCGGCAACAGCAGCGGCAACTCGGCCTGCCCACCATCGCAGGCGCCCAGCCGGCTGAACGTCGGCAAGGCAGCTTCCGAGCGTCGTTTGGCATTCTGCGCAATACCTTCGCTGGCTTCCGAAAACTGTCCAGAGGCGGACACCCCCAACGGGACTCGCCATCGGCACCAGACCCCTCTCGAAGGTCCGGTGACGATCAGCGGCCTTCACCGGAATATCAAACAGCCGCGGCCGGGCTGCAGCCGCCACAAGGCTATCGAGGCCCGCCTGTCGGTCGTCAACGGCCGCAAGTCTACCGAGCTCCCCCGAACGATTCCCGACCGCCACAGGGCTATCGGGGTCCTCCGAGTGGCTCTCGACCACCGCCGGACGGTGTTTGGGAACCAAGAAGTGCCCAGGGAGCACGGGGCTAACGACCAGCGAGGACAGTTCGCCTATCGAGGAGATCCTGCCTCCAGGAGACGACAGAGACCGATGCGCATGCGTCCTCCGGATGGGGGCCGTGCAGGCAACGTGCCGAGATGACATTGACAAGCGAGATGTCACCAACATGCACAACTTTTTCTACTTTCGTACCGGAGGTGTTTGGATGCAGTTTGAAGGCAACACGCTTCCGACAGTGTAATATGGGCGTTGATTTTCGTCACGATGTTCGTGGACGGCATGGTTTTTAAGGTGAAGATTAGCGTATGACGAAAGACATACGCCACTTGATGAATGTGTTTGGTTTGTGTTATAACAATTTGGATGAATCATTCAAGCTTTTGATGAGGTTCAAAATTTATCAGCCGCCGTCCCCTGTTTTTTTTATGTCGTCTGTGTGTATTTTGCTGTCCTTTGGACATTGCTGTGATGGTTGAGCAGGCAGGGAATTGTCAAGTGATTAACTGGTACCATCTGTTATCACGGATGTTTACGAAGGGGTTCTAAGCATTCTGATTGGTTATTTCTTGAAAAGCAGTACTTGCTGTAAAATCGAGCCTTCCTCATAATGGACCATGCAGTTTTTGGTTGGAATTTAGATGCAGGGAATTTATATTTGTCTTGTTTGATTTGTTGATGATTGTCTTTTTTAAAGCACAGTCCAAGTTACGACGCTAGTGACCAACTCTTAGCCGAGCAACTTATTCCTGCACTCAATGCAAATATACTGGCTCTGGCTTTCTGATGTTTTACTATTAGTCACCATGACCGTCATCACGGTCAGAGTCGTGGAAGGAAGAATGATCGTCCTATTAGGTGTCGAATGGAGGAACACAGAACAGTATGTGAAGAGTTCTTCCCATTGGTTTTGCATGACCAGGGAACGGATCCATTTTACCCATATTTATCCCTTTTTTATTCAAATATGTAATGTAAATAATATTCTCGCTTATTTTGTTTCGGTGGGGGGGGGGAGCAGAATTTAACCAGATACGTTCATATTATGAATAATCTTAGATTGGGAAGAAACTTGTTCAACAACAGGCAAGGGCGATACTTGTGCTTAGGACTGCCGATGGGAATGCTGGATCCCCAGCGCGGTCATTCCTTCGCGAGGTTCTTTACTTACTTTCAAAGATGATGCAAACGTGATAGGTGCGACAGAGGCAGGGCACATGGGGTGGGCTCCCCAGGAAGTTGTGTAGAAATTACGTACATACATACATCTCAACGAGCTCGAGCGGACTTAGGGCGAACCAATGCACTGGACTTTCAATCTTGCATGTAAACAAAAGTTGTTGGAATATGGAAGGTTACTTGCAAATTATCTTAGGATAGGCAAACTCATGGTGCAAGCAAGTTTTGTTAGATTAGGCCAGGTTTGAATGTAAAAACATTTAGCATGCAATTTTCACACACCATCATCGGAAGCCCACCTCATGTACTTTTACCTTTGTCACCTTTTCCTCACATTTGTCACACTTTTGAACGAACGTAAACGCGCGTGTATTGATGCCTTGTACTGTTGATGGGAGCTGGGCGGCAGGATAAATGACGTAAGGCAATGAGATGCTTCAAATATTCCTTGGTTGTTTAATTCTTCGTGTCATCTTTACCCCGTATGTATCGCCTTGATCTTTACCCAGCCTTGCCTTTTTATGGCTATGTTTGTGGCATGTTTCAATTCGCTTGAAGCATGGTTGTCGGCTAGGTAGGTAGGGGGAAGGGGGTTCCGAACACGTTCGGTTTTTCGAACAACTACCTTTGGATGGCTCCCGTGTCACGTTCAACTTGTAAATTAAAAAAGATGGTACTTATAAACGATGGGCTTTTCTCTAACCGAAATATGAAGGTCCGACCACATAGTTCTGTTTCTGTGTGTATGAAGCTAGCAAAATCAGTGGGTGCCATGCTAGGCTTCTGAGAGCAGTTGGCTTAAGGAAGGAAATGACCTTCAATATTTTTTTTTGCAATTACCCAAGTATTTTCACTGACTACTTATAACTTGTATCACAGAAACTAAAGTGAAGTAGGTATTCCTGCATAATCACATTTTTGTGTTTCAAATACAATACACCACTCCAAAATCATTATCAATTCTATGATTGCTCTTTGCAAGTGGTTAGATGATTTTCATCAAGAGGAACTGCTTTAATATTGATAGTTCATTCATTTTGTGTTTAGTGAACAGCACAATTGCTGGTTTGCCATACAGAAGCAGCAGTAGAGCTATTTGTTGCATGTCTAGTATTTGGAATACCCCTTCCCTCTTCCTCACCTCAGTAGGTTGTCAATACTGTCATAGACTAGATGAAGGTATGTTGGACAGGCAAACTACTGTTGCCTGGAAGTACAGAAGTAGACAATGCTGACAGTATGCATCAGTAAATGTCAGAACTATGGTAATTATGATGCATGGTGCAGACAGCAGGTTTTTTTGTTCGGCATGTTTGAAACTGGCTATTGGTCATCATCATTGTGCAGCACAACTAATAATGTTTGAATAACAGAATATGCAGAATGCACAGTGAGTTACAAGTGAGGTTAGAGTGATGGCACATTCAGATGCACTAGCCTGAACAGAACATCATAAAGTCATAAAGTCATAAAGTCATAAAGTGTTAAGGCTTAATAAGGGCCACAAGGGCCCATCTGGGTCAAGCCTGTCTAGAAGATATTAGAAAGTACATGTTCACACCTATCAATTCCAAACCCATGCAATCCCTCCACCTGTGCCACCACAGCCAATCTCATCAGTATGACATCGCAAAGGAAGTTGCCAAATCCACTGCTAGGTACACCCCATATAGTACAACATAATACTAGCATAATGTTATACCCTATATAGCTAGTGAAAATACTCAATATCCCATGCATCACAAGTTAGAATTCAAAAACAACATTTTCCTGTCTAAAAAAATTATCCACCCTACTTTTAAAGACATTCAATGAGGGACTCCCCACTGCATCAGCAGGCAGCCTATTCCATTGGTCAACAACCCTTTGACTGAAGACCTGTTGTCGTTTAACTGTCCTGCACCTCATTTTGTCTAACCTGAATTGATGACCCCTATGGGATACTCTAAACTGCAGAGCATCATTCAAATTGACCTGATCTAGCCCTCTAACAATTTTGTACATTTCAATCATGTCTCCCCTTAATCTCCTATACTTGAGTGAGTACATATCTAATGCATTAAGCCTTTCTCCATATTCTAAGTTACTTAATCCACTGACGAGTCTAGTGGCTTTGCGCTGGACTCTTTCTAACATATCTATATCCTTTTCTAGGTAGGGGCTCCATGCTTGTACAGAGTACTCCAAGTGGGGCCGCACATATGCTAAGTACAGCTTTTCATGACTTCCCTGCTCTTATATTTCACACTTCTATTAATGAGTCCCAGCATTCTGAGTGCCCTATTTCTAGCTGAGATACATTGTTTTTCTGCTTTAAGGTCTTTTGAGACCAACACACCTAAGTCCCTTTCCTCTTCAATAACATCCAGTTCCCCCCCTCCCATTTTATAACTGAATGTCTCGCCTGCAGACCCTATATGCATAACCTTACACTTATCATAGTTGAAAGTCATCTGCCATTGATCAGCCCACTCTTTTAGGTCGTCCAAATCTAGTTTAATATTACTAGATTGATCTCTGCTGTTAGCCACTCCTACCAGCTTGATGTCATCAGCAAATTTGAACACTCTATTCCTCAGCCCTACTTCAATGTTGTTCACAAAGATGATAAAGAGGAGGGGCCCTAGAACAGAGCCCTGTGGCACTCCACTCAGAACATCTTTCCAACCAGATTTACATCCATTCAATACTACCCTTTGTTTCCTTCCCTGCAACCATGCTTCAATCCAATGTAGAACTTTTCCTACAATCCC
This sequence comes from Imbricaverruca yamaguchii, assembly GCA_034440575.1. Classification (NCBI taxonomy): domain Eukaryota; kingdom Metazoa; phylum Arthropoda; class Thecostraca; family Neoverrucidae; genus Imbricaverruca; species Imbricaverruca yamaguchii. Next base: position 3,864,964 of record JAOTOL010001646.1, on the reverse strand, counting down.
ATGTTGTTGTAATTGATGAATTAACCTTCCATGTGGAACTTTATCAAAAGCTTTGCTAAAGTCCAAGTACACAACATCCATCCTGCTTTCATTGTCTACTTCTTTGGTAACATACTCAATGAACTCCAATAGGTTAGTTAAACAAGACCTTTGAGATCGAAATCCATGTTGAGTATCCCTTAAAAGGTTGTGCCTATCAAGATGAATCTGAACATTCTGTTTAACCAGCTTTTCTAGTACTTTGCAAACTAATGAGGTCAAACTGACTGGCCTGTAGTTTCCTACACTCTTCCTATTTCCCTTTTTGAAAATTGGTACTACACTTGCATTTCTCCAATCTTCAGGTACTTCTGAATACTCCATAGATCGCCTGAAAATGATACCTAGGGGAGTTGCTAAAGCTTTAGCACACTCTACTAAGATCCTAGCATATATTTCATCCGGTCCGGAAGCTTTATTAGGTTTTATATTCTGCAACTGCTTCTCTATGGCTTCTGTAGTTATTGTAAGATCCTCCAGCATATCACCTGCCATGGCATGGCCTACAGATGTTCCTATTGTACCAGAATTATCTTTAGTGAAGACTGATGAGAATTGCTTGCTTTGGGATTCCACAATGTCGCAATCATCAACCACTATTTCCCCATCTACCTCCAGTGGTCCTACACTACACTTTTTAGCCTTAAATTTATAGAAGCTAAAGAATCTCTTAGCATTACCTGCTGAACATTCTCGAGCAAAGTTGATTTCAGCAAGTCTTTTAGATGCTCTAACACACCTCCTAACTTTATTTCTAGCTATTCTATATGATTATGACATCATTGAGTGAGTGTGGCTTATCAAGTATGGGAAGTTGGGATGATGGAGCCTTTCACATCTAAGTCAGACTTAACATTGGGGGATGGTGAGGTTGGTTGTCCAGGGACAGAAGCCATCTGCTCCAAGACCATGTGGGCTGAGGAACAAGATAGAGGGAGAGGCCTGGCATAGTGACCTGTGTAAATGAAATGATCACAAATATAAGTGGCACATCAATTTTCATAATTATATAGTTTTTACTATCAATGCTGCTGAAATAAATATAATAAACTTACAAAAGTGAACAAAGGACAATACACTTCCTGATTTATCTGGAGACTACACTCAGCTCTATGGTATCTTCCAGCTAACATTTGACTGGCAGATGACAAGTTGGTATCATGACTAAAGTAATATGGAATGTGGTTGTAAACCAATTTCCTGAGAAGCAGTACATAATGTGATTACACACATATACTTAATTGACATCAACCAAGTTCATACATCCATACCTGATATTCCTGGAATGATCACACTGCACAAAATAAAAAGATATTCACAACACAGCTCACAAGTGGGACTACCATACACATACTGATTCATTACTTGCTGCATGCTGAGGTATGGTTTTCAGAATTTACAATGGTTTCATTAAATCATACTAAAAACACCAAGTCTTACATTGTTTTAGTCCCACCACCGAGCAACCATTGGTATCAATGAAAAGCTGGCAAAGCTGGAGTTGTGAATATCTCTATGAATTCTTGGGAGCAGACACAGCTTGAAAATACTCACTTGCTGGGTATTGGAGACAATAGGGCAATACTCACTCATTGGGCAGCAGAGACAGCAAGAAAATACTTCATTATTGGGCAGAGGAGACAGCAAGACAATGCTCATGTCAGCTGAGAGCAATTTCGCCTGATTTCAGTTTCCTTTCTCCATGTGCTTGGTCGACGGCTCTCTGTCAATGTCTGAATTTGAAGTAATTGTACCTGGATGCAACCGGGTTGAATGGCATTATGTGACACACTGTTAGCATGGCAGAGCTGACCTGGTGCTGCTTGGGGAAGGGGGGGGGGTCTAGGGGCGCATCAACTGCAGTGGTCATGCCGCAAGCGCTGGTACCTCCCTAGACTGAATCATCGCTACTACTTTTGAAGCCAAGACTTTGGCCTTGGCCGGCCTCGCCTCAACACCAATGGTGGCGGAAATCATACCAGGCACACTGCTTAGCGTTCCAAAGGTGGAAATCTGCCGGTAACTTTGGTGTTAGCGGCCCATCAAAGCTTCGGGTCGGGCCGGGTCGCTGGTAGCGGCCGGCCGGTCGCCTGCCGGTCGCCCGCCGGCCAAACGGTGGATGAGTGCCAGAATATAGTTCCACAAGAGTGCAAAAACTTGGTTGCACATTTCATCCACTCCAGTGTTTGAGGTCATCAAGACGTGCACGTGCGCTAGATGTCGTGTCGGACATCGATGTGGCTTTCGCTAGGTTGGTAATGGACCTGGCATTAGGAACATCATGGTATGTTTTTGTGGTCATGCATTGTTCCCTGCTAGTTGATCGCTGTGCATCAAGGCTAGCTACATGCAGGTGCTCACTGCATTAGTCTTGTGCATGTGCAGGTAGTGCATGGGCGCTGCGCCATCTTGAGCACTATCAATAGTTAGTTTTTTTTTGCATTCGGGCGCACCTCCCATGCTGATCATATGGGCACTGCCAATATTTTGCGAGCTTAAGTCTATGTATGTTCTATCCAGTATGTGAACTGAATATTTTGCTAACTCAAGCCTTAAAAAATGATTAAAAAGATATTGCATGGAGTTGTATAATTATTTTACTCTTCGGTACTTCTGATATGTTCATAAAACGGTACCCCTCTTCCCTGCACACGATTTTCGAGGAAACGTAACCTTCACGCAACCCCGTGATATGGAGAACAGTACTGCAGTGCGTAAATTGGTTATAAGCATTAACGCAACAGTTCTACCAGCAAGCTGCCCGTTGGTCTGGAACAGGCCGTAGGTCGGTAAGCGGAGCAATGCTGACGACGTGCACCCCTGCACCGTGATGCACCTTGGGTCAGTAAAGCTGATCGTGTCCGTGTATAAAATTGGACAACTTTAGCCAGGTGGTTGGACAGATGCACTAATGGATGCCTTGTTCAGCTTGCTGTTCCGTTTTGGCCTGGACGGAAACCCTCGTCTGTTTCAGGTTAGTCAGCTGCGGACTGACTCGGCAGAAGCGCCGGCGCTGAAGCCATGGCCGCCCGGGTGCCGTCGGCCGGCGAGGCGTTCCGGCGGCTCAGTGGGCTCATCTGCGTGCACAAGCCGGCCGGCTACTCGATGAGCAAGTGCATGGACATCGTGCGGCACAAGCTGACGGCGGACCTGAACGAGATGGCGCAGCGCCAGGTGGCCGCGCCGGCCGCGGCCGGGACCGGCCAGGACGGCTCGCCACCGTCGCTCTGCGCCCACGACGTCGGCGCAGTCCCGCGCGAGCCGGTCGGGCCCGGCTCGGCGCTGGCGCTGCACGGAGCCGGCGGCCAGCTGGCCGAACCGCCGGACGCCGCCGCGCTCGACCAGCGCCTGGTCACGGGCCCGGCGTTCCTGCCGCCCGACATCCGGCTGTCGGCGCTGGCCGCGCTCGGCCGCCACACGTCCGGCCCGCTCGTGCTCGGCGTCAACGACGGCACGCGGCTGGTGGACGCGCTGCGCGTCGCCGGGCCGCAGCTGCGCGTGCACCGGCTGACCGCGCGCCTGGGCGTGGCCACCGACACGCTGCTGGCGGACGGCCGCGCCACCGACCGCGCCACCTTCGGTCACGTGACGCGCGGCCGGCTGGAGGCGGTGCTGATGGGTCTGCAGGCGGCGCACCAGCGGCACATGTACGAGCACACCGGGCTGGCCATCACGTCACAGGCGGCCTACGAGCTGGCGGCGCGCGGGCTGCCGCGCCCCGAGCGCGGCTCGCCGCCCGTGCTGTACGCGCTGCGCTGCGTGCAGTTCGCGCCGCCGTTCTTCACGGTGGAGGTGCACGGCGTGAACGACACCGAGCAGTACCTGCTGACGTTGGTGCACGACCTGGGCCGCCAGCTGCGCTCGGCCGCCACCACGGTGCGCGCCGGCTGCCTCCGATACGGCCCGTTCACGCTGGAGCACGCGCTGCTCATGAAGCACTGGCGGCTGGCGCACGTGCAGCAGCACATGCGCCAGTGTCGGACGGTGGCCGGCGGTATCCAGGTGTCGGCCACGCTGGAGCCACTGGCTCCCGGCGGGACTGGGCGGCCGGCCGGCCCCGGCCCAGACTGGCGGTCGATGGCCGGCGCCGTCACACCGGCCAGGAGTGCGACCGCCGCCGACGCCGCGCCGTGAGGACAGCCGTGTCCGGGCAGTAAGTGTCCCGCCGACGCCGCGCCATGAGGACAGCCGTGTCCGGGCAGTAAGTGTCCCGCCGACGCCGCGCCATGAGGACAGCCGTGTACGGGGAGTGAGTGTCCCGCCGATACGTGCCGTTATTCTGCCCGGTACAGATCCACCTGGTATCCAGTAAGGTGTTTTGATGCGCGATGAATGTGTGATGCGAATTTGAAATGAAGTGTAGTTGAGCGAAATGAAGTTGGATAAGAGTTTATGTTTGATAAACACAAGACACGAACGCGGCTAAGAATGGATGCTTCGCCAGCTAGTCTGTTCACAAAGCGCTCAAGGGCGAAATGGAAAGCGCATCGCACTTCGGATGACCTCAGTAGTCGAGGCGCCCTAAATCCCAAATAACCAACTAACACTTCGAATAAAATTTACTTCATTGAAGGACTTACTTAGCAGTAGCTTCCCGGTCACTTAGGAGCTGCATGGACGGGGGATGGCGAGAGTGTTCAGCGGTTGAGTCGTAAATGAGCCGAAGGTTTATTCTCAAGTATTATCGACTGTACAAGTATTGTGCTAATGCTACAGTTTATCAGTTGCTAACAATCAGCCTATTTTTCTTGAAGTCACTGGGACTGGTCAGTCAAGGGCAGTGGCGAATGCGTTTGTTTGTTCTTTGTCCTTTCCTTCGCATGCATAGACGTCCATCCCTTCATCCAAGTATGTTCTTCATGAACATCTATGGGGAATAGGAGTGAGCATACCGATTGACGCGCCTCTAGCGGATACGCCTGGAACTACAGCCTGCTGGAAACCCAACCAAAAACAAAAACACGTTAATGCACAATGAGGATTGATAAAATCATGTATTATTTTCGAGTTGAAGCTATCAGCATCGCTAACCGCCTGCCTGAGCCAATGGCGGGAATCTGCAAGCAGGTGCACCATGGTATGCAATGAGTGATTGTGATTATATGTGTTGCATAGGAATGGCTCAGTGTTCACTATTCAAACAACTTAGTAGGGCTGTCTTGAAAATTCACCATAGCTTGATCCGTTGGCAAAATATTTCGAGTTCAATACCTTTTTTGTTTGTTCAAACTGCTGAAATTACTGGCATATCAGCTCAAACCCCCAGTGTTTCGAAAGAACAGGGAGTATTTCTGTGCACAGGATGCCACAAAGTATGGAGTTTTTGCACATCCCTGCGACCCTGGATAGTGGCGATTCCATAGTGGTGAATTGTTCGATAATGCCTAGAATACTATTTTATTTCTTATACTTCTTTCCTAATGGCCACATCTATTGGGTATGCTCCACAACGTTCGTTTTGGGAGATGTGCGGATTGCTGTTCATTCCTCTTTGACGTCAAACGTCATGCCACCATTTTGTGTGTCCTGTTGTGCGTGCCTCAAGACAGATTTCGAAACTCGGCCCAGCATTCATTCAGGACTTGTCCCGGCTGTTAGAGGATGAACGCGACGCGCACTTTTGAAAAGTTAAGAAAAATGTGTTCAGCATTTGGGCTATCTCAGTGGCCAGCGATTGCAATTCCATGTCATTTGTGTATTTCCATTACATTCTTACCATTTTTGTCCGGTGGTACATGCTTCAGATTTGCTTACTGCAGTTGCGGAAACGAAAATACGAATATGCTCAACGAAAATACGACTATACAAAGCTGTTTTATCCGAACCTTTGCATGGTACTGCCAGTGAATGCCGGGTAAATTCACTGAAGCGTCGGCTCCAGTGGACCGGGGACTGCATGACAAACGTGGTAGTGTTTCTCGACTCTGCGACGTCTCCAGTGAGCCGGGGACTGTATGACAAACGTGGCAGTGTTTCTCGACTCTGCGACGTCTCCAGTGAGCCGGGGACTGTATGTCAAACGTGACAGTGTTTTCAGACTGTGACGTCTCCACGTCATTGCGAGCACCAGATCGCTAACATGACACCTGCAGCGGCACATTGGTCGTGTCAGTTTGGCTTCAACCGCACAGGCCAGTCACAGCTGTGTGCTGTTCCTGTCGGCCTATGTGAAGCAAGGACTTCTAGCCGAACGCTGACCTAAATTCGGCGTTGCGCACTCAGTGAGCGCAGTGGCGTGTGCAGGGAGCACAGAACCAGTTATTCGTGGTCAGTGCAGTGGCGTGTTCAGGGAGCACAGGCCAGTTATGCGTGGTCAGCGCAGTGGCGTGTGCAGGGAGCACAGGCCAGTTATGCGTGGTCAGTGCAGTGGCGTGTGCAGGGAGCACAGGCCAGTTATTCGTGGCCAGTGCAGTGGCGTGTGCAGGAAACACAGGACCAGTTATTCGTGGTCAGTGCAGTGGCGTGTGCAGGGAGCACAGGCCAGTTATGCGTGGTCAGTGCAGTGGCGTGTGCAGGGAGCACAGAACCAGTTATTCGTGGCCAGTGCAGTGGCGTGTGCAGGGAGCACAGAACCAGTTATTCGTGGTCAGTGCAGTGGCGTGTTCAGGGAGCACAGGCCAGTTATGCGTGGTCAGTGCAGTGGCGTGTGCAGGGAGCACAGGCCAGTTATGCGTGGTCAGCGCAGTGGCGTGTGCAGGGAGCACAGGCCAGTTATGCGTGGTCAGTGCAGTGGTTCGCTATCGGCTTGTTTTGAATGAGACAAGGTTCGGTATTACCTGGGCTAGCGTTTTGAATGGGTGCCGGATATTTCCCCGGATATATTTTTGCTGCATTTCGCTGTTGTTTTTGACGGCCACTTCAAAGTCATAAAGTTTGGCGCTGCATGACCAAAGTAGTAGATGCGTCCTAAAGCCGTAATAACTAACACGAAGTCAAAGTGCACGCTGTGTCTAATTCTGTTGTCACCGGAGGAAGCATGGGCTCTACTGGAGTCCACCTCGACAGCCGCAGCGACGTTGCAGTTCGTACACTACACAATGGTGCATTAGTTAACTGGCAAAACGGGAAGGCAGGTATGACTGGTTACAAGGGTCCCATGTTTCTGGCATATATATTTCGGCGAGAGAACCACGGAGTAATGATTATTTTATCGGTCAGAGGAGGTCAACATGTGACTATGGCTCCGAAGCTGGCGAGTCTTTTTGTCGAATCAACTACATGGAGCGGGGACGAGTAGCCTAGGGGTAAGTTGCTCGTCTCACAATTGAAAGGTTGTGGGTTCGAGTCTCACCTGTCGCTACTCTTCGTCCGCGACCAATCGGCGTGAGAGATTGGCGACGCTACATGACTCAACGGTCGATGTGTCGTAAAACCAATAACTAGCTAACTAACTACATGGAGCGTTAATATTAGAAGTATCGTAAGGGTTCGACAGTCCGTTCTGGCTGTTTACTGCTGTCTGTAGCGGTGAAGGGAAGAACTCGAATAACATGCTGACCGGTGCAGCAATTGCTCCCACCCCAGTGACCAGAAATCGTCATTTTCCAGGACGATAAGCTAATGAAATGCTTCATTTTCACGACTATTCCTGGAGCAGTATCGCCCTTCCCTGTGAAAAACATCAAGAGGATGCTACTGCATCAACGGGATTGTTGCTCAATGACCGTCCTTCCCATACAATTTGTATTAACCGACAGCAAACACAGACAGATGCAATGATCACGGTGCAAGATGCACGATGCAGATGCAAGGTAGCAGCGGGGTCACGATCACGACCACTTTCCCAATGTGGCCAAGCTTTACACTTGTTACACTGCAAGGTATGTACGTTTTGGCCGGATTTTTCTTCAGTCCTACACATGTTTCATTCAAGCGATATTAGTTTAAGCAAATTTTACTTCGTTGTCGTTGGTTGTGGTTTTGCGATGCACTAAGCAGCTGCGACCATGTGGCATTGGCGGCCTCTCACCTTGGCAGGGGGGATGTCATTGCAGGACCCATTGCGCCCCCTCGTGTGGGGTGGTTGTTGGTTTTTACGACACGTCGACCGTTGGGTCATGTAGCATCGCCGACCTCTCACGCCGATTGGTCGCGGGCAAAGAGTAGCGACAGGTGAGACACGAGCCTGCAACTTTCGATTGTGAGACGGGCGACTTGATCCTAGACTACTCGTCCCGTCTCGCCCACTCGTGTATGGTCGGTCATGTCAGCCCTTGATCACAATGCTTGGCCGCATCACAATCCTGGCGGCCGAGGTGGCCTTAAGCCAAAGGCCACCATTATTTGTCGCACTCGGTTGCGTGGAAAAGGCGGAGGAAACAGGGAGAGGGGCATCTTTAATACTGTGGACGATGCATGAGAAGTGACCGATTGTAAATTGCTACCCCCACGGTGAGGGTACTTATGTACACTGTGCCTTCTCGATAGTTCGCTACAGTGCCTGTATTTCCATGTATTAGACAGTGTACAGTATTCCACAGCATGTCCCATGTGTGGGTAGCAACTTACAATTCCAGTCTGAGGCTCAACTCCATGCAAACTGCCCCACACGCCCCTGACCTTGTTAAATCGCTCGCACGCGGGAATTCGCTGCGTGATCATGTGTATCTCCGTCACAGCGGACAACAACCGACCATGCCCCGCGGGGCGGGGATGGCCGGGTGGTTAAGGCATTTCGCTCTGGGTGCCAAAGGTCTAGGGTCCAACACTCGCACCTCGGGGCAGTTCCCTATCCCGCGGCCCGCCGGCGAAACCGTGTGGGCGGCGCCACTAGCCGTGATCGTGCATAAAGTGCGCCGAGAACCAGCCAATAAACACCCGACCGTGCTCCGGCACTCTGACCGGGCGCTCGGCACGCCTCTGGAATCGGACGCCCCACACGGCGCGTCGGCCCGGCAGCGCCGCCGCGTGACGTCGCGGCGCTATCTGCGGCGGCCGGTATCGTCGGCAGGGCCGGAGATAGGCCGCCGCCGGCCGCCGCCAGATGGCCGGCGCCTATCGTCACCCGAGCCGCAGGATGTGGTGCGCCGCGAGCTGCACGCCCGGCTCTGCCGCCGCCGCAGACGGAGCGGCGTAGTGCCGGCGGCATGGCTGGCGGCGGCCGACGCCGCCTGGCGCTGCTCTGGTGCTGCCTGCTGCTGGCGCTGCCCGCCTCGTGCCAGCCGTTCCTGGCGTGCAGCATCCGCTGCTGCGTGTTCGGGCCGGACTGCCGCCGCGCCACCAGCATGCTGTGCGACTGCCCCGACGCCAGTCAGGTTGGTTGGTTGGTTATCGGTTTTACGACACATCGACCGTTGGGTCATGTAGCGTCGCCAATCTCTCACGCCGATTGGCTGCGGGCGAAGAGTAGCGACAGGTGAGGCTCGAACCCACAGCCTTTCGATTGTGAGACGAGCAACTCACCCCTAGGCTACTCGTCCCCGACGCCACTCAGGTGGGACACGCGAGTGTGCCGCGCGCGCCCGCGGCGGTCGACGAGGTCGGGTTGCGCCGAGCTCACGCTCTGGCCGGCTGTCGGGTTCATTGGTTGTTGCTCCCAACCTCTGCTACATGATAACGGACGAGGGTGACGCCCGACCGAGTCCCCTAGCGTGTATATGAAGCGCGAGTGCGTCGCAGCGGTCCGGCCCGGCTCGACGGCCTCGCTTTTCAAGTCTGAATAACGGTTTTGTTGCGGGGTTTTAAGTCTAAATGTCTTTATAGCCGGGCGTAGCCGTGTTTTTTTTGTAGCTTTTACCAAAGCATGCTTAGCTTCCACACATTTTTTTGTTCAAAGGAAAGGTTCCACAGCGGAACTTGCGGTGGCCATTTAGCCCGGCTCTGGCTCAGAACTAGCTAGCAGTCCATCACGGCCGTCCCATGCATGGGCGAAGCTTCCGCACTTCCAACGTTCGGTTCAACACCTCCAACGATCACGAATTTTAGCGTGTAAGAGTGAGGAGCCGACAGCCTACTCGTTATCAGCGTGTTGGTCGCGTGACCGCCGACGGTCGGGTTCAAATCTCGTTGCATGCTTGGGACTTCAGCTTTTCCAATGTCACTGGGAGCGACTAAGTGGTGCTCCTGTGTGGCCCACGCAGTACGCAGCTGTGTGCATTGTGCAATTATTCAGAGTTGTTCAGCATGGGACAATATGCCACTATCTACATAATAAGGGAGTGAGGTGCACGGGCACCCCACATAATCATTCATTTGGTCCTTAATCAAGCCGAAGCTTCACCGCCGTGCCGATGGACGTGCACAAATAAGACTGGCTTCCGAGGAAGTTTAATCATAAACGGCAATTTGGCGCACAATCGATTTCGCAAATTGACACTCGTATGTGTGCCAGCTGGCTTAGTCCTTCCAATGCCTTTTGATTCATCAACGCATTACTGGACCCTACTGGCAGTTTCCATTGAGTTTAGTCGTCTAATATTCAGGAATCTGCAGCTTGACAGTTTTGAAAGTGGGTGATGCCGTGCAGGGCAAATATTGAATTATTCACCTGTGGAGTTGAATGAGCAACATCTGAATGTTCTGGATAATTTTAAATTTAATATACGTAGGGAAATATTTGCTCAACATCCGTTCCGCGAGGGTTACAAGTTACTACCGTCGCTGCCATTAGTGGAGGATTTTAAACGACGAGTCCACAAAGAACAGCGATACGTTACCCGATATCGCCGTCCAATCTGAGTGCTGACTAATGTCAGCGGGCTGCGTAGTGCTGAACTCGGACAATGGTGTGTGAATGCGCATATGATAGGCTGACGCAAGGACAAGACTGGAGATCACTCACCAAACCAAGGGGTCCAGGTCCGTGTGCTCAAGACATATTTTCAGATTGGGAAAGCGACAATTAGCATTAGCAGGGCATCAGACCAGGGGAGTCTGGACCCCGACCCACTCAGTATCTGCAGCCATGCGCAAGGACCAACTTCTCGCGCGTTACATGTGCACTGCTGGGTGGCTGGACGACCGTCCATCGCAGGCTACCGCAGTCCATCGCAGGCTACCGGAGTCCAGTGACGTACATTGATGGGTGGCTGCTGACGCCCTGAATCCCAAGCAAACAAATGAATAAATGCCTGACATACTGCTCCAAGTCGATCCTCCGAAGAATCCTGCTTGCTCGACGATAGGTACCGAGGCACCGCTTGGTACCCAGTCCACCGCTCGATGTCGCTCGGAACTGACTGACGGCACAGCGCGACGGGCGCGAATTTAAACCAGCTCAACGAGGCCCGCCACTTAGTCTCGTTACAAGTTACGGGACTGCCGTGCGCCTCGAACCTTGATGTTACCCCCTCTATTGCTCGGAAATGAAACAACAAATGACGGATTGAATGGTTTATCAGCAGTGTCATGATCATCATTAAACACTGCATGACTTCGCTAGTCTTCTTCCGGCAGACTTTCAGCGTCAGCCGTATAGAGGGGCAGCCAGGGGGGGGGAGCAAGCATACGCCAGATGAAACGAGACATTGTAATATTTTCACCACGCAAAACCATACATTTTGGGTGTGCCCCGCCCGTCGGCAACTTTCTCCGGCCCACTACACTTCGTTTTGGTTGGGCCCCACCTTAGGAACATGTTGGGTGCGCCACTGGCCACATAGCCGACGAGCTCCACATAAGGAGAGCGTCTTGCACCCTCATGACAGGTGCACAACAAAAATGAGCTTCAATTTTTAATTATGTTTCAAACAACTGAAAGGCCCCTTTGCGCAATGCCGAACAGAAGGCTGGTGCTTTAGCCCAGGGCTAATAGATAGCTGAGGGTTTTAAGCACTTTCCAGAACTTAAATGTGCGCTTTCAGGGCACCCTACTTCGTTCATTCAATGATTTGTGCGAATGGTTATCGGTTATTCGTACGTATACATTTTTCTTCTAGACTTAGTTCTCTTTTTCAACATAAAAATTGCCACAAGCCACACAAAATAGCTACCATAAAATAGGATTCCAGTGTAATGTGCCACTCTTATTTTAGCTGTAAAAAAGTATGTCACGGCGGGTTGCAGTCTTACAAACATCGTGTTAGATATCTTGCAATCAAGTAGATGGGCTCATAAATGCTTGTGAATGGGGAGGGGGGGGGGGTTGGCTGAAAAAGTATTGCTGAGGTGGTGATGAGGGCTGTGCACTCGACCATTCTAGAAAGGCGCCTTTTTCTATTACGGGGGCGTTTTTCCCGACACAAACCTGTAGATAATGGGGGAGGGGGTTGGAGGTGCACTAAAGCCTCCCCGGATGGGCGCCTTTTCTCAGATCAAGACGGCTCCACCTTTTTATTGGAGGGATCACGTATTCCTAGTGCTCCGCATACTGCATCCGTCTCAGCAATCAAATGCTATCGGGATAATGCGTATAAAATCGAACACCATCTCAACTAAATTATAAACAATATCTTCTTCAAATATACGCATTATATATTGGATTATATTCTTCATAAAACTTGGGTGATCAATGTTTACTGCTAAAGTACGAGTCCTAACAAAGCAAGAAGGCTGCAAGAACCCCATATCACAACGGAAAATCTCAAACGCCAGAGGTTGTCTCTTGCTCAACCCGTTTGCAAAATGCCCCTTTTGAAGCTTTTGCAAAGCCTTATTTTTAACGATGTTGGTGAAACTAAATGGTTGATGTGCACATGGATTTCTAATGAAATGATGGTATCATTTCTAAACGTTAGCGACTTTCTATAAAATATATTTACGTCTAACAGGAGCGCCTAGTGACACCCCCAAATGTTATTCCAGTTGATCGTATGTCGAGCGATGAACGGTACATGAATGAGCTTCTCAGCACGATGTGCTGCAACATGATGCGTAAGCAGCTCCCATTGCAGACACCAATCCCATCAGTAGCTTTTTCCTGTCGGGTGGAGTTTCCTCACCGAGACATTTTGAACTGAATGCCGGCACACTTCCTGTTGCAGCTCACGTTAAGAGCCAACGACATTCCTCCAACGGTGGAATACATTCAGATCAACAACACTCCCCGCATCCGGATCGCCAGGAACGCCATCTACCGGCTGCACAGTCTGCGCGAGCTGTCGGTGCAGGACGCGCGCCGACTGGAGGTCGACGACGACGGCCTGGCGGTGGCGCCGTCGCCCGGCATCCAGCAGCTGCGCGTGGAGCGGGTGCGCGAGGTGGAGCTGCGCAGCGACGCGCTGTCGGGCGCGTGGCCGGCCGGCGCCGAGATCACGCTGCATCGGATCGGCCGGCTGCGGCTGGACCGACTCGCGCTGCACATGGACTCGGCCGGGCGCGGGCCGCGCGTGCGGCTGGAGCACGTGGCGGCGCTGTCGGCGCAGCGGGACGCCTTCCGGGCGACCATTGGCCAGCTGCTGCTGGTCAACGTCAGCCTCAACGTCTGCCGGCCGCACACGTTCACCGGCGCCATCGACGTGCTCGACGTGCTCGGCAGCCGGATCAACTCGATGGAGACGGACTGCGTGCGGCCGCGCGGCCGCAGCGCCGCCGTGTCGCTGCGCTCCAGCAGCGTGCAGGACGTGCAGCGGCGAGCCATCGTCGGCAGCGTGGCCGCGCTGCTGCTGCAGGCGGTCAACATCACCACGCTGCACGAGGGCGCGCTCCAGGTGCGCGCCGACTCGCTGGAGCTGAAGGGCGTGCACGTGCACGAGTGGCGGCGGCGCGCGCTCAACGTCACCGTCGGCGGCTCGATCATGATCCGTGACTCGCGCGTCGACGTGCTGCGCGCCGGCGCGCTGGCGGCGCTGCGGCTGGCCGCCGACCGGCGCGGCCAGCTGCGCCCGTTCTCGCTGCACTCGCTGCACGTGGGTCGCGCCGAGAGCGGTGCGCTGCGCACCGACGCGCGCGTGCGCACCGTCGACGTCAGCTGGGACTCGCTGATGTTTGACGCCGCCTGCTCGTGTCGGCTGGGCGCGCTCGTGCGCGACATGGTGGCCGGCGGCAACGCCCAGCTGACCGACCGGCAGCGCCAGTTCGTGGCGCTGGTGCGCAGCATCAGCCACTGCAGCCAGCACGGCCGGCAGACGTCGCTGGCCGACAGCCTGGCCGCCTGCCCCGGCGGCGTCGACAGAGGCGACGACAGTGGCGCCGCTGACGGCGCCAGTCTCGACCAGAGCATCGTGTTCTACGGCGTGATCGCCGGCGTGTCGCTGCTGGCCGTCGTCGGCGCGTGCGTCCTGCTGGCCAGACGGCGGCGCCTGTGCGGCGGCGACGGCCGCCGCGACAGTGGCGGCGACAGCCGCGTCGACAGTGGCGGCGGCGGCCGACGTCGCCAGGGCCGGCCGCCGCCCAGCACCGCCTCGCTGCTGGGCCGCGCCGGCGCCCACTCGACGGCCACCATCAAGACGGAGCTGGGCTCGACCGGCCGGCTGCCCGACCTGCTGAGCTCGGCGCCGGCCGGCGCGCCGGTAGAGCACATCTACGCCGAGATCCGGCCGCAGCCGGCGCCGCCGCCGCCGCTGGCCGAGTACGCCGAGCCGCGCGACGTACGGCCGGCGGCGGCGTCGCCCGACCAGGCCGTGTACGCCGAGATCGCGCCGGCGCCACCGCAACCGCCACCGCTGGCCGACAACACGCTGTACGGCAGTGGGCACGTGAGCGTCACGGACCTGTGACGGCACCAGCCGTGGTGGCGTCCGTCGCTGGTGGCCGGACCAGAACACTGCGGATCAGTGCGGATCAGTGCCGCCGGCGACAGACGTGACGCGACCTCCCGCCGGCCGCGCCAAAACACGGCCTGCGATGGCGTCCATGGCTGTGATGTGCGGACAACTCGACAATGTCGACAACGGTGTGTGTGGTCGCCGGCCGGTCGGTCGGTACACCGGAGGCTTGTGATGCTGAACGGTGTACGTGGCCGGTCGGTCCGTCCCCCAGGCTGCATACCGAACGGTGTACGTGGCCGATCGGTCGGTACACCAGAGGCTTGTGATGCTGAACGGTGTACGTGGCCGGTCGGTCGGTACACCAGAGGCTTGTGATGCTGAACGGTGTACGTGGCCGGTCGGTCGGTACACCAGAGGCTTGTGATGCTGAACGGTGTACGTGGCCGGTCGGTCGGTACCCCAGAGGCGTGCGATGCCGAACGGTGTACGTGGCCGGTCGGTCCCACCAGAGGCTTGTGATGCTGAACGGTGTACGTGGCCGGTCGGTCGGTACACCAGAGGCTGTGATGCAACGGTGTCGGCCGTTTTTTTGTACACCAGAGGCTTGTGATGCTGAACGGTGTACGTGGCCGCCCCCCCGGAGGCGTGTGATACCGAACGGTGTACGTGGCCGGTCGGTCGGTACACCAGAGGCTTGTGATGCTGAACGGTGTACGTGGCCGGTCGGTCCCCCAGAGGCGTGCGATACCGAACGGTGTGCGACACCGAGATGGCGATTCGGCGGCCGCGAGCATCGTGTCAAGACGGCCGGACGCTGGTCGGGGAGCCGGTGCCGGTGCACGCAGACAGGGTTCGCACGGCCACCGTGTAGGGCCACAACACTAGGCCTTTCACGGTGCAACAGTCAAACAAGTTGTGCGCATCGTCCGCTTATCAATCGTGCGCACGATACAGGCTCTGGAAGAGCCATTCAAGCTGTCGATGGTGTCTCTATTGGGGCTACCACCACTATGGCCGTTGTGATGTTTTATGTCTGAACAGTGATGTGTCAAGTATACTGCGATAAGCGAAATTATTTCCCTTTTCCCCAGGATGCTTAAGAAACTACCGACTGAACCCATCAGCAAAGGTGTTGTTCAATGGAACTACTTGTCATTGAGAAGACATCACTATGAGGGCCACATTCCACCTTGGCGAGCTCAATTTGGCTCATGACCTGGATTAAAGGTTATTGATAATGATGGGCACCTCGAGACTCGCAGTGGGGGATCAATTTGACACCTCCCTGAGGCACCACTTCGAGTAGTCGCTTTGAAAATTGATATACCTTCTTACAATTGATGCACACATACTGTCCCGAAAATAGAGTCTATTGCGGTTGCTCCTAGTATGGGGATATAACAAATGTATGTCAGGTCAAACATGTATAAACACCGAAAATATGTATATACAGTTTTGTCCATATCACCGAAAACACAGTACATGCAATATCGAGATATGTCCTCCAAGTGTCTCAAACTTGTCAAAAACAGGTCAGGTCACTGTGGCATTACCTCAGATTCCCCGATAGTGCACGCACCACTGGCACCCTGGAGTTAACCGTTAAACTATGGGAAATTGTGAAGCACAAGTGCCTAAAACATGGTATATAAGAGGAATTTCCCATGTGGAATTCGCTTCGAATGTGAGCACAGTAATGGAATTTGCTCGAGTAATTTTGGACCTTTTGAGGCGCGGGGGAAATTCCAACGATGTGACAGATTGTGATGTTACACTCAAATTCTCAAAGAATAGGACAATACTTCGCTTTGCGCTGGTGTTGCCTTTATTAATAACCACATGTTCAAAAATCGCCGTCTTCAGCAATTTGTTTTGTCTCAATTTCCTAGTGCCTGATCCTGCACCGATGGCGTTGATCATTATACCTCCCATCGTGTTGCACGGGGACGAGTAGCCTAGGGGTAAGTCGCTCGTCTCACAATCGAAAGGTTGTGGGCTCGAATCTCACCTGTCGCTAGTCTTCGCCCGCGACCAATCGGCGTGAGAGATTGGCGACGCTACATGACTTAACGGTCGCTGTGTCGTAAAACCAATAACCAACCAACCATCGTGTTGCACTAAGTCTTCAGGTTGCACATCGTCGACACTCGAGCACGAGCTGACATTCGTTTCACAATCCGTGTCTGAACACTCAGCAAGTATCGGATGGCTGTCTGCACGTGACGCTGACCTATTTCAACACACCGGGAGGGTCAACCAGAAAAGGTGAGCAAACACGTTCGAAATATCTCTCAAAGAGCATGAATGTAAAAGGCACGAAAGAACAACTCAGCACATACCGCATCTCTCTATCTAGCTTAGAACAAAAGCCAGTGGTGGGGCGGAGGTGAAGCCGGATTATCCCGCATTGCGGGTGGTAGATAACTCGACGGCACGGCGAAGGTTCTGGAATTTAAAGGAATAATTGAGGCATTCGAGCGCCACATTGGATTCGAGCCATGTCCCACCAGGCGATGTATGAGTCAGGCACTCCATCATGGGCTACCTGGGAGTGAAAACAATATTCTGTAGTGATACTTCGAATGACCTAGGACGACCTGACCTGGCGTTGTCATCTGATGTTAAATGTCTGCTCTGAGCTCCCGCCCAATCCGAAAATTCCACATTCCAATAACCTTCCAACACTACATGCACCAAGGTCGTATATTACAGCGTAAGCTATTGATGAACAATCTATGTATTCATCGCATAAATACATGAATATATATATATAGATAGCATCACCCTCAAATGCTCGTCGTCGTCGTCCTCAAAGAAACGTCCGCCTGTCCAGATGGACATGAACCGTCGAAACCCTTGTGCACCACGCCAAAGCAATGGGCTGTAAAATTCAACACACGGTCAAATTTCCGCCCATTTCCGTCCAGCATCTTCATTCACATGCACAGCGATGACTAAGACGAGTATCGAGTGTCTGTTGCACTGCTGGGCGTGAGCACATTTCACACTGAACCGGCTCGAGTGACTACGCGTATCTGTGCGAATAACGTGCAAGTACGAGTGTCACAGTGTACGGACGTCACCGTCTCGAGCATCTCCTGCGGCTACTAGTCGTGTCCAGCAGCCATCCGCGTCGCTGCCAGCGTCGGCCACAGCTACGCACCCCACGACCCGCTGACCCCGAGTCGAGGCGTCGGGAAGCTGAACCGATAGCGTCGACTGACCTCATCATCCGGCCGCGCGTGCTGCACGGGGAAATTCCGCCGAGCGGCCGCCCAGGACGCGGTGCTGCGGATTCCGGCCGTATCGGCGGCGTAGCTGCGGTCGGCTGGCCGGCGGGACCCGCGCGGGGGTGACGCACACGTCTGTCCAATCTTCCCAGCATTTCACGGCACGCCTCAACCACCGCCTTCACGCAACCGGCTCGACATGTTGCGTGGTGGTTGTTGGTTTTACGACACCTCGACCGTTGAGTCACGCAGCGTCGCCAATCTCTCGCGCCGATTGGTTGCGGGCGAAGAGTGGCGACAGGCGAGGCTCGAACCCACGATCTTTCGATTGTGAGATGGGCAACTTACCCCGAGACTACTCGTCCCCTCTCGACAAGCTTCTCTAGACCTTCCTCCCTGGCCAATGGGTTACTCCCGAGGTCTGCATACGGCCTGGCGACGACCGCGTGACGACACAAGGTACATGTTCCGTTGCGGCACTCATCACTTTATTCCGACCTCTACCCGTGGTACGGCCCCGGCTGCACTCGGCGCAGACACTGCTCGGGACGCGACGTTCTCCGGGGAAGAGGGCGTCGCCGCACGCCGCAGTAGACGCTCCATGTGTCCGCGACTTCTGCGCAACAACTGATGCCGATCGGTCGCGTCCCCGCGGGGACACACAGAGCAGAGGACAGCGACGCGGCCGCGCGGTGTTTTGGCACAACACGCAGGTGGACCTCCAACGGCGGACTGCCGGACGGGTCCAAGAGGAAACACGAACATGAACAACTCGCGCCAACAAGATACGATCATGAAGAGCGATGACCGTCTGCGGGTGTAGCTGCCCGACACCGTTCACTCAGATTACCGGCAAATGAAACGAGACGAAACCGGTAACGACCTTCTCCGACTCAGCTCCACCGCAACGAATCATCCAACGCGTCTGAAATACACCTGCACGTCTAAGCCTGCCGTGCATTCACACACTGCGAGAGAAGACCTGTATTCACAAGTGATTACACATCACACACACCACTTTGTTACACGTCGCGCGCACCTGGGCCCAGCCGGCCCCCTGGCCGTGACCGGTAGCGTGCTGGGGGTCCGCCCACGCCGACCCGCGCCGCGCTGGCCGTCGGACGGGCGCGAGGCGACGACAGGCGAGCGACTAGGCGGGCGGCGCCACCGCGTGCACGGCGTAGTTGACCGAGGTGTCGGCCGTCCAGCACCAGCGGCACGTGACCGGGTTGTAGCGCAGACCGTGCTGCAGTCGCAGGGTGAGGCCGTCTGCAGCGAGCGGAAACACGGTCGGAAACGGCGCTCGGCCGTCGCGGAAATCAGGTCGGCTCGGCTGAACGGACACGGGGAGTCGCACGGGAATACGCAGTTCGAAACGCAGGCCAAGCCGTCTGCAACTGGGTCTGTCACGTCTGTCACGAACAGCCAACAGTCTGAAAAGTGTCGGCCTGTCTGAAACTGGAACAGATGGTGTGCAATGGAAACCGACACAGTCCGGAGACGGGCCGGATAGCGGGGACACCAGCCAGTCCAGCCAGTCCAGCCAGTCCAGTCCAGCCCAGTCCAGCCCAGCCCAGTCCAGTCCAGCCCAGTCCAGTCCAGTCCAGTCCAGTCCAGTCCAGTCCAGCCCAGCCCAACCCAGCCGCCACCCAGCCCAGCCGGCAGTCCAGCCCAGCCAGCCAGTCCAGTCAGTCCAGCCCAGTCAGTCCAGTCCAGTTCAGTCAGTCCAGCCCGCCCAGCCCAGCTCAGCCCAGCCAGTCCAGCCCAGCCCAGTCAGTCAATCCAGCCCAGTCCAGTCCAGCCCAGCCCACCCAGCTAGTCCAGTCCAGTCCAGTCCAGTCCAGTCCAGCCCAGCCCAGCCCAGCCCAGCCCAGCCCAGTCCAGTCCAGCCCAGCCCAGCCCAGCCCAGCCCAGCCTATCCCAGCCCATTCCAGCCAGTCCAGCTCGTGGCATAACCCCTGAAACTGGGCATGCAATACACCGCTCTAAAACCGTCGTAGTACGGACTGGGCAGATCGTTTACAATGGAGGTAGATCGTCTGCAGCAGGCCATACAAAACATCCGCAACGGGGTCAGCAAGAAAAGTCACCTCCGTCTACACTGAAGGTGGCGGGCGATTGCTTGTTTTTGGTTTTACGCCACATCGACCGTTGAGCCATGTAACGTCGCCAATCTCTCACGCCGATTGGTCGCGGGCGAAAAGCAGCGACAGGTGATACTCGAACCCGCAACCTTTCGATTGTAAGACGAACAGCTACCCGTCCCCGAGGCGGCGGGTGAGTGACAGCCGAAGTGTTAGCTGATGAATCGTGCACCACCGGTCGAGGACCGGCCGTTTCAGACACATTTGTTGGCCGCAACACTGGCAGGGGTCCGTGCAGTTTTGCAGATAGAGGATAGGAACGACGACGACCGGGGCCGGGGAGGTGATGATACCTGGGTCGACCGATCCGTCGGTTCCCTGCTGCTTCCAGGTTTGTCGCTCTATGGGAGTGTGCCCAGACCCGCACCAACGAAGGTCGATCGCATTGTGGGGAAACAACGGGGCGAATTAAGTTGAGAAGAAAACTACCTGCAAGACACACAACAGAGGGGCAGATTTATATGCTGGAAACTACATCTGCTGGATGATATCACACATTCTGCAACAAGGCTGTTCCAGAGCCAGGCGATCGTAGCTAATCCGCCATCGTCATCGTCAGTCTGGACTCACTGTCGGCCATGAGCGCGTGCAGCTCGTCTGGTCGGATGAACTTGTTCCAGTCGTGCGTGCCGACGGGCAGCAGACCCAACACGTACTCGGCCGCCACCACGCCGGCCAGCCAGGCGGCGCAGCTCCGGCTCAGAGTGGTGATGAACAGCGAGCCGCCCGGCTGTGGGCAGTGTGGGAGGGTCACAGACAGCCGAAAATGAGGGCCAAAGACAGCCCGGTAGTTGGCAGTGTGGGAGGGTCACAGACAGCCCGGCTGTTGGCAGTGTGGGAGGGTCAGAGACAGCCCGGCTGTTGGCAGTGTGGGAGGGTCAGGAGGCTGTTGGCAGTGTGGGAGGGTCAGAGACAGCCCGGCTGTTGGCAGTGTGGGAGGGTCAGAGACAGCCCGACTGTTAGCGGTGTTGGAGGGTCAGAGGCTGTTGGCGGTGTGGATGGGTCAGAGGCTGTTGGCGGTGTGGGAGGGTCAGAGGCTGTTGGCGGTGTGGGAGGGTCAGAGGCTGTTGGCGGTGTGGGAGGGTCAGAGGCTGTTGGCGGTGTGGGAGGGTCAGAGGCTGTCGGCAGTGTGGGAGGGTCAGAGATCCAATACATATTCCTACAATGAATGGCTAGGGTTCGTGAACAGCCGGTACATTAACCCTGACCATTCAGCTACATCCACCGGACTCAGCTCCATCTCATCGAACCAGCTCCATCCTCCGACCCAGCCTCGTTTGTTCAACCCAGTCTCGCCTTAGACATAAAGACATAAAAGATTAGTGCAACTATGAGCCACAAGGGCCCTTCTTGGTTGCACTCTGTACCCTGAACCAGTTTCCCACCAAATCTGTCAATCAGCCCTCCCTGTAATACTGAAAAGCAAGCCCTCTATTCTTATAATGATTGTCTATGCTGTTTTTAAAGATGTTCAATGTGCTGCTACTGACGATGTTTTCTGGCAGCTGGTTCCAGTGTTCCACTACCCTGTTGGTGAAGAAAGTTTGCCTTAACCTTGTTCTGCTGTGGTTAACTTTAATTTTGAATTTATGACCTCTAATTGCATCATTTCTGTTAAATTCAAACATTTCCCCAAGGTATCCCCTCTCCAGGCCATTGACAAATTTAAAGACCTCGATGAGATCTCCTCTCAGCCTTCTATATCTAAGTGAAAACATATTCAATTTCTTCAATCTTTCCTCATATGCCAGGTTGCTTATGCCATTAACCATTTTTGTAGCCCTCTTTTGCACTCTCTCTAAAAGCCAACAATCTTTTTCATAGCTAGGAGACCAAGCTTGGATGCAGTATTCCAAATGTGGCCTGACGTATGCACAGTAAAGCTTCCTGATCACTTCCTCACTTCTGTATGATACATTCCTATTTATTGCCCCGAGCATTCTCAGTGCCTTCTTCCTGGCTTCCTTGGTCTGTTCTGATGCCCCCAGTTTTGTGTTTAGAATAACACCTAAATCCTTCTCCTGTTGAGTCACTGATAGCACTTGGCCATCCATCAAGTATGGAGCCTTCATATGCTGCTTACCTACATGCATGATTTTGCACTTATCAAAATTAAATTTCATTTGCCATTCTTCGGACCACTTCACAAGTTCGTCTAAGTCTTTTTGCAGCGAGATATGCTCATCCTGACCTGTTATTGCCCTAAAGACCTTCAAATCATCTGCAAATTTCAAAACTTTACTGCTTAGGCCACTTTCAATGTTATTTACAAATATAATGAACAGTAATGGCCCTAGTACTGACCCCTGGGGGACTCCACTAAGAACATTTTGCCATGATGACTTTGTACCATTTAGCATCACTCTTTGCTGTCTATCTGAAAGCCACAACTCTATCCATTTTAAGATGCTACCTGCAATACCATGGGACTGAAGCTGTATCATTAACCGTTTATGGGGTACCTTGTCAAAGGCCTTACTAAAGTCAAGATATGCTACATCAACCTGATTTCCCTGATCAAATTGTTCTGTGGCGAAGTTCAAAAAGTCCAAGAGGTTTGTGAGACACGATCGTCCTTTTCTAAACCCATGTTGAGTATCTTGAATCAATCTGCTACCTTCCAGATAACTAACTATTCTATCCTTGATAATTGATTCGAGTACCTTGCAGACTAGGGATGTGAGACTTATTGGCCTATAGTTTTCAACTTTCCCTCTTTCTCCTTTCTTGAAAATAGGAACTACATTTGCCCTTTTCCAATCGGTTGGAATTTCATTATGTGAAACTGATCTACAAAATATTATACTAAGTGGAAATGCCAGTTCCTTTTCAGTTTCCCACAACACCCTAGCATAAATTTCATCAGGTCCTGCTGCCTTATTTGGCTTTATTTTCCTGATATGATTGTAAACAACATCACTATCAATGAAGTCAACATCATTTGTCAGATCCCATGTCACTGAACTATGGTGTACGGTCGGCAGATTGGTCATATCTTCCAATGTAAACACTGATTTGAACTGCTTGCTCAGCTCCTCAACCATCTCACTATCCTCACCCAATGTAGTCCCGTTTACTTCCAGTGGACCAATTGTGCTAGAAACTTTACTCAGCTTGTAGAAACTAAAGAACTTTTTACTGTCCCCATTACAGTTTCTAGCTAAATCCAGTTCTTTTGCTCGCTTTGCTGCTCTGGTTTTTTGCTTCACAGTGTCTCTAGCTTTTCGATACGCCTTTAGATTAACGACATTTGAGGCTTCTTTAAAAACTCTAAATGCAGTTTTCTTAGCCTTAATTACTTTTATCACGTCTGGTGTAAGCCATGCTGGCTTTCCTACCCTTCTTTTGCGTCTTTGCTTTTGGGGGACACGTCTAATCTGAGTTTCCTTCAAGTAAGATTTGAACCTTTCCCACATTTCACAGGCATTTAAATTGGATAATTTTTATTCCCGTCTGATGGCACTTAAAGCCGCTCTCATGCCGTCAAAGTCTGCTCTGTTGAAATTTGGAACCTTTACCAAATTATCCTTGATAATTTCCCCTACATGTGCCTTGAATCTAACTATGTTATGGTCACTTTTTCCCAGAGTTTCGCCTACAGTCAAGTCTTGAACCAAGTCACTTAAATCCGAGAATACAAGGTCCAAGAATGAACCATGCCTGGTGGGTTCCGATACAAACTGGTGTAAGAACAGGTCTTCTTCAAGGCATTTCCTAAACATGTTGCATGATGGGGAGCCAACACCAGCATTTTCATAACCTTTTAGATTAAAGTCACCGAGAATAAGGCACTTCCTCTTAAAGTTTCTACTGATTTCCTCACAAATCACCTTGTCAAGCTCCAGTTGCTGAGAATGTGGCAGGGTTCCTGATCGGTAGAAAGCTCCTATCCTAAGAGTATTGCTGTTGCCTTTTCCCACAGTGACATCAAGCCAAATGGACTCCACAGACACATTTTTATCCCCACCTGCTACTTTTTGAGAACTGAATAAGCTATTCATATAGAGCATTACACCACCCCCTTTCATTGCTGGACCCCTATTGCACGAAAACATATTGTATCCCTGGATCTCATAGTCCTGTAAGTTATCTCCAAAATACCCTTCACTGACCCATGCCTCCGTAATGCAAACAAAATCTGGTTCCTCCTCAGCAACATAACACTTGAACTCATCAAATTTGGAACGGATACTCTGAGCATTAAACATCATACACTTAACAAATGCTCCATAACCACCTTTGGCTTTTTCATATTGAGGAGTTCTTTTATCACTAGATGAACTATAACTCTGTCCCCTTGAGTTGCTGCTGTCCCTATTTGCAGACTTTGACGTTCTATTGCCTTGGCTGACACTATTGGAATATTCCTGAGTTGGCAATGCAATTTCATCCCTCCCCACCCCATTTCCTAGTTTCCCTGAAAGACATGCTCGTATACTTTGCCTAACACATGGACCCCCTTCTCAGAAAAGTGCAAGCCATCCCTCTGATAGAGGTCCCAAGATGCATAAAACCTGCTCCACTCGTCTACAAATGTAAAACCTAGCTCATGGCAGAACTTTCCTACCCTGGCGTTAGCTGCCAGTGCCCTAGAGCTCCACTCAGGGGAGGCTCTAGCCCTAGGAAAAATAAATGGCTGGGGAAGGCCCTAGGCCTTCCCCAGCCATCGCTGCCCAGCCGCACCTACCTTGAGCAGGTGACAGCACTTGTCGACAAACAATCGCTGATTGTCGACGTGCTCCAGCACCTCCGAGGCGACGACGGCGTCGAAGGCGTGGTCCTCCTCCGAGGCCAACTGCTCCACAGAGCAGCAGCGGTAGTGAGGCCGACTCAGACCGCCGGAGCCGAGACGGCCGTCGTAGGCCGCGTGTGCCTCGGCTACCTGACGGCAGGTGGGGACATGGGCCTCAGTCATCTGCCGCCTGCGCCTCGGCTACCTGACGACAGGACCTGTACCTCAGTCACCTCCCACCTGTGCCTCGGCTACCTGACGACAGGACCTGTACCTCAGTCACCTCCCACCTGTGCCTCGGCTACCTGACGGCAGGTGGGGACATGGGCCTCAGTCACCTGCCACCTGCGCCTCAGCTACCTGACGGCAGGTGGGGACATGGGCCTCAGTCACCTGCCACCTGTGCCCAGCTACCTGACGGCAGGTGGGGACATGGGCCTCAGTCGCCTGTCACCTGTGCCTCGGCTACCTGACGGCAGGTGGGGACATGTGCCTCAGTCACCTGCCACCTGTGCCTCGGCTACCTGACGGCAGGTGGGGACATGGGCCTCAGTCATCTGCCACCTGCGCCTCGGCTACCTGACGGCAGGTGGGGACATGGGCCTCAGTCACCTGCCACCTGCGCCTCAGCTACCTGACGGCAGGTGGGGACATTGGCCTCAGTCATCTGCCACCTGCGCCTCGGCTACCTGACGGCAGGTGGGGACATGGGCCTCAGTCACCTGCCACCTGTGCCCAGCTACCTGACGGCAGGTGGGGACATGGGCCTCAGTCACCTGCCGCGTGTGCCTCGGCTACCTGACGGCAGGTGGGGACATGGGCCTCAGTCACCTGCCACCTGCGCCTCGGCTACCTGACGGCAGGTGGGGACATGGGCCTCAGTCACCTGCCACCTGCGCCTCAGCTACCTGACGGCAGGTGGGGACATGGGCCTCAGTCACCTGCCGCGTGTGCCTCGGCTACCTGACGGCAGGTGGGGACATGGGCCTCAGTCACCTGCCGCGTGTGCCTCGGCTACCTGACGGCAGGTGGGGACATGGGCCTCAGTCACCTGCCACCTGTGCCTCGGCTACCTGACGCGGCCGCCACCTGCCACTCGGCTACCTGACGGCAGGTGGGGACATGGGCCTCAGTCATCTGCCACCTGTGCCTCGGCTACCTGACGGGAGGTGGGGACCTGTACCTCAGTCACCTGCCACCTGCGCCCGGCTACCTGACGGCAGGTGGGGACCTGTACCTCAGTCACCTGCTACCTGCGCCCGGCTACCTGACGGCAGGTGGGGACCTGTACCTCAGTCACCTGCTACCTGCGCCCGGCTACCTGACGGCAGGTGGGGACCTGTACCTCAGTCACCTGCTACCTGCGCCCGGCTACCTGACGACAGGACCTGTACCTCAGTCACCTGCTACCTGCGCCCGGCTACCTGACGACAGGACCTGTACCTCAGTCACCTGCCACCTGCGCCTCGGCTACCTGACGGCAGGTGGGGACATGGGCCTCAGTCACCTGCCACCTGTGCCTCAGCTACCTGACGGCAGGTGGGGACCTGTACCTCAGTCACCTGCCACCTGCACCTGGCTACCTGACGACAGGACCTGTACCTCAGTCACCTGCCACCTGTGCCTCGGCTACCTGACGACAGGACCTGTACCTCAGTCACCTGCCACCTGTGCCTCGGCTACCTGACGACAGGTGGACATGCCCCCCCTCCACCCCCCGACTACCTCGCGACCTGTCCGTCACCTGCCACCTGCACCTGGCTACCCGACGACAGGACCTGTACTTCAGTCACCTGCCACCTGCACCTGGCTACCTGACGACAGGACCTGTACCTCAGTCACCTACCACCTGTGCCTCGGCTACCTGACGGCAGGTGGGGACCTGTACCTCAGTCACCTGCCCCTGTGCCTCGGCTACCTGACGACAGGACCTGTACCTCAGTCACCTGCCACCTGTGCCTCGGCTACCTGACGACAGTACCTGTACCTCAGTCACCTGCCACCTGTACCTCGGCTACCTGACGGCAGGTGGTCCTCAGTCACCTGCCACTGATACTAGCAGGCAGAAATAGGCTTTGTTCCATAATTTTGATACAAATATGCAAAGCATGCGGTGAGATGAGTATATTATCACAAAGAACACCATACCCCTAAAGCATGTGTAGCCAGGGTTCCTGTAAAGTTGTGAAAAGAATGAAAATGGACAGATGGATGGTTATTGGGGTTTAAGGGCGCATCGACTGCAGAGGTCATGCAGCGCCCGAACATGGACAGACGGACGGGCGGTGGACAGACCGATATGCCAACCTGAACCCCCTGCACCTGCCCCACCACACGACTATTTTTGAGTCGGAGCCGCCAATTACATAGCCCAGTTCTAAGGTCATCCAACGAAGTGTGATTCTAGAGTGGAAGCTTTCCGCCAAATGAAGACGGTCCCGGAGGAGCGGTTGGCCACCTGGATGTTGTCGTGGGCGGAGTCGATGCCGGTGACGTCAGCGCCGAGCCGGGCCAGCGGCTCGGCGAGCAGGCCGCCGCCGCAGCCGACGTCCAGCAGGCGGAGCGGGGCGAGCGGACGCGCCGCGTGGCGCTGGCCGGCCTGCAGCGCGCCGGTGGCCTCCAGACCGTCCAGGATCAGAGGCACCCTGACGGTCACTCGGGTCACAATGTGATGACCGCTGGCCAGCCTCCAGACCGGCCCGGATCAGAGGCACCCTGACGGTCACTCGGGTCACAATGTGATGACCGCTGGCCAGCCTCCAGACCGGCCCGGATCAGAGACACCCTGTCGGCCACCCGGGTCACAATGTCATGACCGCTGGCCAGGCCAAACTGGCGGCCGTACAGTTCACACAAATACACGGCAAAATGAGGCCCGTGCACCCTACTAAAACAGTGCTGGTAATACATGCCGGTTACGAACTCGCACGTTAGCACGATTCTGGCTAAAACAACCACTGATCTCGAAGTTGACGAGATCACAGAGGTCCTGCTCAGGCCCAACTTTGCTGTCGAATACTGCCACGACTTTGTGCGATTTATGGCAACATGAAAAGTCAAACCAGAAAAGAAGAAATGCCGCAAAAATCAGATGGACTAAAGTTTTAGCCACTCCGCAAAACATTCCTAGCGTTACCTGCTAAAACCAAACTGACCTCTGACACTGTCCTGTGGTCGGAGCGAAGCGATGATCTGCACAGAACCTACAGCCCAGTAGGACCACTCACCACGTAGCCTGCTGAGACAAAAATAAAAATCCAACCTGTATCTGCACTGAATACACTGATACACAGCCACCAGGCAAAACTGCTGCTGCTGAAGCCGCACCCCACATGATAACGAAGCAGAACCGCTGAACAGACTACAGTTGTCTGCAACGTGCCACCAGAGAGATGAAAAGCGTGAACGTTGGCGCTAAATCGGTGACATAAATTGGACATTTGAAGACCTACCGGAGTTCATTCATGGCGTGTAGAGGCCGTACGGCACCTTCTTCGTCCCACCATTCACCAGCCATGCGATTGAACTTGTCAACTTCATCTGCATTCACAGTACTGTCACCTGCGGGCAGCGTTTTAATCAGTAACTGTGGGGTGCAGTGAATAAAATCCCCCTATGTCCGCCAGTGAGCAGGAACATTTCCGCTGGAATGTTGTTTACTGCGGCCATAGGAGCAGCCAGCACCACATCTGAGACCAATGGTCACGGTTACACCATACTTTCAAACGTAATCATCGGGCTTATAGGCACAACCCAAATGAAGCAGCCACCAACAGAAGCTTCACAAGTGCGCTACTTTCGTTCTTTTACCGTTGACTATGTCTCAGCCACTTTCTTGGTGTACGTGCATGGGGATGGGGACGCGAAGTTCAGTGTTTCCAGCAATATCGAACTAATAATGTTGCGGAGAGCTGTGTTGAGCATAGTCGAATTGAAGATGGTGATAGAAAGCAACCAAATGTTCATATGATCATTTGGTTCATTTTATAATCATCTTCATAATGAACTAAGATTGGAGTATGCCATGGAATGTTCTTAGGCAGATTTTCACCAGGCCGAACGATCGTCGCTGCTCCCAAGCGAGTCATTCTTGCGGCACTGTAGTCCTGAAGCACCTAGTGCGTAAATCACCATTTTGGTGAAATCGTCTAAAGATGAATGGCACACCGCTTCGAAAGAACATGCACATTTATCATGCACAATTCAATTTCAAGTCATCAAGTCTGACTTCAAATGAACATCTCGCGTTAGGTCGGGTGTTGAGCAGCGATGCTGATTAGAATCGAAGTGATGCTGAGCCAGGGCGTCGATAAATACCACGTCTCAGTTGAAACCCACATCCGAAAAGTAACCGATGAAGTAGCTGAGCTATGGCGCAGGGATCAAATTCCAACCAGGATAGCCGATCACGTTCAAAGCGAGGTATCCGAACTTTGAGCCGGAGGAAACCCGTCCAGGGTGATATCACACCCGAGTCGCCACTTGCATGACGTCACTGTTCGACATAGCGGCGAGAGCTGGCGCCACCTGAGCGTCCACAGGGGCCGGCTGGTCTGCAGGCTGGTCTGCAGGCTGGTCTGCAGGCTGGCCGGCTGGTCTGCAGGCTAGTCTGCAGGCTGGTCTGCAGGCTGGTCTGCAGGCTGGTCTGCAGGCTGGTCTGCAGGCTGGTCTGCAGGCTGGTCTGCAGGCTGGTCTGCAGGCTGGTCTGCAGGCTGGCCGGCTGGTCTGCAGGCTGGTCTGCAGGCTGGTCTGCAGGCTGGTCTGCAGGCTGGTCTGCAGGCTGGTCTGCAGGCTGGCCGGCTGGTCTGCAGGCTGGCCGGCTGGTCTGCAGGCTGGTCTGCAGGCTGGTCTGCAGACTGGTCTGTAGACCAGCCTGCATCGCTACACGGAGTAGCTGACCGGACGACAACAGGCTGGACAAGACGGGAGAAGCGGCGCGGCCGTGCTGCCAACGGAGCAGAACCCTCTGTGTATCCAGCCGCCTCTGCTGTTATCGAGCCACGCTGTCGCAATGTCGCGTCGTCAGCCACAACAACCAGCGTCCACGCAGCCACCGCCGCCGCCGCCGAATCCACTACCAGCGCTGCCACCGCCACTGGCAGCACCAGCGCTGCCACCGCCACTTGCAGCACCAGCGCTGCCACCGCCACTTGCAGCACCAGCGCTGCCACCGCCACTGGCAGCACCAACGCCGTCACCGCCACTTGCACCACGCTGCACCGCCACTTGCACCCAACGCTGCCACCGCCACTCAGCTCCACCGCCACTTGCAGCACCAGCGCTGCCACCGCCACTGGCAGCACCAACGCCGTCACCGCCACATCTACCGCAGCAGCCACCTCGGCCGTCGGCGTCTGTGCATCCGCCGCCAGCGCCCGCGCTCTTTGTCTCGCAGGCACCTCCGTCGAGGCGGCTACCATCAGCGACACTACCACCATCAGTGCCAGTCGTTCCATAGCTGCCGAAAACGTCGCCACACCGGCAGAAAGTGATGACGATGACAATCCAGACCATGCTATGTTCTGCGGACTTCACAAAAAGGGTGAAGCTGGCTCTCGCAGCGCAAACTCCAGATGTTACTGATGTCGGTGCGTGAAAGGCGTCAATGTTCTACTTTTCAGTCGAGGCAGGGGAGGTGTGACCACGACCTGGAGAGTACAGTGTGCAGATGACATGGCCAGGAGAGAGGAAGTGAGCATGGTGAGTGCGGATGCCTCCCAATGTTGCGCTGTACTCTGTGATCGCGATGACGGCACAGAGGTCGTGTTAGAATACGGATCGTAAATATATGACAAGCGTACTACACATAACATGTCTGTGAACAGGCACCCTGGTGACGTGCATGTTGGTAACTTCAGCTGTGGTCGCTATACAGGTGAGATGGTGACACGAAAGCCGTGCTTTGTGTGTGTATGTGTGTGCTTTTATGGAACAGTGCGGCATTCATATGGGAAAATGGCCGTTATTGGAGAGATAGCACCACCTAGATTGTAGCGCGGCGGGGTCGATGTATGGCGAAACTGTAGACGGTCGGTCGGTCGGTGAGCAGGACCGTGCGCCTGTATCACCAGGCCGAACTGCCACACGGCGGCTTGTTCCGTCATCTCAATGGCCAGACCGCTGGACCAAGCTGTTTTTTTTGTGGCAGATCAGCAAGACCATCGCGCAGCCAGCGCACACGCTGTCTGCGCCGACTTGCAGACTATTCCGTGTGGCGACTGCCCGGGCCTGCCGGTTGTGGCGGAGAACAGCCTGAGGTCGGTCGCAGAGCTTCTCTGCCAGTGCGCTGAGAGGATGACCACTGGCGACGCTAGGCGTCGTAGAGAAGACTCGCAGGAAGCTGTGTCAGGTCAGGCGGTACACTGCTCGGGGTCACCTGCTCCGCTGCCACGTATCGGGGTTTTAGGGCGCATCGGCCACGACAGATCATTTAGGTTGCCACATATCAACTAGGTCGCCGTCCATGCAGCTGTCTCCGCCTTGGCCCGGCACGTCGTCTGTGTGGCGTACCGACAGTGGTCAGCGTCAGGACCAGGTGGGACCCCGTGGACTGCCCGGGGCACCCAGTCGAACCGACAGACGCTGGCAGCGGCAGACGCGGGCCAGGTGGCGCCGACCGCAGCACGGCGCAGCACTGACACTCGCACCGGGCTCACCCTGAACACGTGAACACGCGCAACTGACGATACTCGGCGACACTGACCAGGGCGACAACCAGGGCCGAGGCAGTCAGCCTGCTGATGTCCGCCCGGCGGCGTGGTCATGCTGGACGGGTCGTGATACTCTTCAGGGAGCCGGCCGCCAGCTTCGACGCTCAGCACACCGAGTTGGTGGACGCCAGGCGCGCCATAAGGAAACAGGATGTGAAGCCGCCGTACACGAAGGAGATGGATGGGACCGAGCTGGACAAGTACCTGCTAGTGTCGCTGAAGATGGGCCTCGCTGTTTGTGCTGAACCAACAGAACGGC
The DNA here is from genome assembly GCA_034440575.1 of Imbricaverruca yamaguchii. NCBI lineage: Eukaryota > Metazoa > Arthropoda > Thecostraca > Neoverrucidae > Imbricaverruca > Imbricaverruca yamaguchii. The sequence goes on along the minus strand of JAOTOL010001646.1, from coordinate 3,833,265 downwards.
AGTGAATTTGACAACAGAGGCAACTACGGCCGTCACCACCAGAACGGGCACACTCTGAACAAGAGTGCATTCCGGAGGCACTGACCGGATCAGGTGGTCAAATTCCGATCAGGTGAAAAGCTGATAGACCGGCTTCAACATTTGTGCTAATGACATGCTTGCCAAGTATACCGTAAGTGCAGTGAACCTAAGCGCTGTTCGTGCCGTGCTAACTGCAGCAAATATGACCTTCATCATAAACGTGGTGTCCTTCCAATGTACGTTGCGGCTATCGCCTCATCAGCTATAGCTGGTGTTACCATTATTTTACATGCTTTCTGCCATACAAGATAATACATTAACCATTGGAGGCATTTCTTGCTGCTCTATTGTTAAGTGATACGTGGTCGGAGGCGCGATATGTTGGGATATTTAAAGACCTCCATCTAATTGGTGAAATAAAAGACAACATCCTGTTCTTCACCGACACTGTGGACATCGGAGGGACGCAACTGGTCATTCTGTACCTGGTACCGACTACAAATAGCCATTGTAAGCAACCAGCACACCTTAGCTATCCTCAGAATCATTACTCCAATGCAGAGCGGAAGCGTGTCGCCGGCAATTCGAAGGAAAGCGCCACCTATGCTGGACAAAGGACCATATGATGACCAATATTGTGGGCTGGGTTAACTATGATGTGATGAAAAGGCATCTAAATGTGTGCGTGCGTGCGTGCGTGCGTGCGTGCGTGCGTGCGTGCGTGCGTGCGTGCGTGCGTGTGTGTGTGTGTGTTTGATTACACAACATTGACATAAAAGAACAGAAACAGGTTTCTTTGATGACCACCAATCCACAAACTATGGTGAACACCATTCACTGTATGGAGACTGTGCCCTGACACTGATGTTTGATCTGATCTGAATAATACACCAAACAAGATAAAAGACAATAGAGAAAACAAGCAACTGAAAGCTCAATAATGGAGCTAGATCATGAATTTACCACATCTTCATATCCAGCTGAAGCCTAAAAGTTGAGAGGTATGCAAAAACAAGTGAGATAAAATAAATAAAAACAAATCAGAAGAAATATGCATAAGACACAGAGCTGCACTTGAGAATACTGAATCTGCTCACTACTCCTCATGTAACAATGAAATTATCACCTGAAGCTTGAGTTATGTGGACTGAAGAGGAAAATTGCATATTTAACTTGCAAATTGCATGCAGCTTCAATGTCCTCTGCTTCATTATGGACTTGCCCTGGTTCCTTGCTAAGCTATTCATGGAACATCCACAGAGCTTAAACATTGTAGGCAGCATATTGTATCATGAATATGGTCTGTGAAACAAGCATGATGAGATCACACACCACACAACTATTTCTTTTCAGGTTCACTTTTCTAAAGCAAGCACCATAAGCATGGGACATCCTGACACATTGGCAATCATGTTGGTGTAGAACATACAAAAAGAAATGGTTAGGCCTGATAGTGTTAGTTATTTTTTGTATAACATTTCCTATGTTGTTATGTATGGCTTGGCTATATTATATTATGCTTTTCCATTTGTGTATTACTATTTTTTCTAATTCTGCAAAATTTGCAACATCAGAATCTTAGTGTGTTGTCTCTAGGATGACTCCTTAGTTTTGTATATTTGTCCATTAGGGCTAACATTAAACATTTTGACTAAAGTATGAATTTTATGAGAATGAGTTGACTTATATCAATGCTTCATGGTTCCCTGTATTCATTCAAAATGGAATAATGGATGAAAACTGAACTAAAAATTTTGAGAAAGAAAAAACTTTAAATGCTGATTTATCTGTGGGCAAACATTTTAGGGCCATGGTCAACATCGCTTTCCTTTTCTAATTACAAATACTCATTTCTATATTCCAAAAATGAACTCCCCAGAATCAAAACAAATTATGTGGGTCATGATCACAGACCACCTTGGTGACCATTTTCAGGAGTGAGGGGTAAAATGTGGTGGTTTCAGGCCATACTTGTTGAACACTTTCTGACAACACAACTTTCAATTTCATCCAATGCTTAGTTTGGAAAGTAGAGCATGGCATATGAGTTCACCAAGATGGGGTACAAGAATCTGGCCAGAAAGATTGGGTGGATTAAGGTAACCACAAGACCATTTCTACACATATTCTACCTCCATAGTGTGCAAAAGGGCTAGATTTGGTTAAGATTGGTTAGGTTAGGTTTTTGTTGTAAGCCAGGGGTTCAAAACATCGAGGATTAAAAAAAAAAATGTTGGCTTTTTTTATAAACAATTCAGACTAAGTTAGGTTGAATTAGGATGTTTATTTATTTGAGCAAAAATAGGCTTTTAAATTTTCCATTATTTAAAAAGAATGTTTTCTAACCCGGAAGGTTATGATAAGCTAGGTTAGGCCATGCTACATTTTTACAAGCTTTTAATGCTATTTTTATGCTATATTATGGAACTGTAAGCCCCCTATAGGTGCCATTTTGCCTCCCCAAAGAAAGGTATGCAATTCCAGAGGAAATGAGTGGTCACATCATGTTAAGCACATTGATAAACATTGCATTCGCAGAAGAAATTTAAAGGAATCAAAAGCTACCTTACTGAGGAATTTACCACCAAAATTAATTAACCCCTTTGCTTCCTGCTTCATGGAGGTAAAAATGTGTGTAAAACTTACCCAGTGGATAGGTAATTTAAACTGCAATAATACTAACGCATCCCTAGTAATACCTGCACTAGGTACCTAGGCACACCTGCGCCACAGATGAAAACCTAGCGCGGTGTAATAACAGCATATTTACACATATTTAGCATTTGTATGTGACGTTTCGTTCATACCAAAATCCTGGTATATTCTACTAGAATGCTCGCACATTTCTCCATCATGAGAGCTGGAACTAGAAAACCTAATATATTCGGTTGTATCCTTTAGTATTAGTGCCCAGATCGGAACTGCCTAAGCCTTCGTCCCCTTCCAATATTGTTTGACATCTGGTTGTGTCACACGGGCGAGGTGAGGAGGAGGAGGGGGGACAATTATGCCGTCCCTTAGGGAGTGTTTTATTTCTGATCTACGCAACCTAGGACGAAACGCAAGACACAGTTAGGAATGTCTCAAGATTTGAATCCTGACCAATAATATGGTTACCAGCGGTCAAATAAGGTCAATATGTGAACCGCTAATTGTCTACCGGTAAGGTTAGGAAAAGAGCTTCTTTCGTTGGGTATTCTTGTTCACCAGTTCACCGATAAATATATTTATCACACAAATACACACACACACACATATATATATATATACATATGTATATACACATATATATGCTTACAGATCCAGCACTCAGCACAGCTTTGCATAATGACCATATATCATCATCAAGCCCCGGCGCCGCCCCTGGCATCTGTTGCTGCGATTAGGGGTGCTGTTTTATATAACTAAGGGGGCAAGTGTCCCACCAATGTCGGGTTTACCCACATCAATTGTAACTTTTTCTATGGGCCCGATGGAGTGTGTTCGCCAATTCCTTTGGACCTCCGGTTTGCCTTTATGTATTTCGCTCACTTCCCCCGCATTTTTCCTAAACATTCAACATCCGTGGCTACAATACATGCATTGGAACAATGTACAGGTACAATACATGTACCACAAAGTCCCGGCGCCACCGCCGGCCTCTGATGCTGCAATTATGGGTGTTGTTTTATATAATTAAGGGAGCAAGTGCCCCACCAATGTCGGCTTTACCCCCCACAAATCTAGCTTTCACCATTGGGCCCGATGCAGTGTGTTCGTCAATCCATTTGGACCTGTCCGTTGCCTTTATATATTTCGCTCACCTCCCCACATATTTTTCCTCAAAATTCAACACCCGTGGCTACAATACATGTATTGGAGCAGTGCAGAGGTAAAATACAAAACAACTGTTGCACGTCGATCAACCACAACGGGCTTTACAAAGACCTCACGTTCCGGAAACAAAACTATTATTCAAAACAAATCCATTTATCAATAGCATAATCATCATTTAGCACACATCAAATATCTCCAAAGCTCCAAAAACTGAAATAAAACACTGCAAAACTTCCAGCCTACGTGTGGGCTGCATACCAGTCAATGTCATACCATTGCGCCAAAACACAGCCGTGAGCCCTGCGTTTATCCGCCAGACATCTATCACATCGCCCTCACATTTTAGATTAAGGGCGCATCGTCTGCGTCTGTCATGCAACGCCCTCGCATGACACAGCCATCGCCACAGGCGCCCCGATCCGGAACCGGGTGCTGTGATGGGCCGCGAACCCCGCTACCGGGGCCTGACACTGCAGCATTGGCAAACGCTACACACCTCGCGGCTAAAACCGGTGAAAATATGGCCTGAGCTGGTGGGACAAAACCGACTTCATCCACTTGGTCGAGAAACTGCAATACTAAATTTTAATGCACCATGATGTATTCACAAAACAACGTATATCTGAAAAGGTGAACGAATAGAACCTATGTCAATTATCTTCCAGATCTCTGCCTTCGTCGACAATATGCACATTACTGCTTCGAGAAGAACTTGATAAAAGCTTGCCCCGTGCAAAGGAAAATGTATCTTGTGCAAAGAAATTCATTCACGTTCAAAAATTAATTGATGCAAGACAAAATCTTCCTTGTGGTCAATCATGTCCATCAAGCTGTAATAATTGAATACAAATTTCGACGAGAAAGACGACACCTAGACAGTGTAAGGCCCAAACTGAATGCGTCATGAGCGTTGCCATGTATAAAAGCCAATCACATGTCCAGCCAACTTTGCTCAGTAAAACCGGATTTATGTGCTTGCAACAGGCTAAACCATGGTGTGAACAGCACGAACTTTACTCATTCCTTCGCCAGCCCTGAGGTTGTGTACAGTCCGTCAGACACACAGACATGACACCACTCGGCGCGTGGAAGACCCGCCAGTCCGTGTCCGACCAGCGCCTGGTACATTGGGACAGGGCGACACATCCCCATCATGAAGTATGGAGATACGTCGTCCAGGAAGCTCCCTCTTTCATATCGGGCCGGTTGGATCCTGAGAGCTGTCAGTCGGGCCGAGAGGGGATACCGAAGCTATTAGTCTGACCGGGAGGGGATCTGGAAGCTATCAGTCTGACCGGGAGGACACCTGGAAGCTATCAGTCTGACCGGGAGGGCATCTGGAAGCCATCAGTCTGACCGGGAGGGCATCTGGAAGCTGTCAGTTTGACCTGGCGGAGGTCCGGGAGCTGTCAGTCTGACCGGGCGGGGTCTGTCCGCCCGGCAGCTGGAGGGTGCGCCCGTCCGGCAGCTGGAGGTCAGTCGGGCGTGGTCCGGCCGTGCGGCAGCGCCAGCTGCGGGGAGCGGCAGTCGCGCTCCGGCGGCGGCTCCAGCCGCAGCGGGTCGTCCGACGGCGAGTCCAGCCGGATGACCAGCGTGTGGTCGGCGTGCAGCGGGCCCGCCAGCCGCACCGACACGGCCTGCTCGGGGGTGGCCGGCTCGAGCCGCAGCGGGCCCGCCGGGTCGGCCGCCGCCGGCTCGTCGTCCAGCCGCAGCGGGCCCGCCGGGTCGTCGGCCGTGGGCTCCAGCCGGCCCTGCTGGCTCTGCAGCATCTGCGGACGGGCGGGGTCGCCGGTCACGCGGCTGCTCGGCGGCCGGCGAGCGCCAGCCCACCAGACAGACGACACAACTGCACCGGACTCGTCAGCGGGACCTGCACCGCACGCCGCTAGGAATAATAGGTGCTGACTGGAAACTATCCCTGCAATTACATTCAGAGATACACCCATCGATAGTCGTCGGTGTGGTATTTCGCACCATCCACCAGGTTAGGTCACACATTGGAACGGGAGAAATGCCGACCAGCAGGTGAGCCACCCTGGATGTTACGAGTCAGCTATGCCGTGAACCGCCTCCAAGACGGCCTGAAGAGGGAAACTCACGTCGTGCGCCGTCTGCTGAAGCAGGCACAGGTCCTGCACCTGCTGTTCGGAGCGGCCGTGCTTCGACGCCAGGTGCTTCAGCATCTTGTACCTGCGCGTGAAGCCCAGACCGCAGAGGGGGCACACGTGAGCGCGCTGTGCGCTGTGGATGTCCTCGTGACAGCGCAGGTCGCCGCGGTCACGGAAGGCTCGGTCGCAGTGTGCACATTTGAAGGGCCGGGCACCTGGCGAGGGGTCGGCGGTCAGGCGATGTCGGTCAGTCATAGGTCACGTTAGCGGGGCAAGGCCGTGCACCATGGACGTCAGCTGTGGTGGGTGTATGTCGTGCACATAGCGACTGGTGGAAGAGTACCACATGTTGAGCTTAGTAGAGAAGCACCATGCTCGTCCGGTTAATAATTCGACCAATCCGCGCAGAGAATAAGAAACGTGTGGCGAGGGCGAAGATAGGGTCACGAACAGCACGAGACACGTGGTACAGTTAGCCACTGCATCTTAGTTAGTTATTTGGGTTTTAGGGCGCATCAACTGCAGTGGTTATACAGCGCCCATCCACTGCATATTAGTTGTTGTAGTTTATGGCCACACCGACAGTCAGTGTTAAAATAATAGGGTTTCGTTAGGTACGAGGTGCCGAAACAGGCACAGTATGATGCTAAAACTTGCCACGAAATGTGCTCGACATATGGCGCATGCTCTTGAAGCTCAATTTTGAACCAATAGCGTACTCATAAGGGTGCGTTTGTTATATGTTTGGAGACCCATAACATAGGGGTGCCTATATTAATGATAACACTCATGGTATCAACGAATACATTACATAAAAGAGCATATCATAGGCAATCTTTGTATCTGGAAATGTGCTACGTGGTGGATTGGAGTTTAGGGGCGCGTCGACATCTAGAGAAATGCGCTACGATATTTTTGTGTATTACATCTTGAATGGTGAGCATAATTATATTTTTACACAAGATACTGTTAGAAACAAAGCATGGATAGTTCATAGCCACATATCAGGAGGCACAATGTTGGTACTTCTTTGGAAATGATGTCTATTGAATGTTCGGGAAGTCGTATATTTCACCCTATTTCACACAATATTTGTCACTGCATCGACTGCACAGGTCATACAGCGCCTTCCGCTGAATCTTGTGCATAGTGAATCCATACAACACATGTTGATATAAACCAGTGAATGAAGTACGGCAAATGACATCATGCAAACATGCCATCAGGTATGTGCTGCTTTGCATCAACGTTTTCCAATTGAGGCGCTGATCACGGGCGTGATTCTTCCGACAATGACGACAAGAATATGCACTATCTTTAGTCTCCTCTTCCTTTGTGCGATGAGAACAAAGCAATTGAGTGGGGAAGGAATGCTAAGACAAAAGTACATAAGCGAATGGCACCTACAACATATATAACAGCTAGCACGCTTTACCACAGCGCAGCCATCATTGCGGGCGAACAGGCGCGGCCGTACAGGCAGACTGACCCGTGTGCTTCCGCTGATGTCGTTCCAGAGAGCGTTTGAGCAGAAAAGTAGCCGAACACAGGTCGCAGGTAAAGCGTCGGTCGTCGTTGTGCTTCCGCTGGTGCGACTCGAACGCCTGGCGCGTGCGCAGCCGCTTCCCACACGAGTCGCACTGATACGGAAACTGGTCCTGCGCACGCGACAGCGCATCAGCACGCCCGGAGTCGGCGCTAACGCATCACGGACGGGCGGAGACATGGGCGGAGACATGGGCGGAGACATGGGCGGAGACATGGGCGGAGACATGGGCGGAGACATGGGCGGAGACATGGGCGGAGACATGGGCGGAGACATACCGTCTTGCTCCCCGCGACCCGTCGGCGTGCGCGAAGTGGCGCCAAGGGTTCACTATCTGGCTTACCGCGATCATTCAGCGCGCGGGAGTAGCTCCAAGGGCACCCTATCTAGTGAATCAGCCGAGTACTATGTAAGAAAACCAAATGAGATGCACACATGTGCACATAGGCACACACATAGTCGATGTCACCACACCGACGGATACCACATCAAAAGCAAAAATAAATGCACACTAATCTTCAACAATTCTATCAAAATTTAGTTTTTATGATAGCGAAGTCAGGAAGTAAAACGTAAGGAGTAGGGAAATAGATCAAAGCCATTTGGGACTGTATTTGTGCACAAGCAAATGCATGCATGCTTGAGTATATATCGCCCTTAATGACACAAAGCACAATTTGATGTGCATTCATGCACATGTAAAACGGTCAATAGCATAGCCAGCATTCTAAAGAGTGGTGAGTAATGTTTGTTATTTGGGACTGGTCCGTCTTCACGGTGGGTGCCACAAATGCCAATTATTTTGTTCTTACATAATATTACCGTGATTACTATTAGGTATTTGTCCGAAGGCATATCCAGGGAATTATGCTACGGAGGATCCTCCGAGACCTGTGTGGAAGGGCTATTACAATCATTGCCTATCGGAAAAGAAATATTCCGGCATTGCCGCTGGGCCTTGACGGACGAGTTTTCCGACAGGGTTGGTCTATTTCTGGGAAGTAGCTGACATGATGATAACGTTCATGTTTGACACGAAGGAAAAGGAACTGGAAATATACTTGTCGATAGGTTCCAAAATACTTTGTGCACAGCGAACCACCACACTCACAAACCAACCGTTTGCACAAGTAAGCCTTCTTGAGCATGCAAATCACAACAGCAGCGGCAGCAGCTCGCACTGACCGTGTGCACCAGGGCGTGCGAGCGCAGGTTTCCTCGCTGACTGAAGCCACGGCCGCACACCTCGCACTTGTAGGGCCGCTCGCCGCTGTGGGTGCGCACGTGGTCGTCCAGGTGCAGCCGCCGCATGAACACCTTGCCGCACGTGCCGCAGCTGTGCAGACTCCGCCGCTCGTGCACCTGCAGAGGCAGCGGTTAGCGCCTGCTTGGGTTCAGTCACGACTAGTACCAAACCATGCGAAGATCAATTGGTCTTCCACCATACAATTTCGTCCGGGGAAGTCTGTATGACGCTGGCCGATGTGGGGCGGGCCGGCGGACGTACCTGTTTGATGTGCTCGCGCAGGTAGTACTTTTGGCTGAACGTTTTGCTGCAGACGTGGCACTGGTTGGTGGCCACCTCCGTGTGGGCCGCCTCGTGCTCGTGCAGCCGCGACGGCCGCTGGAACGCCTTGCCGCACAGCCGGCAGGTGAGGCGGCTCTCAGACTGTGGAACACGCGATACTGTTCCCCTGCTTTGTCTGGTGTCCATTTTGATTACTTTGTCTACTGTCTACGTTGACGTATTTCCAGTTATAGTGCATACATTTGAGGGTGAAAAGTGAAGCAAAGGAAAATAAAAGGAAGTAAAGGAAAAAAAATCGACGTACATGCAACACAATGCAGCCATAGTTTTTTTTAGCGATAGCTCAGCTGGCTTATAACAGTCGTCATCTGCCTTTCACGCCAAACGGTCGCGAAAGAGTCGGAAATTCACGAGGTATGCGTGTCTCAAACCATTCACCATTTGGTACTGCACAGGCATAATAACCATCATACCACTGATAAGAGGAATCCATGATTCTATACTTCGAAAATGCATGATTATCTGGTGGACAAAAATCAAAGATGTGACTTTTTTTTCAATCGTGAGAGACTCACCTTGTCGCGTTTCTTCCTGGCTTTATCCACGTGAATATCGATGTCGAGCTCATTGCAGGCGTTATCCTGCGGCTCGGGGTGGACCAGGGGCATCTTATGGTCGACCGATGGTAATGCAACGTCGGGCGACGGCACCCTAATGTCGGCCAGCGGCACTTTCAGATCAGCCGGCGGCAACTTCAGGTCGGTGGCGGCGGCAGGGGCGGCGGCGGGCGGCGGCGAGTCTGGCCGCCCGTCGGCCAGGATGCGGTAGTGGCCCGGCTCGTGGTGGGCGGCGACGCGCTGCGGCCGCCGCCGGTCCGGCTTCCCGCGCACGCCCACCTCCACCTCCAGCTGCGGCTCGGGCACGCCGGCCGGCTCCGGCTCCGGCTGCGGCTCGGGCTCGAGCGGCGCCGCCGGCGGCGAGCGGGCGGACGCGGAGCGCCGCCGCGTCACCTGGTACAGCCCGGCCGTGTGCCAGTAGAGCCGGCGCACGGCGTCGCGCGCCTGGCGCAGCTCCTCCTGCAGCTGGTCCAGCCGGTCGGCCAGGTCGTAGCAGCCGGAGCAGATGACGCGGCTGTGCACGTGGCGCGGGTCGAGCGGCGCCTCGACGGCGCACTCGAGCGTGGCCAGCACCGGCGCCCGGCTGGTGGTCGTGTACAGCGCGCCGTCGAACAGCGCGTACGCCGCGCCGGCCGCCGCCACCGCCGCGTTGCACACCAGGCAGTGCGGGTCGCCCACGGCCGGCTCCAGCGCCGAGAACGTCTCCACCACGCCGGCCTTCAGCACGGCGTCGGGCACGGCGCGCGCCACCGACGCCGCCATGGCGCCGCCGTCGGCCGGCAGCAGGAAGGTGGCCATCTCGCCGGACGGCGACAGCAGCAGGTTGTAGGCGTCATGGTCGGTCGGCAGTGTGTAGGTCACCTCACCGGCCACCGATGCCACGGGCACGGGCAGCGGCAGGTCAGGCTCCATCGGAACTGGCGGACACAACACACAAGTACCACATGCTGGTGCCAATGGTATGCTGATCCAACCATCGCTAGTCGCGGAGGGCAGTTGGATAACTTAATGCATGTATTTATGTGTGGATGAGCTTTGGACTTGTTATACATCATAGCAATGCTTTGAGAGATGATCCAGCATCATGGTCAGACTTGTACTAAGTGACACTGGATGTGGAGAGGAAAACTGCATGGTTGTCATATTTAGATCACACTTTTTTCTTCAAACCTTTGATGTCAAATATGAGAGGATAATAAACTGGAGAGGATAATATTTTGGATAACAAAAATCCAGGAACGGCCAATTTTTCCACCATGTCCACACTCGATGTTGTAAAAGAAACCATGCCCAAATGTCCCCTTGAATCCAGTGCCAAGGTTTGAATCTAGTGCTAGGGTCTGTATCTAGCACCAATTATTTTTGTAAATGAATGCTTTATCTAGACAAAATTGAGCACTTGTACCACTCAGATGACCTGAAACTGCACTGCACTGAAACTGATACCATGGCATATTGCAATTGTTAATATTATCATAAGCATTTCTATATTAAGTGTCCTCCTGAATTAAACAAAACAAAAAGCATGCACTGATGAGTACACTATTGGCACAACATTGAGTTTCAAGAAATGAAGCTATATTTTAATAGGCATGCTTCCATGGCATATTTTGACATACTATTGTACTTGTTTTGACATCTCACACCTAACAAAAGAAAACAGTATTTTAACACTGTAGTAAAGCATGAACTTTGGAGTTGCTTAACAATTTCAGGTGGTGCTTTTGCATGGCTTTTCACTTTCTAGGTGATGATTTTTTATGCATCCCCATAGGCACCAATGTAGAATATCTAAAAGATAGTGCTGAAACACTTGTAGATGGTGCTCAAGCATCACCTGTTACATACAAATTTTAGACATGAAAATATGGCATTATTCAGTTTAATGCCCCCTTACTGCACCTGCCACTACTTGCATACTGCTATTGACTGTTCAAGGTGAGAAAGTTGCCACCTACCAGCAGACATGCTGAGCTGCTGTATGGCAGATAAAGGTGTGACTAATTTGGCATGCTACCAATAACAATTTGGAAACAAGAATACAAACAGGCCAGAGTGACATGCATAAAATGGCTATCACTGAGATTACACAAACACCTTTTCAGGTCTTTGAAGTTTGGGGGTTCTTGCATAGTTGTGAACATAATGGTGAGCAAGTCCAATACATATTGTTGTGTTCCACAAGTCATTGCACATGAAGGAACCTGAAGTTAGCTTCCATTGCTTTGCAAGAGAAAAGTACTCTAAAAGAAGTGGCACAACATTATACAAATTGGCAAGAAAGCACCAAGGCACATGAAGGCATACAGCAAGCATTTCAAGAAGGATGATTACATCCATTCTGATGTTGGTTGGTTGGTTGGTTATTGGGGTTTAGGGGTGCATCGACTGCTGAGGTCATGCAGTGTGCCCATCCATTCTGATGTATGCCTATCAGTGGAGGCTTCACACAATCATTGGTGTTTCCAACATGTAACTATATGTATTTCTAACATTCTGCATGCACAAGTTAGCATGTAATGCAGAAGATAAAATAATGCAACCCTGAGACATTGCTGGTTTGTAAATCATGTGCACATAAGGGGTGGGTTAACATTTACTTGTCATTTATATAGAACCCCTGAACACAAATTGGGGAATAAATATATTGACTGGACTTGTTCAAGCTCACCTATCAACTTCCTCCTCTACCAGTTCTTTTGGGAACCACTTAGTGATGCAAGCAATGTATTCTTTATTCCAAATCACAGCACTTAGTATTGACTTAGTTGATGATGCAAACTCCTTTTCTGTTTGCTGACATAATGAGATTATATAACAGTATGTTAACAGTAACAATTATCAGTATGTTTTAGGTAATCCAACACCAGTGGGTAATTGTTCTGATATGGAAGGTTATGTTAGGTTATTTTGTTTTTCTTTATAAAAGGTTGTAATGCTATATTACTTAACTCCAAGTAATTTTTGGTCTTATGTCATCTGCCAACTGAAAAATATTAAATGACAAAGGAAATGGGAGGCTGCATCATGTCAACCACATACATAACATTGCATTGGAAAAAGAGAGTCCAAGAACTTATAAAACAACCTAAAAGACAAATTTACCTTTTCAAAACAGACCCATGAAAGCAATGTGGTTTAATCAGATATTTACAACATCAATAATTCCACAAGGCTTTCACATTTGCATCATACCAGGTATATATGGAAATTCTGATGTCACCAGGGGCCAGAACCTACCAGCTTTATGCCCTGATAATGCCAACTTGTCATTCCCATATTAGATCTGCACACAGTCCTGCCAATCATATCAATCACTCAACCATTCACTTTCCTCACCTGTTTTGGTATCAGTGTGGTTGAACACCACACACACAGTTTACTTCAAGCTTATATGAGCTTTTGAGAAAAAATGTTATCTTGCAGTCATGACAAATCTAACTAAAAATCTTCAGGTTGAATTTTTTGGCAACAAACTTGCTTCGTGAAAATTGCTTTATTTACCAACCTAGGAAGCATTTATACATTATTGCACATATATTTATACATTATTTTGGCAGGCTAGTTAAATTTGGTAATGTTCAATAGGCATGACCACACAATACTTAGCTTGATGCCAGCATAAAACAATTTGCCACAGGAATGGTCAGTCTTGACTCTTGATCATGCTCAGAAAAATGCTTCTGTAGTATCTTTTTCCCAGCGTCGTCTCGAGTTTAAAATGTAATGTATCGATTAGGTTGGGCACCTAGTTATCCTCCGACCACACTACCTACCTTCACAACCACAACAGATCCTCTACCACAGCTGCGTAAACAATGTTATCGTTCATCACCCTGTGGTGGTTAAGCCCTCTGAGTACGGACATCCGCTCACAAAATCTACGAACAGAAGGCCTACGATCAGAAGGGTTATGACCGAGTCTCAGCCCTCCTGGCCGTATCAATTATGAGCATAACCCAACTGACTGTAGGACTTATACTCGTAGTCCTTCTAAACATAGTCCCTGTGAGAGATTCTTAAAACAAGAAAGAAGAAGAAAAACTGAGACTGACTGTAAAGGCCCGTAAATTAACATGAAAAACCTTCAATGCAAGATATTTTCCTTTACCATGACGTCACTAACCCGAAGCATTAAGGATGCCAGTCTTTGATATTTGAATACGTATAATCCAGGCTCTTCAACTCTATTCCTACAAACCTGCATGAATACATTGGCTTGGTACGGGTGAACTGAAATATAGTTGAATGTAATTGAAATTGAAATGTAATTCTTCAACATTACGTCCATCGATAGGCCTTGCGTCGAGCTAGGTTCCGTGGGCTGAGTTCACGTGCTCCTCTGACGGAACGATCGCCTCTGGTTAACAACCTTAGGTAAATTTATGTTGAGATGGTGCATGATTTTTGTAAGGAATTTATTTTTTCCAATACAGCGTTTATAAAAGTATAATTTTATATACCATGCTTTTAGTGTGTAAATGCCTTCTTTTTAGTTGGTGAGAAGAAATAACACCAAAGAGTTACAAATTAGCATATAACCCAACCCAGCCTAACATAACATACCATAGCATAACATAACCTAACCTAACTAAGTAGGTAGGTATGGAGGTATGTCAGCATACCAGAATACAAAAGTAATGTTCAAAATAAAAAATACAAATGAAGCATGAAATTTAATATAGCCTTAGGCCTAGAAAATAGCAATCAGCTGGTGTGGCATTGTTTAGCTATATAGGTTCATCATATAGGTACCCACATAGCTACATAGGTACCTATGTGATGCATGTGGTGATTGTGATCCACATCATGATCAGTTTCATCTGCTAGTGTGCCACTCTAACCAATGGGAAGTTTGCAGTGTTAGGTAAGTTGATTTTATGATGTTGAAAAATACAATGCTTTTAATTTGATTAGGAAGATGATGCAACCACTCATTTTCTCAGACAATTATTTCATTTAAGTTAATAGCCATCAATATAATTTAATTTGTGGGATTGGTGCCAGATGATCACATTTTGGTCAAAACATCCTTAAACTGAAATAACTAACTAATTCATAGGCATGGTATGGAGGAAATGTGCCAAGGTACCTATTAATGTTTTATGAGTTAATGCTGCAACCATTTACATACCTTAATAGAGTTGTCCAGGGTGTCGCTCATCCATTTGTACCTCAGTGGTGTCAGAATAACCAGCATGATGCTCAGGCTGTGGCTTATAAGGCTTAAATGCTTCATTGGAATGCCTCAAGAAGAAGCTATGAATCTTATGGTATTGAAATCCTTGAAAAATATCCTGGAAGACCCTGGACCAATTTTGACAAATATCACTTCAAGTGCTAGGGATAAAAGTGTTATCTGCAAAATATATACTTTATAGGGATTGTCCTCAAAAGAAAGCTTGATGATTTTGTGAGGAATTGAAATGCAACCTGTACACAGCAAAGCTATTCTTATCCTGATATACATGGCTGCATGTGGCTTATCTGTCAAATTCTAATTTCAAGAATTCCAAAATTATGTATAAATATTGATATCATATGGAAAAATTAAAGAACTCAGCCTAACCTAGACTATGATAACAAAACATAAATGTAATATAGCTTAATCTGATCTAATCTAACCAAACCTAATCTGAACAACCAGAATCATCCTAAACAAACTTTTCCACCACAGTACCATCAAATCTTGGCAAACATTCTTGGCACTGCTGTTCTAGACATACCTGATTACAAAAGTTCTGTTTGGAATTAATGAAATTAAGCCAGAATCATTGTATTTTTTATTCTTATTAAGGTGAAAGTATTTGATTGAATGCATGAAGTGCTGCATTTCTTCTTTGACGCATTCATGACATACCAGGTACAGATAAGAACACAAGATTGGCTATATTTATAGAGTGAAGGTTATGATTGTGTATTTCTTTGCCAACTGAGGTAATCATTTGCAGAGAAAATAAGTGGCCACATCATCTTAATCACATTGAAACCATCCTATTTTGAAAAAAAATATAAAGAATAAAAACTCACCTTACACTGCAATAATGCCTAACCAATTTCAATACATAATTGTTCTGATTGCACAAATTGCATAATTGCACAATGTTACCAAGATTTACAGTGAAATGGTAACTGATCAATGGAATTTTCTGCCTGGTGACATAGTGGAAAACCCATTGAAGGTTCTCAGGTATATGGCCAGTACTTGAACCCAGTCCTAGCAAAAGGTTATCTCTCTGATATCACAGTGGTGGCAAGCTTTGTCATTTCTAGCCTAACTGCCAGTGTCAAGTGATTTGGCTTCTTCCAGCCCTGTGAATTGATCACATATTTCATTTTGTATATAAACAGGATGCTTGTCACAAGCTATAAGGACATTGCCTCACATCCAAAAGTACAACCCCCTTGCCATGATACCTTTTGCAGCCCCTGCATGGAGCTCTTCCACAGAAAGGATATATATATATATATTTGGTAGAAAGAGTGCAGCATGAAGCTACTATGCATATCAGTCAACCAGGTAGTTAGTGAAAGACTTTTTGTATTACACATGTATTACTCAAATATAAGATATTAAAGGGACATGCAATTTGTGTTTGCAATGGCTAGTATTTGGTTGGTTGTTGGAGTTTAGGGGTGCATCAACTTCATAGGTCATACAGCACCCATGGATAATGGTTGAGATAATGTTCAGCTAAATAATTATCTTCAATTTGGAGAACCACAAAGGGGCTTGATCAGCTTATTTTTACCAGCAGATTTTCAATCAAAGGGTGGCTGATCATTGAAATAGGCTGCCTGGTGACATAGTGGAAACCCCTCATTCAATGAATGAAAGGTAGGGTGGATAAGTTCTTTATGTCAAGGAATCATAGTTTTGAACTCTAAGTTGTGCAATGGCAGGTATCACTGGTCCTAGTTGGTGTATGTGGCCTGGCATGGTCATCACAGGCCATCAATAAGCAGTGGAGTGTCCCTTGTTGCAATTTATTGAAGGTGTTTGATAGTTTATTTGTGTATCTCTGATATTGATGTCACTGGTGTCAGATGCACTGCCTTGTGAATATAATAACCAAGGGAATGGAAGTAGGTGGGAGATAATTGGTTCTTGTTGATCCTGGACCTATTGTGTCTTATATGATGTTGATATTTGGGGAATTATGTCAGTAATATCGTGTGCATTGCAAGTATGCCAGTACCAGCATTTGAATATGTGATGCTGAAGACATTGGCTTTAGTAGCACAATGGGGTTGATAGTTCCCACAACTTTGGATATGTCATTGGCTATGTTAAAGATTGCATTCTCTTTTTTCTTCTAATATCTCCACTGTATATGTTTAGTCCAGATGGCCCCTGCAGCTTTTACTAATTCTCATACCATTGTACCTTTGTAATCATTTGCATTCTGAAGTGTAGTTATTGTGAAATCTTACCAGAGGCATATACATATATCTTGCAGTTGCCATAACTTTATACTTTGTCTTAGATGGTTTGACATTGTCATACACATGCAGACTTCTTGGTGCTGTTCATTTGAGGTTGGTTTGCAAAAGTATGATGCAAGTTCCATTCCAGTTCACAGACTTAGCAAATCATGTCTGGTGGTGGATTGGAAGAAATAGGTATTCCTGGAAAAGAATACCTGAGAAAGGCTCTTACCAGTTGCTCTGATCCTTTGAAAGCAATTGGTGACTTTCAGGTAAGTAGCACAATTCCATTGTCTCAGTATAGTAGCATTAGTGGTCATCATTAATATTTTTGTACTTGAAAAGGAAGCAGGTTATATTTGTGCAAACTGACAAACCCATCAACTTGATCAAGCATTGATCTCTACTTGTTATATGTTGATTGATATGATATGTTGATGTCGATTTCAGATGCTGGATGTTAGTGATGTGTCATCATCCAGATCGCCACAGATCCAGATTGCCATGCTGTGCTAGAGTCTGTTGTGCATGTGCCAGTTTTTGGCGAGAAGGTGGTAACTCTATTCTGTGTTGTTACTGCAGGCTGAAAATGGTATCCTGCTGCCATCACTGCGGCCTATGCTGCCACTGCTTGACCTGCACGGCGTTAAGCGGTTCGAGTTTCACACGTCCGTGATGGAGGTGTGTGACGTGTCACGTGTTGGGCTGGGGTAGGATCATGTTCCAGTGGCAGCACATGTCACCAGATGCAGGGGCATTGGCCATGGCTCATGCAGCTGTGGCGATTAATCTAGCAGTGAGATCCATCCTCGAACCTACAATTAAGGAACGTTTGTGCAATGTTTAGGCTGCAAGCATGGTTGATGGCTATAAGCAGGGTAGGTTGTGCTATTTTCATGCATGGTACTGCACGTTGTATCGGCACACCCATGACAGCTAATTGACAACCAACACATCTGACAGGCAACACTGCACTGACTTGTGGATCATCTATATTGCCAGTTCATGAGAGATATCGACCACCCATGTAGTGTAGTGGTATTACAGCGAGTTCATAGTTATTGTGGTCCTTGTTTTACCCTCCCTCCCCAAAAAAAAACAGCTTTTGTAGTCCTGTGGATTGCATTGTGACACTTGCTATGTCTGGTAATCAGGTGGTGACTGGCGCCGATGTATGTGTACCGACGTCCACACTACCCGCAGAGCCTGTGCGATAAGCTGATCCAGCAGATCAACTTGATCGGCCGAATGGAGGGCCGCGAGCGCGACAAGAAGCTGCGCGACCTGCTGCACAAGTCCTTCCCGGTGATCCGCTTCAAGACCCTCCGGCCCATCGTGATGGCGATACTCAAGCACACCCGCGAGGTAGACCACAAGTTCCTCAAAGTTCTGGTGAGTGACAACCTCAGTGAGCTTCTTGCAGTTGTGTTGGGCGTATGTTGGCTGCTAAGTACTGGGCGTGAATGTGGCGGCCACTCGGGTACCAGCAGGCACTGTTGTCACGACTATATATACCATGTTTGTGTTCGGTGACGTTCGCTAAATAAGTCAGTGTGGTGCGCAGATTTTAGCGCAGCACCTTTTGCACATTGGCATTGACATTGTGCTCCATAGCCAGCATAATTAGTACCTAAAAATATTCACCACCACAATCACCACTCCTTTTCATTCTTCATTTTTTTTCGTACCCCTTGGATTCGCAATTGTTTCCAAACTAATCCGTCTAAAAGAGATGGTCGTGTTCACAAGGAATATCAGTGAGTATCATGTTGGTCAGGTGCGCGACAAGGAGCTGTATGGCGACCTGGACACAGAGGTGAAGCGGCAGATTTGGACCGACCACCAAACTCTCTTCGGAGACGAGGTGTCGCCTCTTTTCATCCAGTACGTGCAGCTGAAGGAGGCCGCCCTGCTCACGCACAACAACCTCACCAACTTCTTCGACCTCACGCCGAAGGTGGGCTGTTCAGCGATGACGCTGAGGGAGTTGTTGCCAGTTTGCTGTCTGAGTCCAGTTTGAGACTGCGATTCTGGGTCTGGATTAACCATAAAGACAAAAACAGAAAGGCATAAAAGATTGGTGCAACTATGAGCCACAAGGGCCCTTCTTGGTTGCACTCTGTACACTCAACCGGTTGCCCACCAAATCCGTCGATCAGCCCTCCCTGTAATACTGAAAAGCAAGTCGTCTTTTCTTATAATGATTGTCTATGCTGTTTTTAAAGAGGTTCAATGTGCTGCTACTTACAATGGTTTCTGGCAGCTGGTTCCAGTGTTCTGCTACCCTGAAAGACTGTCTTAACCTTGTTCTGCTGTGGTTAACTTTAATTTTGAATTTATGACCTCTAATGGCATCGTTTCTGTCAAATTCAAACATTTCCCCAAGATATCCACTCTCCAGACCATGTACAAATTTAAAGACCTCGATGAGATCTCCTCTCAGCCTTCTATATCTAAGTGAAAACATATTCAACTTCTTCAATCTTTCCTCATATACCAGATTGCTTGTACCATTAACCATTTTTGTAGCCATCTTTTGTACTCTCTCTAAAAGCTAACAATCTTTTTTGCACTTCCTACGAAAGTTTCTACTGATTTCCTCACAAATCACCTTGTCAAGCGCCAGTTGCTGAGAATGTGGCAGGGTTCCTGATCGGTAGAAAGCTCCTGATGTTGATCACGGACGTGAGTTGAACCTATGGTGTAGGATTTCCATCGGGCAAAGCAATTGATGTGGTTTCCTCTGCACTGCCGGGGCCGAAGGCAATCGTTCTCATGCCGCGAAGTCAAACTGTTCGTGCGGCACTGGTCTAACAATGGGGCTAACATTATGGAACTTTGTGACATTGTAATACGTATATATTGCTAATATTGTGGAACATCGTATTTTGTGGATCGATGCCGGTAGCATTAAAAACACAGATGTTAGACTAATGTGAAATTTTAGTGGTATGTGCTTTGTATCGTAAACATTAGATTTGTTCCTGTGCTAGCTTTGTTACCCCAACCTTTCTTCGCATTCACTGAGAACATGCACATCAGTCGTAGGATAATAAAAATGCACTCTTTTCCGCTTTTAAATAGATTGGAGAGGTGAACTAAAATGCAGTTATAATTCCACATGTTGGCACGTCCGATTCCTTGCCACCGATCCACTTCTCATCTGGTCTGTGTTGCGGCCCCACGCGCTGCACGCCCTGCCCTTACACTGATGCATTACATCCAGGTGCGACGCCAGGGCGAGATTATTCAAAAGATCGTGCACATGATCGGCCACAGCGTGAAGCTGTACGACATGGTGCTGCAGTTCCTGCGCACACTCTTCGTGAAGACACGGAACGTGCACTACTGCACTCTGCGCGCCGAGCTGCTCATGGCCCTGCACGACCTGGAGGTCCAGGTGGGGGCGAGCGGCGAGTCTGGCGTGTGTGTAGCCTTCATACCACGCATGTGAATGCTTAACAGTTCGCCACGTTCTAATTTCACGCCCTAGGCCTGGCCTGGAACGTCGACGTCATTTCGGGAGTGGCCAGATTTCCGCCCTCCTAGCAGTTGTAGGTGATCATTCACAGGTCGTGGAATGCGGAGAGCTCTTCTGCTTTCTATCGGACGTGATGTGTTGTGTCATTTACCCGTTGCGTTAACATCAAGATGTACCAGGATGGAGGATACTTGTAGTACATGGAACGTCGTGTAGCGACAGCTGGAACAACTGGCTGTTATTGACACTAAATGACCTCGCAATCGCGGCGCCCTTCAGCCCAAAGAATCAATCAGGAGCCTCGCCGCCCGGTATTTCGCGTCCTGGTTACTGGAAACGACTGGTCCAAAGCCGTGACACGTCACCAGGTGGTTCGGAAACCAAAGCGAACAGCATGGCCTAGTAGTCGATGTGCCTACAACTCTTGAATCGTCACGGTGTTCCAGCACTGAAGTGACTCTCTGCCCCACACCATCTGTCATCAGGAAATTGTCGACCTGGACCCCTGTCACAAGTTCACCTGGTGTCTGGATGCCTGTATCCGCGAGCGTACTGTCGACAACAAGCGTGGACGGGAACTGCAGGGGTTCCTGGATTCAATCAAAAAGGGCAATGAGCAGGTAGTGAAACCAGCGTGTTTATGGAGTGAATGTGAAAGTGGCATGGAATGTGGGTTCTATTAAATATGTATATATATATATATATATATATATATATATATATATATATATATATATATATATATATATATATATATATATATATACACATTATATTGCAGGTAAGGACAAATGAGTTACATCACAATTGAAATGAAAGAAGCACACAATGTTGAAGTCATCCATAATTGTCGATAAATGTTCGCTGTAATTGTTGATCCAGTTCATAATTATGTATGGTGTGGGTCTGACTCCTCTGATTGGATTCTTGGTGATGCGGGTCAGTTTGCAAAACATCGACAGTGATTGGTGTCTCATCTTCGGTGTTTTCACCAGTGGAACTCATCTCGTGTTGAACGGTTTCTAGCAATTCATTCGTCGTGCTGGAAACATTCCAGTGGCAGGTGTCCAAAGTTATGTGGATTCTCAGGAGCTCATTTTCTGTAGATTTTCACGGAATATTCTCCAAACCTATACCTAACTTATGTCTCGTGTTGCCCAGATTCTCAGCGACTTGTCCATGATCCTCTGTGACCCGTTCGCCGTCAACTTCCTGGCGACATCGGCGCTCAAGATACTGATTCAGCTCATCAACAACGAGAGCCTTCCTCGCGAGCACACGGTGCTGCTGCTGCTGCTGCGCATGCTGGAGCTGGGTCTGCACGCATGGGACATGATCGACAGACAGGTGTGTGGCTCGCTGACACCCGAAACACCACACAATCAACTGGCCAATCAACAGATGTGTAGCGATACGGTGATGTTTGCAAAACAATGAGTCTGCTGATAGAGGTCATGATCATGATGAAGTTGATGATCATTATATCTGGTTATTTATGTTCACCATGCATGTTTAGATGACATACCGGACCTTCTCTCTCCTTTCGTTGTGGGATGAGACCCGGACGCACTGCAGTGGCAGATACAGGGGGAGTGGCACACTGCGGGCATATGCTCAGCCACTCAACCCTCTCCTTCTGCCTCGACGTAAGAGCGCCCACTCTTGATCTGACGATCTGAAGACGCCCTGCCGGAAGACCATATCTCACCTGAAATATTTATGCGAGACGCGCGTGGAAGACAAATATATATCGTGGGGTAGTGAAGTGCTGTCCTTACGACCCCTCCCACAATGATATCTTCTGGATACCCCGCTGACCTACTTACACCACGTGCGGGTCTGGGCAGGAATTCCGCGAGCCGCGGCTAGACCCGCAGGTGGTGACCAAGTTCGTGCCGTCGCTCGTCTCACTCATGGTGGACGATCAGGTGCGCGCACTCAACCAGAAGCTGCCGCCCGACGAGCGTGCGTCCGCCATCACCATCATCGAGCACTCCGGTACGCCCCCCCACTCTGAGCCACCGTCAGCGACTTTTTCTGCTCACCCACTGGATGATGCACTGAACTTTTTATAATAATAGGTATGCCGACTACTTCATCAACTTTCGTGTAGTTTGCCTTCAGCAATGGATTGGAAAATAGATTTGTGGGACGGCATGCCCAAAATACCATCAAGTGGGTGTGTAACCACCAATAGGTTTGTGATTGTGACAGGTCCCCCGCGGATGCGCACCAGTAGTACATAACCGAGGTCTGTGATTGCGACAGGTCCCCCGCCGGATGCGCACCAGTAGTACATAACCGAGGTCTGTGATTGCGACAGGTCCCCCGCCGGATGCGCACCAGTAGTACATAACCGAGGTCTGTGATTGCGACAGGTCCCCCGCCGGACGCGTACCAGGCGTACATAACCGAGTCGAGCGTGGCGTGTCTGCTGGCGGTGTACTACACGCTGCAGACGGCCCGCAACAAGGACCGCGTCGGCCTGATGCGCGTGCTGGGCTGTCTGTCGGCCAGCGAGGGAGACCGCGCCTTCGACGACACCTTCCTGCACGCTCTGGTCAGTGTGTGTCGTCTCGGTCACCGCCAGCACGGCCACTGGGCAGTTTCTGTGGTATTCGTCACTTTCACGCGAAGTACATGGCAATGAGCGACGTGTTAAATTACAGCGATCACGTGAAGAATTGCGGCATAGCGTGGAAACGTAACTATTTCGGAAGCACTACCGTAGTGTTTGCTACTGGCTGGTTATTTGAGTTTTATGGCGCATCTTCTATGCTAGTAACCGTCGGCTGGTTATTTGGGTTTTAGAGCATCGACCATGCTGGTGACCGTCGATCGTTTCGCTCGATCGTGCTGGTGGCACATTGTGTGGCGTACCGATTGTGCTGATGGAAGAACAGCTGGTCATTGGCGGGGTTGTGCCATCGCCTGTGGTCAGCTACACTCTTGGGTCAACCAGCCAGTATTGGGTGCCACTGTGATCCTGGCGACATTACTTTGATCTCAGTGGGGCGATGTGTGTTTAGATTTACACAAGGTCATACCGGTGTGCAGTTTTTACCTCGGCGTATCGTTCCTGTGCGGTGTCTGGTCACTTCACTGTGTCAGTGGCTGTGTCTCTATTTGACTGATCACCTACTGAAAGCCCCAGTCTGATACATGCTGGGCAGATTACCCTGGGGTGAAGCCAGCCTGGCGGGTGCGTGCCTGTGTGCGTGTTCTCACGTCTCCCTCCTGCAGGTGACTCTGCTGATCAGCATGTCTGACGAGCTGGCCACCGAAGACTTCTGCACGGTCATCTTCGACGAGTTCTTCTTCACGGCGCTGGCGAAGGAGAACGTGGTGCAGCAGCTGGGGAAGCTGCTGTGGCACACGCACGCCAAGCTGCCGCAAGCGCGTCGCGAAACGCTCATGCAAGCGCTACATCACCAGCCTAACCTCCGGGTCAGTATTGGATGCTGCACGTGCCCCTCCTTGTTGTCAGTACATGACCTGAACGTGAGAAGACTTTGCCTGTCAGCCCGGCCTCCAGGCCAATTCAGTGCGCAACAAATGCTTGCGTACATATGCGTGCTTCTGGCCGGGCTACACACGTCAGGTGCCGGTGCCCGCCGCTCCTCAAGCTCTCCACAAGCAATCAACCTGCTTGTGGGGGAGTTTTCATACTGGCCTAAGCCGAGATTCAGCACGGGAAGAGCGCCCATTCCCCCTGCTTTGAGGCCTTTGAACTGAATAGGATTATGTGAAAGAGAAGGTCGCTGGCTTGTTTCCGAGAGCGTGGGCCGCGGGCTGCCATTGGCCATGCAGCGACCGTCGTGTGTGTGGCGGCCGCCTCTTAGGTCCCGTGCGTTGTCGCAGCCGCTGCTGGAGCAGCTCCGGGAGAAGATGGAGAAGGACGAGAGCGACATCGAGATGGCGCCTCCGCCGCCGCCCGCCGACTCTCCGCTCATCTCCGTGCCGACGCCGGCGCCGCACCGCGGAGACTACCCGTAACTGAAGGCTTGCAGCGTGTCCGCCGCGAGCGCCACTGGACCGTGCCGTGTGGAGCCGGCCGGTCGCCGCTCGGCTGTGCCTGGCTGGGCGTCCGGCGCCCGTAGACGCCACTGACACGTGTGTGTGTGTGAGAGAGAGATAATTGAGTGACGACGTGCCGAAGCTTATGTACCATTGTTGCTCGACTGCGTGTGGTAAGATTTGCGGGCGCAGGAGCCGGGATTTGACCCGCTCGTGCTTGCTCGGCGGTGCATCTTCGCACATCCAGGTTTGATATTGACGCCCCTGTGTCCTCTACTTCAATGGTGTGATATGGCACTGTCGTTTGATGATCGCAGCTATGCAGTTGTGTTCTGTTGGTGTAACATGCGAGATATATTACCACGATTGTACGACTCGGTGATTGCAATGCCGACATTATGTTCCAGTGGCATCACCAGAGTTTGCCACGATGCGTACATACATTTAGTTGGTTATTTGAGTTGAAGGGCGCTTCGACCAAACATGTGATCTTTTAGCTCCCATAAATACATGCATTTTACTGTTCATGTTGCTTGGTTTTTGTTTGCGAAGCGTTAAATTTTCCAACGTCAACACGACCAATATATCTGAAGATAACCTCGTCTTGTGGGCGGCACCGGCTGATTCTCGATAAAGAGCTTCGAGCAGCGTATCGTCATAAGACTGATTCCTATCTTGGATATTCCATGGCAATGAAGAAGATATCGACATCAGTTGTGCCTATCGCATATCGTAACGTCACTTCCCACCGTCTGTGCCGGGGCACATGTGGAGTTGATTTGCACCAAAGCGGACCGGACCAAGGGGACGTGCCCGCGTATAGTCGCCGGCGGGACCTCGACAGTTCATACCCCCGGGGCACGTGTCGGCGGGCCGACGCTGTCGAAGTGGTCCCGAAGCTTCCGAGAGTCGGCTGTTGTTGTTTATTGGGTGTTCCGCGGCGCACTTTATGCACATTCACGGCTAATGGCGCCGTCCACACTTTTGCCGGTGGGCCGCGGGATTGGGAAATGACCCGAGCGGCGCGAGTGTCGAACTCGGGACCTTCGGTACCCAGGGCCCAACACCTCAACCACCCGGCCATCCCCGTCCCGGAGTCAGCTTCGGATGACGCCGACTGAAAGCCGGTCGTCCCCGAGTCGTGTCGCCCACGCCGATCTTCAGGCCAGCTACAGATCAGTATTTGCGCTGACAACCATTGCGGCTGTTTTATCAGACGCCCAACGTTTCGCATGCTGCAGGTATGTGGGAATATGCGATCATAAAGTGTTTGGCTTAATAAGAGGCACATGGGTAATCTGGGTTAAGTTAAACGGATAATGATAGAGGATAATGCTGAACGGAAAAATTATAGGGCTTGCTATTTAATGATATATCCGGAGTTCTAGGGAAGCTGTCCACCCATTGTGTTACTCTGGTCGGTCACATTATTATCACATGCCTGAAGGGAGGTACTGAATTAACTGCCATGCAGGCCTGCTACCAGTACAATTATCCATTCGTGAACAATCCGAGACCTACTATCGTCAATCTCACGCCAGGCGACACCGTACAGCCTCAGCTGCTGAGTGCGTCGTAAAGCCACAATCCAATCCAATCTCACGCCATCCACCCCAGCTTCCATTTCCCTACTGCACAACTTATGATTCGAATATACAGCAGTGTTGCCCATGTCACACTGGTGCGGCGATCTCGTTGCACGTATCGACCGTGGCGACCGTGGCGCGGTCTGTTGAGCCCTTGCAACGGCCCGTGCCGACTCTACAGCCAGCGGTGCCGAGCTACGATAGTGACTGTTGACTGCGAGATAAGCCGAGGGCACGCTGATAAGACACCTGGCAGTGCTGATGACTGTGCGACGCAGAGAGACGCTCCGCCAGCGGTGGCCAGTGCTTCGGGGACCGGACCACCGCCGCAGGGAGGTGCGCTCGGCGCTGGGGACGCCCCCATCGGCGCTCGAGTACCGTCGGAACCGGTCGCCTTTGCCGGCACTGTGCGGACTCTTCACACTCTGTGTCTCCCTTCAAGAGTGCCGACTTGTGCGGAGAAGAGCCTGCCTGCTAGGCTACAGCAAGCGAGTCCGCCGCTGACGCTGGGGTGGAGGGTCACCCTGCGGCCACGTAAGGGCCGTGTGGCACTCGTGACCTGGGCGGAGGGTCACCCTGCGGCCACGGAAGGGCCGTGTGGCAGTCGTGATCTGGGTGGAGGGTCACCCTGCGGCCACGGAAGAGCAGTGTGGCAGTCGCGATCTGGGTGGAGGGTCACCCTGCGGCCACGTAAGAGCCGTGTGGCAGTCGCGATCTGGGTGGAGGGTCACCCTGCGGCCAAGGAAGAGCAGTGTGGCAGTCGTGATCTGGGTGGAGGGTCACCCTGCGGCCACGGAAGGGCCGTGTGGCAGTCGTGATCTGGGTGGAGGGTCACCCTGCGGCCACGGAAGAGCCGTGTGGCAGTCGCGATCTGGGTGGACACCCTGCGGCCAGTGAGTCGTGATCTGGGTGGAGGGTCACCCTGCGGCCACGTAAGGGCCGTGTGGCAGTCGCGATCTGGGTGCGGTGCGGTGGAGCCGACTGGCGGACGAACAGTGGCACGATGGTTCGGGACACCGCGACTGTGCCGCAGAACTGGACCACCGTCTAGTTACGAATTTCGGTGTTGTGCATAGATCTATTTAAACACTTTGATTGTGGTGTCACAGCCGTCTAAAGCGTATCGCTGTCCAGCTAGGGGCTGACGCCCATGATCAGCTGATATGACTGCGAGTGGCGCCAGGGCGACGAGCGCGGAACACTTGTGACCAGAAGAACTGTTTGTACAAGTCAAGCCTCCACGACAGACCGGGCACAGGCTTCATCCGATACCGCCGTCATGCGACCGTACTCGGACCCGTACCCGGACCGGGATCCGTACCCGGACCGGGACCCGTACCCGGACCGGGACCCGTACCCGTACCCGGACCCGTACCCGGACCGGGACCCGTACCCGGACCGGGACCCGTACCCGGACCGGGACCCGTACCCGGAGCTGGAGGCCGACGCCAAGTCGGGCTGCGGCCGCTCGGAGCCGTTCGCGCCCACCTGCTGGGACTTCTGCACGCCGTTCCTGTACGTGCTCTCGCTGGCGGCCAGCCTGATGAGCACCGTGCCGATGGGCCGGGTCACGTTCGTCTGGCAGAACCGCGCCGGCCCCATGGACTACCCCATCTGCCCGCTGTTCGCCGCCTCGCGCAGCCGCGACACGTGGGGCCAGCACGACACGAGCGCCTGCTACCTGGCCACCTTCCTGCCGGTGGTGCCGCTGGTCGTGGCGCTCTGCCTGTGCGTGTACCAGCTGGCGGCGGTGGTCTACGCCGAGCGGCGGCGCCAGCGGCGCTCGGCCGCCGGCGACCTGGCCGTCTGTCTGGCCACGCTGGTCACGTGCGCGCTGTGTTTGGCGCAGGTGGGCGTGCTCACCGACGGCGTGCGCAACACCTGCTTCGGCTTCCAGGTGGAGGACTTCGAGTACGAGGGCAGGGTGCGCATGAGCAGCTTCAACGAGGTGCTCACCTGCCGCCAGGGGTTCGACACGAAGGTGGGTGTGGTGGAGTGGATCCAGGAAACTCGGGTGGGACGTGGGTTATGGTGGTATGGATCTGGTGAGACAGGTAGTCAGAATGGTTCTGATGGAACGGGACGGAATGCTGTGGAGACTAACAAAGCGGGAATGGTAATGCAATGAATTCGACGGAGCTCAACGTGATCAAGAACAGACTTGTGCTCGACTCAAAACTCTTGAGTCGACTCACGTAACTCATAGGTCTTGAGATCTGATTCGACTCGCGACTCAAACAGACTGACATAAATTCGAATCAATTCAGATCCAACTCAGTGGTATCAGACTCATGAGCCATATGATTCAGTGTGCGCTGCCCACATATGGTATTTGAATGATTGACTCATGATTCGACTCATGTTTTTGGAAATGTGATTCAAATCATGACTCAAGGTACATTTTTGGGAAAGGAATCGATTCAACTCGCGACTCATCCAGAAACGATTGATTCATGAGTCGATTCCAGATTCAATTTGAGTCGAGCACAAGTCTGATCAAGAGAGCAACGTGAAGGGCGAAGCTTGACCAGAAAATCATGACAGGGGTTAGCTCTGAAAGCGGTGTGCACACGAACCTGACCATACGGTTCACCCCAAGTTAATTGGGGACGGCAATGGGATAAGAGTGAAAGTTTGATCGTTGATGAGGTAAGTGATGCATTTCATTGTTTAAATGTTGATTCCAAGCAAGGCTATACACCCGTTCCACAATTAAGTTGCCTATTTCAAGGCCTAACAACAAACAAAAGGACCGATCGCATGCTGCCCAATTTGGACTGATCTCAGGACTAAGCAACTTTTCAACAAAATCAAGATGGAATGCAAGCCTCTGACCTTATTCATTAATTCCTGAATCCACCCCTGTATACATGGGCGTCCACCTTCCGCCATTACCGCTGCCGGATCGCCCTGGGAACTTGCCAATTCTCTCACCGTGCACAGTGTGCCATGCCACACGATTGTTTTGGCACAAGCTTCATTCCCGGACGCTGTTCATCCTTTGAAGTTGTGTGGTGTCCCCGGGCTTTGTGCTTTCTGTAGGAAGTCCCGCGTCTGCTGTTCTTGTCGGCGACGTGCTACCTGCAAACTTTGGTACGGTGCAGAGGTCGTCTATATGCCAGTCGTCTTCAATATTTCTCACCGACGACGTGCCCAAGTCAATGCCACACCTCCGCTAATCAGACTGGCCAATCGGTACAATATGTTTGTAATCCATTCACGATAGCTTCAAGAGGCCTCGCGCCGTGCGTGTAGCCTAGAATCAACACAGATGGCGGTTGATCCTACGAGATAGCGTCTCAGCCGACGCATAGGACGCGGTTGAACACACCGCACAGCAAACACACAACAACAAGTCTGTAAGGACGGGAACGAGTGCAAGACGACTCGCTCTCGGAGGTGTAGCAATCTCGCCTTCCTAAGCTTACCTAACTAATGGTCGTCGGGGGTCCTCTATATATTCGGTTCGTACTCGTGCGCATATGTCGCAAGAACGCCCGAGGAAGTACGTGGAGGTTTGTAAATGTGGGGGACAGAGCCTTGTACTGATCTATTGAGATAATATATATGGCAAGGGTCACCTTTGGAAGGATGTTCTTGCGTGGTGGCAACCGTATGCTGGCTCGGGGTAAGACATTGATGTAGTGGGGTGTTGATGTGGTTAGTGTCGATTGGCGACATAAATTCGGGCAATGTGTACGCGATGGTGGGCTTGGGACGGAGTAGAGGCGCAGAAGGCAAGTGTGCGCTGTTCGAGGTCACATTGACCAAGGTCCGGCTGGCAATAAACCGAGGCGGCAAAACAGTGTCGTTGGCATATACAATGACGTGGCGGAGATTGGCGACGGAGAAACGAAGCAAGTCTGGGTTAGTTGTGGTGGGTTGTGAACATGCAACGCGGAGTACAGAAGTTCACGGCATGGCTCGACACGTCGGCACGGCATGGCCAACCGTTACAGTTCTTCCACAGGCAAACTTTATCCGACCAGCTTGTTGTTGGACCATTTGTCCCTCTATACAGGGACAGATGATACAAGTTGTTTCTCATATTACCGCGGAAACAAGGTGCAAAGAACCTCATAATCCCTGACAGCAGTGAAATGTGTTCAGACCGTTTTCACACGTGATGTTGCACGTGGCTGACAAATATTGATGAACGTATGACCAGGGGCAGTGGTGCAGCCAGGACTTCCTCAAAAGGGTGGGAGCGACACAAACAAAAATTCGAGAAAACTTCCGACAAAACGTTTCATTTCATCTAATGCATTTTCGGTGCTAATGGAGGGGGGCTAGTCATGCTTCCCATTGGCTGCGCCTCAGTCCAGGGGTGTTGTTATTCGTACATTTGAGGGAGCAAATGCCCCCTAATTGTTGGCTTTGCCCATAACACGTTTAACTTCTAGCATGCGATCCTATGGAATGGTCCTCCCACTTCATTGGGACCCGCTCATTGCCTTCATGCATATTGTGCTATCCCATTTTATTTTTAGAATTCACCGCCCGTGCGTTTGGCTATGGGCAGGAGTGATGAACCGACGAATAGCGACCAACCCCGAACTATGTATATATATATATATATATATATATATATTATATATATATATATATATATATATATATGATATATACACATGGTACGCCATGTTCTGTTTACTACATTACTATGTTCTTTCACCGGACCACATGGTGACGGCCATGGTCTGTGTTGCAGGACCGGGACCACATGATCACGGCCATGGACACGTACGGCCAGCTGATGACGGCGCTGGTCGGCTCGTGGCTGAACGTGAGCGTGTGGCTGGCCCTGCTGGTGGCCGGCTGCCGGCGCGCCTGCCACTGGTGCGGCACCTCCCGCGGCGGCAGTGTCGGCGCGACCGTCAAGGTGGTGCGCCGCCGCCGCCGGCCGCGCCTGCAGGACGAGTTCCCCGAGGTGGCGCAGCGGCGGCGCGAGTCCTGGGTGTGAGCCGGCCGGGCAGCACCCAGTACCCGCCGCACCCCCCTCTGGCTGCTGGTGGTACTGAGCCGGCCGGGCGCAGCACCCAGTGGCTGCCGTACCCGCCTCTGGCTGCTGGTGGTACTGGGACTCGGCGGCGCAGCACCCAGTACCCGCCGCACCCCCCTCTGGCTGCTGGTGGTACTGAGACTCGGCGGCGCAGCACCCAGTACCCGCCGCCCGCCTCTGGCTGCTGGTGGCACTGGGACCCGGCGGCGCGCCACTGCTGGCACGCGGCGACGTAGGCCTCCCACTGGCGCTGGGACTGATCAGCGCAGACCTGATGCTCGCGTGCTGAGACTGTACGATATGCATCATGGCTGACAGTGCTGGTTCTGGACTGAGTGGTGTCGTGTAGGCCTTCTCCCTGCAGGGCTGACACTGAGTGGGACAGGACTGCTGCCAGTGCTGGGTCTGAGGTGATGGTGTTGTGTAGGCCTTCTCCCTGCAGGGCTGACTCTGAGTGAGACAGGACTGCTGCCAGTGCTGGGTCTGATGTGATGGTGTTGTGTAGGGCTGCTCACTACAGTGGGACAGGACTGCTGCTAGTACTCGGTCTGAGGTGTGCAGTGTGAACTGCTTTATATCAACAACCAAAAAGTGGTTGTGAGAGCTTGTGAATGTCGCCCGCGCCATAAAATGTCAACTCACCACAGAGGCGCTACAGCCGAGAATTGGTGGATGCACATTCAGGTGTGAAACAAAAAATAGCATGCCCAACCGACACACCGTGGACTTATTGAGTGGAGTTGTCCCGGTGCTAGACCATGACGCCGATGTGAGTATGCTAAAGCTGTGATGGACATTATTTTGCCAGCCGTCGCCCTACGGATGTCATGACGCATTATTGTACAGCGGTCTTAACAACATTTCGAATTCGATGCTCTGAAACCAACGCGCGAATACAACGATGAACATTACGTACCGAATGTGATCACCAGTTTCGGAGCACGCACAGAAAATGTAGCTTCATGAATCAAAACCACACAGCCGCCATTGTTCATCTTCGTTCCGTCCATTGGAACTCGCCACGTACTTGGAAGTTCAGAGCTCTCTTCTAAGGCTTACTTCAGATATACAACGCGGTCCTCAGACCACTTGAAATCACACCACGGGCATGATTCAGCTGAAAACAGCTTTAATCAGCCAATGTCTAATCTTAGATATTGAAGTGCCCGAAAGTGATCTGTTCACCAGGCAACCTAAGGCGTGACAGTCATTGCGCATTTACGTCAATGGTCTTCAACCAAATACAAATACGAATGTCCTTTTCATAGCAATACCTACATTTGCGATCGTCCGCATAGCATTATCAACTTCGCAGTTTCCTCATCTCGAAAAATAAAATGGGGAATGGTGAAGACCTTTGCTCTATCTGCTTTGGCCTCATGCTTATTTTTTTTTCGTGCCACGGTGGGAGGCAAGCTTTTTACCTATGTAATATCCTCGTTAAACTCATGTACCCCATGAGCGCTAGATGATCTACCATGGTCGATGCGCCCTTAAACCCTAATCGCACACAACTTACGTACCCCCGAACATGTCCCGGCTGCACTGCGGCTACATCGGCGTCGATGCGGGTCAGCCGGCTGGCCGACGTTCTGGTCTGCCTGGTGCCTGCGGGCCTGCATGGGGTGACCCGACCGCAGGTGCCCCGAGTACCGGCCGGCCGTGTGTTTGACCTTTGACTCTCCGAGCGGCGCGGCTGACGGCGGCGGGACTGGCGACGACTACAGTGGTGCGCCCGGGTCGGCTCGCGGCGGTCACGTGTGTCGGCGCCAGTCGTGCCGCTGCCGAGGTTAGTTGTGCTGACTGTTGAACTGCACCGCCGACCTTCGATGCCCTCGGGCAGACATTGGTGGCAGCGCCTCCGACCGTGCCGCTGATGCCGTGAGTGTCACAACACGGTCACAGGGTGCCAAAGATCCCGGGTTCAACACCCGCGCGACTCAGGATAATTCCCAATCCAGCGGCCCACCGGCGAAACAGTGTGGACGGTACCATTAGCCGTTATCGTGCATAAAGTGCGTACATATAGTGCAATGAAGTGCATATATATATATATATATATATATATATATATATATATATATATATATATATATATATATATATATATATATATATATATATTGAACCAGCAAACGTCTCCATTTTTTTTTGTCCAAGGTAATTGAAATTGAATATGAGAACGTAAGCCAGCTAAGGCAAAATTGTGCAAAAGTGACTGTTATTAAGCAAGCGATAATAGGCCTCACGTTCGAAGGAAGCTTTTGCTAAGGCTGAGGACATGATAATTGTGCTCCCATGGGAGCTCATTTATCATGCGAATTGCAGGGTCTCAGTTCTCGTAGCGATCCAACAAGAGCCCCGAAATCAACACACTGGAATTTACCACTACACAGTTTATGCTTAAAGTAGATCAAACCGTCAAGTACAATGCAAAGTACCCATTCCTGATTGGGAGCCATCCCCCGGTCAGAATACCCCAGCAGAGTGTCGGCGTGACCCAGCGCGTGCAGTGTAGCTGCAGGCCAAACAGTCCACCATTCAACCCGGCGACGCGAACTCCACACATTTGCAGCGTCCTCGAACGACGGTCGAGATCGTTGGGCGAGAGCGTCTGCGTCGGACAGATTGCCAGGTCACACCGGAGGCACTTCACTGTCGCGCTATTTATATAGGTGACACCCGCGTTGGCCTGTGAGCCAGACGGGCGGGCCGGCGTGACCGCCACTCGCACGCTGACCTCGCCCCGACACGGTAAGATCCGGCCGCGCGCAGTCGACCCCATGTCCTGTGACCGCTCTGCAACGTTGACCGAGAACGCCCGCTCGTGCGGCTCCCACGGCGTGAGAATCCTACAGCTTGGCCATCCAGCTGAACCGCTTGGGTGCCTGCTGCACCCGCCGACCTCTGCCGCCATCGCAGGCGGCCGTCTGGCGTGACGCGCGAGCAGAGCGCCCGCGTGGGCCATCACGCGTGCTGGATGATCGGCGGTGAGTCAGCGACGTCACTGCTGAACGGCGGCACGGCCGGCCTACGCGCAGCCGTCGACTCGTGCCAAGACGAGCCGTGGGCGGCCCGCCGCTGGATCTGTGGCTGGTCGGCCGGCCGCAGCGACCGCCAGACGAGTCGCTACCGCCAGTGCCAGTGGTCGGAGTCGGTGCCGAGGAGTAGACAGACGCAATCATGTTCCACATGATGTACCAGCTCGTCGACAATATCGTACGTAGTGGTGCTAAAAATGGCACGGCGTGGCGTTCTCTGCAAACCGCATTAACAGCTGGTTGGTGTAATCTTTAGAAGAATATCGTGGTGTCAGGCCGAAAGCAATGCTCCGAAACGAAAAGCGGGTGCCGATTTCAAAGAATTCTGGAATCTTCAAAACGTTTCTCCATCTTTTTAATTTTTACGTGGAATTTGGTCATTTTTGATCAGCATGCCCATAACTCCCAGGCTCGTCAAGGATACGTAAGGGATACGAGCTTAAAATGTGTTCCCAGAGGGCCAGTCTCTCGCATGTAAGTGTTCATGCAAGCCTCGACACTACAGTATTGAGACTGCAGCATCAAGCATGACTCCGAACTTCGAAATTACAGTTACGAATTTGCTTGAACTTGGTATGAAGAGCCTCCAGGCAAGATAGGTAGAGCTATGCTTTTGGAGTGGTTCGAGCCACTAAATCATACTGACAAAGCCATCCAATAATTATGGTTTCCAACATGACTCCACATTGCGCATAAGATGGGGAACCCTAAGTGGCGAAAATTACTATATTATTTTTCAAATCATATAGCGATGTACGAAAGAAGTGTTTTTGTTTCATATATACATATATACATATATATATATATATATATATATATATATATATATATATATATATATATATATATATATATATATATATATACCAAGCAAAAATCACATAATCTATTCAGTATTAAGCCTATACTCCGACCTGCTGCGTCCCTGTCGTTCATCCCTCTGCAGGCAGGTACAGAGGGCACAGGGGATACGCTCATGATGTGATCACAGGATCTCATGACGATCACAGGATGTGTACGCTCATGGCAAGGTGGCGCCCATCCTACCAGGAAAAATGGTCCTACAGTGAGCCTCGAGTGCAACCCTTTCTAATTCTCCAAAAAAGATAAGTCCTGAACGCCTGAACGAAAAAGAAGGGTAGGAAAGCCAGCATGGCTTACACCAGACGTGATAAAAGCAATTAAGGCTAAGAAAACTGCATTTAGAGTTTTTAAAGAAGCCTCAAATGTCATTGATCTAAAGGCGTATCGAAAAGCTAGAGACACTGTGAAGCAAAAAACCAGAGCAGCAAAGCGAGCAAAAGAACTGGATTTAGCTAGAAACTGTAATGGGGACAGTAAAAAGTTCTTTAGTTTCTACAAGCTGAGTAAAATTTCTAGCACAATTGGTCCACTGGAAGTAAACGGGACTACATTGGGTGAGGATAGTGAGATGGTTGAGGAGCTGAGCAAGCAGTTCAAATCAGTGTTTACATTGGAAGATATGACCAATCTGCCGACCATACACCATAGTTCAGTGACATGGGATCTGACAAATGATGTTGATTTCATTGATAGTGATGTTGTTTACAATCATCAGGAAAATAAAGCAAAATAAGGTAGCAGGACCTGATGAAATTTATGCTAGGGTGTTGCGGGAAACTGAAAAGGAACTGGCATTTCCACTTAGTATAATATTTTGTAGATCAGTTTCACATAATGAAATTCCAACCGATTGGAAAAGGGCAAATGTTGTTCCTATTTTCAAGAAAGGGAGAAAGAGGGAAAGTTGAAAACTATAGGCCAATAAGTCTCACATCCCTAGTATGCAAGGTACTCGAATCAATTATCAAGGATAGAATAGTTATCTGGAAGGTAGCAGATTGATTCAAAATACTCAACATGGGTTTAGAAAAGGACGATCGTGTCTCACAAACCTCTTGGACTTTTTGAACTTCGCCACAGAACAATTTGATCAGGGAAATCAGGCTGATGTAGCATATCTTGACTTTAGTAAGGCCTTTGACAAGGTACCCCATAAACGGTTAATGATACAGCTTCAGTCCCATGGTATTGCAGGTAGCATCTTAAAATGGATAGAGTTGTGGCTTTCAGATAGACAGCAAAGAGTGATGCTAAATGGTACAAAGTCATCATGGCAAAATGTTCTTAGTGGAGTCCCCCAGGGGGTCAGTACTAGGGCCATTACTGTTCATTATATTGGTAAATAACATTGAAAGTGGCCTAAGCAGTAAAGTGTTGAAATTTGCGGATGATTTGAAGGTCTTTAGGGCAATAACAGGAAACCTGCTGCGTCCCTGTCGTTCATCCCTCTGCAGGCAGGTACAGAGGGCACAGGGGATACGCTCATGGATGTGATCACAGGATCTCATGACGATCACAGGATGTGATACGCTCATGGCAAGGTGGCGCCCATCCTACCAGGAAAAACTGGTCCTACAGTGAGCCTCGAGTGCAACCCTTTCTAATTGTTCAGCTAAAGTCGTTCCGATAAAAAGATGAAGTCCTGAACGCCTGGATGCTGATTTCTGGAAATTATTCGGGTGGGGGTGAGGGGGGGGGGAGGGGGTCGATAAGAAAATACATGAAGGCAGTGGGCAGGCCAAATTGATTGGGAATCACACTCCATAGGGTCACATGTTAAAGCTTGAGATTATTGGTGAGGGGATAAAGCCAACATTAATTGGGCACTTGCCCCCTCAAAAGCATGTAAAGTAACACCCTGTCTGAGCGCCAACCCGTGCCCTGCATGACGGGCGTGCGCATTCAGTGATGGTCGACAGATTCATGGACATGTCCCCACGAAATTTGTAACCCGCGTCCCTCCTGGATGGCTCGAGTGCTCCCCTCATATTTTTTCCTCAGCTGGAAGCACCCTTCTAGTGCCGTTTATATCTGCTCATCATGCAAACAGCATCATTTTGCACTTTTTGTCAAAATCCATCCACATCTCATTTCACATTTTATTATAGGGCCAAAATGCATTGGAACGGGCGGCGCGCTCGATATTTTGCCCATATACCGCTGCTCCAGCCGGGACTAGCCGGAATCTGAGCGAATTGGGCGGTAGGCGGCGACTCGACCGCCATAGGGTCTGTTCCGGCGACCTTATAGGTATAGGGCTTGTGCGTGACAAAAAACTCGAAAACAATTTCGTGTCTTTGTGTGACCTTGATCCAAGGCCAAGGTCATCACCATAGGGTCAATGAAACAATGCTTTTTTTCAATAGTGGCGCGGTTGCTCCTTATTCGGAAATCGCTATACCTGCCCGGCGTCGCGTAAGATTATTAGTGGATATAGGTAGGTACATACCTATATTGGTGGGTAGGTGGTTAGGTAAGTAGATAGGCAGGTCCTAGGGTAAATTTGCAGCTTAAGATAATTTTTGATTTCTCGGAATTCCCTTTGCCAATGCAGTGTGTATGAACGTGCTTAACATTTTGTGACTGCTCGTTTCCTTCGCGGATGCATGCTTTTCAGCTAGGAGGGAAAATAACACCGAAAAGTGGGTTTGGAGTTGAGTGACTTAGCATAAAAGGTAACATTCAAAACACAGTAAAAATGCATCTAACCTAACCAAACCTAGCCCAACCTTCCATGCAAGACAGCATTTTGATGGAGAATTCCTAAACCTGTCTTTCTTTAAAAATGCTCAAATAAAAAACTTCATGAAACCTAACCTAGCCTGAGCGGTTTTTGAAGAAAACTAAATGAAAAGAATTTCCTTTTTTGTGGAGGACGATGCCTTTTCTAATTTACAACAAAAGCCTCACCTAACCTAACAGTCCAATGTAACTTTGCATGCTTGATGAAGGTCAGATGTGGGCAAAACTTCATCTTGTGGCTAACTTAAACTGCAATATTACTAGTGCTAACTGGTGTTGCAATTGGTCATTTTTGATTTCCTATTGACTACTAAGATTGGGAACAAGCAGTCTAGGGGTAAGTTGCCCATCTCACAATCAAAAGATAGTGGTTTCAAATCTTGCCTGTTGCTATGCTTCACCTGCCACCAATCGGCATGAGAGATTGGTGACACTACATGTCTCAATGGTTAACATATAGCAAAACCAATGACCACCATCACTGCTAAGATGGAATTAAAGCCTTTAAACCATTGACATTTTCAGTATCACCATACTGTATGGGTTGAACTTTGCCTCTGATGTATTAGCAGCCTGACATTCTCCACCTCTTCCAGAAATAGCAAAGGGTCACAAAAGCTGCATGGCCACTTCAGTTGATGTGCCCCTAAACTTTGAAACACCTGATTAAATGTGGAGTGGGATAGATGGAGCTGAGTAAAGGCTAGCCTTGCTGCACTGAATTATATTCTCAACCTAAATGTTCACTACCATGACTAAATGTGATGGCATCATGGTGAATCATGTGTAATTTTATTCAAAGTGGTCACAAATGGCCAGCAGGCATTGAATGACATAATTATTACCCTAATCTGATCTAAGTGGAAAGCTTATTATCAAGGTTTGGAGTTCAAGGACTTGCCTACCTACTTTCTGACTTGGAATCAGATTTGATCTTTGCATGGGATGTTTTTACTGTGTTCTACTTATAGGCAGACTTTTAGTATTATTGTGCTTTACGGTGTTCAAAGACAAGTTATACTCACATTTTCCTTCTATAAAGCAAACAAATGATGGTAGGTTTGGTTAGATTAGGTTAGTTTACTTTTTCAGGACTAAAATTTTCCAAACATCTCCCCTCCCCCAAAATTCACAAGATCTTATAAACTTATTTTTCTTCATTTCACCTTCCTCAAATAGCTACAGAATATGCATCTAACTGTATCTGATCTATGGGCCATATTTGTCCAATGAAGCTAACATTCAGAGTAGAAAATGACATTCTGTAGTATGTGTTGTGAAGTGCGTCCATCGCTGGAGGACCTCTACACGTAACAGCAGAACCCAGCAGAACACCACGGGACAGTAGAGAGAACGTTAGTCTACCATTGATGGGTGAGTGAGTGAGTGAGTGAGTTTACCAGTGAGTGGCAGTTAATCATCACACTGGTGGCAGTAGTTCAGTGTGCACTAATTGAACAGGGCTATCAGTTGGCATGTGGGAGGTGAAGGTGGGGAAAGTCTGAACATACTTTCTGTGGCGCATGAGCAATCGCTTGTTTGTGGGAAACGAGAAAAAAGTAGTCGGGAAGACTGCTGGGTTTGGAATGGAGAATCGGCATGGTGAATTCTCTGCCGAATGACACGACAGACACTTTTTTATGACGAAAGGTGTTCGGAGACTGAAGGTCTCATTCCGGACGGAACTCGACAATCTTCCAGATGGTATCGGAGTAGCTTCGCACGGAGCAGCGAACAGCTCGGTCAGACGTACGGAACGTTCTCTGCTGGCCTGCGCTCGCTGTTTCATGGCACGCAGGGGCGGGTCCAAGGGGAGGGGAGGGGTGCAGCCGCGCGCCACGTACGCAAGCCGGTCGACAGGGCCCAGGTTAGCCGGTTGGGAGAGACGAGAGCACCGGCTGATGCGTTGGACGTATGGGTGAACATGTTATTTGCAAAGGGTGTGTTCACTTGCACCAGTAGGACGTGGTCGCAGACGACCGACGCCGGTCGTCTGTTGGAGGTGCCAGGACTTCGGACACTGTCCGATCAGAAACTGCACCAGTATATTGATATAAGAAACCCCTAGAGACGGTTGCCCCAGCAAGGGTTTGAATTAGGGGTCGGCCACCAGAGTGGCATCGAGAGGAACGGAAATAAAACTACGTGTTATTTCCGCAACGGTTCATTGGTTCGATCCTCCGTTTCAAGCACGTGTCTGGCCATTTCGGTGCGGACAGGACAAGTGCTCTTGTGCGACATGCTAGGTGCATATGA
Source organism: Imbricaverruca yamaguchii (assembly GCA_034440575.1). Lineage (NCBI taxonomy): Eukaryota > Metazoa > Arthropoda > Thecostraca > Neoverrucidae > Imbricaverruca > Imbricaverruca yamaguchii. The sequence continues at coordinate 3,793,212 of JAOTOL010001646.1, read as the reverse complement.
TAAGGAATAGGTCATGACATACAAAGCTACTGCCGGGGCTGTTTGTTCGTGCCCAGCCTACTGACCCTCGGCGTTTGAAGCCGCCCAGCCGACAGCTCCGTGGCGACACGTTGCGGTCGATCCGATGGAACCCTTCTGCCGGACGTCGACGGGACCGGCACATCGGTGTGTCCTCGGGACCCTGGACTTGTTGACAAGAAGCTTGGGTTCGCAGCAATTCTCGATAAGTCGGCCAACATAGTGACTCGGACTCCGGTTAGATGTGCATCGCCATGGCTTCCAGAGTCTGTAAGCACGGATCGAAGGCTGTTATCCGATGCTCTTTACGATGCAACATTGCAGTTGCCGTTATTATTTCCAATATGGTCGCCAACTGCGCATTCCGGAGCTGGTACATCTGGATGCTCGCGCCTTGGACCGTGCCGTTTCGGAAAAAAACTTGGGTGAGAGGTTTCGTCCAAGATTTCAGAAATGTTCACGAACAGGTGGTTGTCAGGCAAGACGAGAAAACTGCAGAGTGGAGAAAAGCCGGTTAATTTGGAGGCCTAGTGTTCATGCAAGTACAAGAACGCTGAGGATACCACGAATGCTGCAGGCACGCTGGGCGAGACTTTCGTTGTTACCAGCTGTTGGAATGAAGTGCAAACCACAACACAAGGATTATTTCTGACGACGGTACATCCACTACAATGATCAGTTGAATGCTGTGGAATGCAGGGATGCGCGACTTCAAAAACGGTCAGGAGGAGCAGTAGCACGGAAGCCACCGCGAGGATCCTGCTTGGCACCAGACGGAAATTACACAGAAAATGGATAAACAGCGCAAACTCCCTGTTCAACGCGTGAGTCGGATTTGGATGACTCTGAAAACCAAAGCGATACGCATATAATTCCAAGCAGCTAACAAGAGGCAGGCCTCCGGGCCGAGCCGCAAGCGGTGCCTTGGCATAGCGTCCGAAGGCGTCGTCCTGCCGACAGATATGCTGAATGGACGACGTAGAGCAAGATGCTGGTAATGGGATGGTTGGTTGGTTGGTTATAGGAGTTTAGGGGCGCATCGACTACACCGGTCATGCAGTGCCCATTGGTAACGGGATGGGGTTGGGAATAGGAAATAGAGCTTAACCGGGGGGGGGATAGTGGGTATGTGGGTATGTGGGTGGTGGGGTGTGTAGGGGTATGTGTGGTGAGCCGGCCCCTTCGGTTCGCTGGGTGCGGCTCTGCGCGTGACCGCGCGACCTGTCAGAACAGAAGGGAATAGCGGACGGAAGGTCGGTCTAGCTTGGACGGTGGGTGTAAGTTGATCGTCACAATTCTGTGCCAATTTCCTTTCAATCTGATAGGTGAAATTTATAATTACTCTGACTGAGAGGACAGCATGCTTTCTGTTGAAAGGCATGCTTTATATAAATCCACAAAATGACAGCAATGTTTTGTCAGCCTTGGAACCAACTGCATATGGTGTTCCTATACTTGTATTACATGCTTCCAATCATGGGAGCATCTTCCAAAATGACCTGAGCTTTCAAGGATTAAGGTATCACCACTACATCATGGACATAGCTGGTAAATCCTGTACACCCATTCTGTGAGCATGTCCGTTAGTAGCTAGGCCATTAGTATTAACCTACGATTTATAGATTGGTCATGCAAATAGCACTACATTATTACATAGGTAGTGCACAATTTGAACTGGGGTGCTGCATTAAGTACTATGATGTGAGGCCCATCTTCAGGGACTATATATACATTTATTCGTGCATGTCTGCTTAATATATCCGGATGTGAATTGGTCATGGTTTCACATATATCCAAAATTCCATGCTTAATTGTGTGTTCTGTTGTTACAGTCTGAATTGAATGACTGGAGGTGAGTCATATTTTCACTCGATATAGTTGACACGAATAGTGGTCTGTGTCCAGTTCCTTCCCTTAAATGAGAATGAGCACATCAGTATAGCCCCACTGCATATTGTTTCACTGCATCAGACACCCCACTAGTCTGCTCCTCACTGCTTGGGTCGTAATTTTCACATGGCAAGCGCATGTCCCACCATGACCAGAAGTTACATTGGATCCTAGCTTTCAGCAAGCATACCTTGTATGCATGCTTCTTGTTCCTTCCCATGTATGTAATAGCTCAAACCAATGTAGTAAATAGAAGTATAAACTGCACCTTGGCAATGAGCAAGCTCTGTAGACATTGCTAACACATGTGTTTTGTGTCTGACAGTTTCTTGGCCTACCAGCTCATCCTTCCATGGTCCACCTTCCTGAAGGAGATTTCTTTCATCACCAGTAGATTCTCCAAACTGCAAAATGGGAGGATGTTGTGGAAAGGTACGGCACCTGTATGTGCTGCTGTGCTATGGGCGTCGCTACGGTGGGTGTAGGGCGATGCGTCCCTTCCCTTCTTCTCAGACAGCGTGGGACAGTCCTCGTTGTGGGGAGCAGATTATGTCCCAAGAAATGCACGTTCAGAGCCTTCGCTTAGGCAGTTTCCGTTCCCAGCCGGACTTGTATACAACCAGCATGGTGCGAGTCCATTGCTACAAGGTAGCATGCTATATTTTCGGCTTTGTCCGCCTTGTATCTTGCCCCCCCCCCACCACCGGCGCAGGGTAAGAATGCCCAAGTATCATAATGTCGAAGCATCGGAATGTCCAACAGCCTGTAACTGGGTTGTGACAGAATGTTCAAGGTGCAGAATGTCAGATTGTCAAAGCGTCGGAATGTCCAATGTTTTCAAACTGTCTCACATATACCAACAAAAGATTTTAAGCTTTATCGACAAAGACCCTAGACTGCCTCACTTTCAGAAATGCAAAGTTCCGGCACTGGAACACAAACGTGCATAGCGGCATGCACTATTTTTACCTCTTGAGTTCTCATAATTGCGCACTGGACATGCCAATTTTTATTCCGAGGAGAAATTCCTGAAAAAGGTAACCAGATAATTGCCAAATTACGTTGTATTAACCCGTCCCGTCTCGGGGGTCTTCAACCGCCCCCCCCCTGGGCGCTACATGACCAATGTAGTCGATGCGCCCTTAAGCCCTAATAACTAACTAACTCAACCGCCCCCCTCGGGTTTTTCGCGGATAGCGGACGTACGGCGCACGGCAGCGCGCCCAAATTTGGCATACCTTTTCCCACATCAATTTGACATGCTGATCCAAATTTTTAGGTCAGGTCATCTAGGGTCAACGAGTTAGTCAAGGTCAAGTAAGGTCACCTCCAGAAAAGTTCAACCAGTCGTCACGCTTTAACAGATACAGATATTTTAATGAAACTTTCAGCCTTTGCTTATCTTTACGGATGCAACAAAACGTACGAGTTGAATATTTTCGTTTTTGTTTTGTTTTTGACTACCTATAAATGTTGCGCATTTGCGAAATTGCAGTTCAAATACAGGATTCTGGCTAAAGTAAGCATTTTTTATTAGGGCACGTTGACTTCCATCAACGTTTATCGGTCTGCTCTACCCAATGGAAAAGGAAAATTAGAGAAAACTTCGAAACTCAAAATTTTGAAATTTTGATTTTTTAAATACTTTTTGGGGGCATAAACAATTATAACCCTGGACGATTTCGCTGTCCTTTTCTCATTCCAAATACATTTTTTTCATATATCCCCCAGAATGAACCCCCCAAAGTAAAAAACATAATGTAAGTCGTGAAAAGTCGTGAATTCTAGCCCCCCTGGTTACGTCACTTTTGGGAGGGAAGTGTCGTCGAGCGCTTTCCGATAACACCTCTTTCGTTTCCGTGCGATGCTTAGCTTGGATTTTAGAGGGGGTCTTCAACCGCTCCCCTCCCGAGACGGGGTGGGAGGATTTGACCGGAAAGACTGCGCGGGTTAAGCTTGCAATACTCAATTATTTAGTACCTGCAATGACCATACTGCATCCCCTCTCCCTCCTCGCTCAGCATTTGTTCGTGATACTTCATGTTTTCAAACGTTCGTACCCCATGCCTAGGCACTGGGGTACAACCAGAAGTATTTTTCGGGATGTAAGGGAAGAGGTCATCAGCATGCCTTCTCCCTTGGAATGCCCATTTCATTCCGTCGGTGTGCAGTAAAATGAAGTGGCCATTACACTTCTACGGAGTATACTTTCTGCAGTACAAGTCCTACGACAGATAAGGTGCTTACGTGGGAAGTCAGAACATTTTTTTCACATTCTGACGCTTGAAAATCCTGTCGCAATGCACTGGTACTCTACAGTGTCCAACAGCGAAGGACACTGGGGTGAGAAAAAAATGTTCAAGCATGTCAGGATGGATGTCTAGGAATGTCCTAATGTCTCGGAAAGGGACTAATCTAGGAACACACTCACAAAGGTATTCGTTGGGTCCTGTGGTACCTAACAGTGAATGGCATCTAAGACAATAGGTATTTAGAGAATGCTTTACTCCCTATGTGTTCACTACTTTTCTGGGTTGAGATTTCCAACTGAGAGGGTGAGGAGAGGGAAACGATTTCAGTGTTTGGTTTTGGTATTGGAGCTTTTGGCAGTTGTGCACGAAGCGCTTCCCTCGATTTCCAGGAAGCATTCCACTTCGTCGCCATATGGTTGGTGGAACCACCACCACGTGTCACAAATCACCACCAGCGGCACGCGCCGCACCGTTTAACAGCAGGCTAGTTCATTCACAGCTGCGACACGGCTTGCTGAAGTTGGATCTCAAAGGAAGGAGGTACCGAAAGAACGGTACCGCAAGACGGAAGTGGGGAACGGAACGGAAGACGGGGTCACGATTGTGGCAGGACGGGCTGGGCATGATGTGGGCTATGGCTGCCTACCCAACATTGTGTCTTCATCGCGTGCATATATACATATATATATAAATATATATATATATATATATATATATATATATATATATATATATATATATATATATATATATATAAATATATATATAAATATATATATATATAAATATATATATCTATATCAAGATATATATTTATATTTATATGATATAATTACGAGTGTGGGTGTGTGTGTGCGTGTGTGTACAATATTGGCTTCTCACTTAACAAAACGAGTGAATTAGCACCTGAATGAATATAATCCTGTGTGGTTATGTTACCACATCTGTGCGGAGTTTCCATCCCCTCTTGAGACCCCGAACACATCACGTCCGATAAGGGCTCACGAGGTACTGGACTCATGATTAAATCTGCCCGCTTATATGTAAAGCCCGGAAACGTATTTTTCCTTTTCTGGGTACACTGTATTATGACTCATTAATGCGTGCATTTAATATGATTCTGATTGTTCCAGCAACGTGCTGCCAACGAGGCGGGCCAAGACATAGACTTGACGCGTAAGTTTGTCTCCCGCTATTAAGTGTATAACTAGCGAGGAAAAATTATTCCCCTCCCTCGTACCTTCTTACTGGGATGGCCGCCGAACGCGTAGCGCGATCGCAATCTAATTTGGTATCCACTCTGCAATTAAATAACTGATATTTTGGCGTTCTGATGTTCGTCTGGTGATGCAGGCTCACCGAACTAGCCGAGGTCAATGTCAAGTCACGGATTTCTAAGTGACGTTTTAGCGTACATTCCAAGAGTTGTCAAAAATAGTTTATGATATACGTGAGGTTTTGCATTTACATGCGTGCATTTTTCCGACGAAAAGTACAAAAATGAGTTGGGTAACCTCAGGTCGGTCAGGCCAAGGGGAAAATAGTCTTCATTTCCATACTCCAGCTTCGCAACTATCACGCAAAAACCTGACCATATATGATACTGGGCATTGTCTACTATAAGTGTGCACAGCTTCAGATCGTTATCAGGTCAGGTCACGGAGGCACGATCCAATCTGTACTTCCCTCGTAGAAATGATGAATTGTCGAAATGTCATTTCGCCGCATCGGGGCGAAATGACATTAACTGCACGTTTGTACATTCATCCCTTGTGATTGCCCAGAATGGATGTTATTTCCTGTGTCATCTTCTGAAAGGATTCAGCTAAATGATAACCTTGCGTTGTGTGGAAGTGAAGACACGTTTTCGTCTATCACAAAGCTGCTCATGCTGAGGGTTATATTTGTTCATCATGGTCCTTCGGTGACGTAATTTTAACACCTCCATCTTATTCTCTTCCTCAGCTGCGGAGATGGCGGACCTTCTCAAGAAAGCCAACCTGCCGGTTATATTCGTGTTAGGTGAGTAGTACCCATTGATTCAAGGTTATCCACACCAATAACCACATCCATAATAATATTATGTCCGCCTCCCATTTATTAATCGAGGAACTACTGTGCTTCAAGGAAGTACACGGAAAAACTAAGTGGCACTTCAAGCATGTAATGTTTAAGGATGACATGCGCATACCTCACAATAGGCGCCAACAACGTTTCTTGGCAAGGTTCTTTCGACAGTACAAGGCGACCACATAGTCACTGGACGAGCGCGGATCGACCGCAACCGCGCTCTCTGGCAGTCCGTGCAGGCAGACGCCGGGCCACAGCAGTGAAAGGGGCTGGCCGTGCTGGACTAGATCTGGAGAGGACAAGTGCATGCATGAGTCGCCCCCGCGCATTGTGGTCTGGTGAACTGAATTACTTTGACTAGTCGCATGGCTTCGTGGCCACGTAAAGCTCCGGCTTGTCTGGCTCTCCTGTCCCACTCACACGTAAAACGCATGCATATTGTATAACCAGTTGCAGCCCACTGAGAATAGCCACCAATTCCAAATCTGCGCAAATGAGCCACTGGCAAATGAGCTACATCGTACTTGTTGCGATCTAGGATCAGTGCAATATTTTCGTACAACTCCCTGAGGATGACTGACTGAGTAAACAGAATGCACGATATGGTGCAGAATCCATTGTGTAGCAGAACAGCGTTGTGGTTTTGGGGCGTATCGACTGCATAGGTCATATAGCAGCATAACAGCTTTAATGCTGTAAAAAGACGTGACTGATAACGTATTTGCTACCCCTACCGGTGTCGGCGAAACTAACCTTCCGTCGGCCGGGGGCGCACCGTAGCCGGCCCGCAAATACGCTTCTCGAAGGTAAATCGGTGCCCCTCGCGTTACGTACCATTTACTGTTAATAATTTTAGATCCGCCCTTGCCCTGCGTAAATTTGGTGGGTGGTCCACACAACTAGGTAGCATTTTCGTAATCTACGTGTAAAATTATCGTGTAAGGCGTTAATCTTTATACAGTGCAATTAGGGGTGTAGTTTCAATATATGCTGTGGGTTCCCCGCAATCGTGGTATTAATGAAGTGGGAATTTTGGCAGTTACATCGGAATTGAGCCATAGTTTGATTATTGACCACACCTTGGAGTAGATTCATTCCATGTCACTTTTCAGCTGGTGAAGTTCATCACGCATGACCATATTCTTTCCTGGTCTTTACCTTCCAGGTAAAGACCATCCCAGCTAGTATGGTCTTTACCTCCGCCAAACAACACATCACCACGATTGTTCGGAGAAATCGACCACCAGCTGCGGTTGTGTGCGGGACAACCCGAACGGCTGCGGCGACTAACACACACTGCCCGCAGGCGGACCGGGTTCGGGCAAAGGCACTCAGTGCGAAAAAATCGTCGAGAAGTACGGCTATATCCACCTGTCATCGGGAGACCTGTTGCGGGCCGAGGTCGAGTCGGGCTCCGACCTGGGCAAGGAGCTGAACGAGACGATGGAGCGTGGCGACCTGGTGCCGCTGGTCAGTGTACGATGACGGTGACGGTGACGATGACGATGACGATGACGACGATGACGATGACGATGACGATGACGATGACGATGACGATGACGATGACGATGACGATGACGATGACGATGACGATGACGACGTGACGATGACAATGACGACATTCAATTCTAGCTTTGAAGATAAGCGGCCCACAGCAAATTTGGCGACGGGATATCTGAAAACTGGTAGTGTTAAAAGAAAAAAACACAATGATCCTTGAGGAACCTTGCCGCGTTGTCGAACATGTACGACAGGCGCGTTAGGAAGTGGCCTTAATGCTGAGTTGTGCTAGAAATTTGTCCATTATTCTTACCGTTACATTATCTTAGCTCACTCTCCTGACGTGCGACTTGTATACTCGAGTTTTGGACGCGCGGAAAGGGAATCACAAGCCAACTGCTAGATGCTGTGAAATCTCGCACTCTCAGCGGAAGTCGACCTCGCTGTCGACTTTGCCATCAGGGTGTTAAGCTCCTTTGTTGCTCAGCCATTTGTTGGAGCCATGCCCTGACGTGATGATCTGTGTGCTGTCTCAGGAAACTGTGCTACGTTTGATCCGGGAGAGCATGGTGAAGAACCTGGACGGAGCCAAGGGCTTCCTTATCGACGGATACCCACGCGAGGTCGACCAAGCCGTCAAGTTCGAGGAGCAGGTCAGTGACGTGCTCGGCAGGGCGATCTCTCAATCATAAAACGCCTCATTAGCTCAGGCCATTGGCGACTGCCGAGTCACCATCCAAAGCAACGAGGCCTCCTCCTCCCGTAAGGCGTCCACAGGGATGTGGACTCCGAAGCAGTCTGGAATGGTCATTGACTGCGGGGGGGGGGACAAGACCCCAGGGAGCGGTAGAGTACCGCAGGTTGTGTTGACAATGCGTACAGGTATGTGGCTGTACAGTGTATACAGTGTACAGTGCATACAGATGTGTATAGTGTACAAGTGTGCAGCCGTGCTAACAATGTGTACTGATATGCAGCTTTGCTGACAATGTACTGTGTGCATGTGTGCAGCTGTGCTGACGATGTGTACCGTGTACAAATGTACAGCTGTGCTGATGTGCACCGTGTACAGGAATGCGGCTTCCCTGACGATGTGTATAGTGTACAGGTGTGCAGCTGTGCTAACAATGTGTACAGGTGTACAGCTGTGCTAACTATGTGTACTGGTGTGCGGCTTTGCTGACAATGTGTACCGTGTACAGGCGTGCGGCTGTGCTGACAATGTGAACTGGCGTGCAGCTGTACTCCAATGTGTATCGTGTATAGGTGTGCGGATGTAATGACAATGTGTACTGTGCACAGGTGTGCGGCTGTACTGACGATGTGTACTGTGCACAGGTGTGCGGCTGTACTGACGATGTGTACTGTGTACAGGTTGTGCGGATGTACTGACGATGTGTACTGTGCACAGGTGTGCGGCTGTACTGACGATGTGTACTGTGTACAGGTGTGCGGATGTACTGACGATGTGTACTGTGTACAGGTGTGCGGATGTACTGACGATTTGACATGTACTGTCTGACGATGTGTACTGTGCACAGGTGTGCGGCTGTACTGACGATGTGTACTGTGCACAGGTGTGCGGCTGTACTGACGATGTGTACTGTGTACAGGTGTGCGGATGTACTGACGATGTGTACTGTGTACAGGTTGTGCGCTGTACTGTGCGGTGTACGTGTACTGCGGTGTACTGACGATGTGTACTGTGCACAGGTGTGCGGATGTACTGACGATGTGTACTGTGCACAGGTGTGCGGATGTACTGACGATGTGTACTGTGTACAGGTGTGCGGATGTAATGACGATGTGTACTGTGCACAGGTGTGCGGTTGCACGCTGGTGCTCTACTTCGAGGTGTCGGACGCAGTGATGACTGAGCGGCTGATGAAGCGGGGCGAGTCCTCGGGTCGGGTCGACGACAACGCGGAGACCATCAAGAAACGCCTGGAAACCTTCCACGAGCTCAGCGAGCCCGTCGTCTGCTACTACGAGGCCAAGTGCAAGACGGTACGTGCCTCGTACGACGGTGAAACTTGGTTGGTTGGTTATTGGTTTTACGACACATCGACCGTTGGGTCATGTAGCGTCGCCAATTTCTCACGCGATTGGTCGCGGGCGAAGGATAGCGACAGGCGAGACTCGAACCCACCTTTCGATTGTGAGACGAGCAACTTACCCCTAGGCTACCCGTCCCCCGACGGTGAAGCTTGGCGTTTCTCTGTAGGGCAGGTGGGGCGCTCAGGTGAAACACGTCAGCATTGACTCGCATCGACACACAATCAGTTCACTTGTCCGACAATATGTCACGTGAATCAGAATGAATGGCAGGGTGGCCCACCCCAGGTATCATCAGCTGGTGTGTTAGCTCTGACGAAGCACATCCATCTGTTCGAATGGAAACGTCATTTCATCAGTATTCTGTGTTCCAGAAGTGCCACCTGTAGTCATTATCTGTTGAACATTCTTTTGAGTGCCGCATTTCATGAGCGACCAGTAACACAATATTCACCTCATCATGAAATCAACATACCACATGTTTCGTGTAGATTTGCCTGCAAAGTATGACTACTCAGTCGAGAGCGCAGACTCTCGTACCCATATCTTCATCTACATCTCGAGTACTATGTTGAATTGGAAGCTGGGTTGCCAGGTTATAAGGTGAGGTAGAATGATTAGATGCAGTGAGCAGCGGTGGCAGTCTGTTAACTTCCGACTCGCCCATGCTCGGCAGATAAACGCCGAGCGCTCTAAGGACGAGATCTTCGAGGACGTCATCAAGGAGATTGATGCACTCGAGTGCAAGGACCCCGAAGAGTGAGCAGCCTTGTCCAGCTACCAGAGCCCGGACATGTTAACGCATTGATTGTGCACAATTCGCTGCTCGTTTCAAGCCGTCGGAAGTGTTTTGCTGCGTGTGTCGTCATTGCGCTTATGCTTTCGGATTGGCGAAGACGTGGTGAACACCAAAGTTATCCGCCAGCTTTAACGTTATCTCTTACAAACTGAAAGATGGACAGCACATCTTCAACACTGCACAACACGAAATTATAAGGTCTAGTGGAATGGCGTAATCCCGGGTCACTGGCTCGCTGTATGGTATGATATGGTCGCCTTGGCTGTCTAAAATGTGATAAAAAACACAAAATGTGATAAAGATAAAAAGACGCTACCATACCAAACTTTCAACAGGGTATATACATGTCCAAAGATCTGACGATTCGCTTAGTGCATATGTATAATTTCATGTCACAAATCTTAGTCACCTCGTTGCATAATTATGCTCTAGTCGGTGTCAGTTTTTTTCAAGATGTTTTACCATGCGTGACGGTCGCCTCCCTCGTTATTTGCCGGATCAAAAGCGATGACTGTGTGCTGCGGTTTTGCCGATTGTTGTGACAATTCTGCACGGTTTGCAGCTTCAGCCCATGAGTGATGGAACGAATAATACACTATGACTTTCTCTGTATTATCTACCTAGTCAAAACATGTGCAAGTGCGAGGCGCCCTACGCACACCGACACACGCCCATCAAGCTGACATACCGATCGACACACGAGTGGCTACATGGCCTTGAGCTCCTCCAACAGCTCGCGTTTGTCGGCGAAGTAGTCGCGGAACCAGGCGATGTGCTCGTGCTTCTCAGCCACCGACAGCCAGGGGTTCTTGCCCAGCGCCACGCACACCAGCTCCATGAAGTGGCGGATGGGGCCGCGCGCCGGACACCACGGCTCCAGCAGGTGCTCCAGGAACACGTGCTCGTGGAAGCCGACGGCCGCCTCCGCCTCCAGACCTGTAACGGCGCCGCGGGCACGTCGGACTCTGGGTGGGCGCCCTGTCGCACCAGTCCACGCGAGGTTCACCGCGCTGCTTCCTACCTTGCCTTTTGCATGGCAGGTTACACATCGTCGACTTCAAGGGTGGAGAGAATGCCACGGTGCCATCCGCAGTTTAAGTCATCACGACTGGGAGAGCGCGAGGCTCCTTGTACATTGGTTCGTTTTACCATACAATTAGGAGAATTACATCTGACAAGCATCAGTCAACTACAAATACAAATATCTGCGCCTTCAAGGTTGTCTAGGGAGAGGACAGACTGCTGTCAAAATCAGACTTAAATTCCGGCAGCTAATACAATCTTACACCGATTCGATGTATGCATGTGTATTTGCTTTCTGCCATATTTTTACAGCAAAAAGTTTGGTTATATCGATGTGTTAAGAGATAACATCAAACGTTGCGCCGTATTTCACTTGTCCCAGGGGTGTCGTAGCACAGAGAACACTACCGACGACAAAAGACCAGAGAACACTGGAGTACGTCCCAGCTATCAGCGAGCACCAATACGAGTGGCACGCGTACCAAACAGTCGTTCTTTGAAGCAGCCTTGGTTAGTTGGCTATCGGGAGTCGAAGGAGCCGAGCCGCGACGAGCAGAGCCCGACAGAGCGATCAGAGCGATCGACAATCAGAGCCGGACTGTGGCCAACAATCAGAGCCGGACTGCACCCAACAATCAGGGCAGCCCGACTGCGGCTAACAACCAGAGCCGGACTATGGCCAATAATCAGAGCCGAACTGCGACCAACAATCAGAGCAGCCGGACTGCGGCCGACAGAGCCGAACTGCGGCCAACATTCAGAGCAGCCCGACTGCGGCCAACAATCAGAGCCGGACTACAGCCAACAATCAGCCGAACTGCGGCCAACAATCAGAGCAGCCCAACTGCGGCTAACAATCAGAGCAGCCCGACTGCGGCCAACAATCAGAGCCCGACTGCGACCAACAACCAGAGCCGGACTGCGGCCAACAATCAGAGCAGCCCGACTGCGGCTAACAATCAGAGCCGGACTGCGGCGGACTATCAGAGCAGCCGGACTGCGGCCAACAATCAGAGCAGCCGGACCGCGGCCAACAATCAGAGCAGCCCGACTACGGCCAACAATCAGAGCAGCCGGACTGCGGCGGACTATCAGAGTCGGACTGCGGCGGACTATCAGAGTCGGACAGCTACTGTCGACCATCAGCGCCAAATTAACCGTCGACACGCACCTTGTTCGTTGTCGACGGGCAGGTGCCAGAGTTTGCCCTGTTCGGTCCACACGATCATCTCCTCCCAGGCGTTGGCCGGCGGGTGGGTGACGGCCAGCTGCAGTTCGCGCTCGTGGACCCGCTCCCACACGCCAGCGGCCACAGTCGGCTCTGGAGAGTGGCCAGTCACATCACACGCCGCAGACGGTTCATGTTTACACAGTCGTATCGCGGCTTTACCTTTACTCGGGGTGTGTATAGTGCGCGCGCGCAGGTACGTGCATGTGTGCGTCCATGTGTGTATGCGTTGGTGTTTATGCATGCGTGCGTGCGCGTGAGTGCGTAAGCGCTTGCATGCGCGCGCATGTGTAAACGAATGTATGTGTGATGTCATCCTGCTATCGCTGCTGGTGTGCCTCGTTTTCCATGAACTGCTGACATACGGACTGGCAGAGAAAGTTGATGCTGAGGAAAACGTGCGTATTCATTGAATGATCTGAAAATCGTCTCGGTTACACGTTAAATACAGCGCACATAATGCATTGATGAAAATATGTCATTCCTAACAATTGAAATGGCCGCTATGCTCACAATAGCTGCCGTTGAATAATTTGTAACACTACACAATGACACAGAATACCCCATCAGGTCAATGGACTCATGATGGGATGCTTCCAAACCCCGAAAATACAACTCATACAAAAAACTTCGCTCGTCGCAGCAGCAGCATCCAGGCCAATGAAACTTTTGTTTGAATTCACGTCCGTTCGTACATTCAACACATGGTGCCCTGCTGACCTCAGCCACTCCAGTCACATTTTACCAGGAGACAGACCCATCACCCGTCATACCCAACAAGAGACAGACTCATCGCCGAAGCCACACCTAAACAGAAGACATGTTATCACCCTCGTCGCACCTCACCGATAGATAAACCAGTCACTTCGGTCATACTTCACCAGGAGCAGACCCTTCGCCACGGCCACACCTCACCAGGAGACAGACCTGTCACCCAAGTCATACGAGGAGACAGACCAGTCATCCAAGTCACACCAGGAGACAGACAAGTCATCCCAGTCATCCCAGGAGTCAGACCCGACCCGCCCTACTCTCCACCCTGGCGGCCTCATCGGTCAAGCCGTCATCCCAGCTCCGTCTCCAGGACAGACCCGACCCGCCCTACTCTCCACCCTGGCGGCCTCACCTCACCCCAGCCACACTCCACCAGGAGACAGACAAGTCATCCCAGTCATCCCAGGAGACAGACCCGACCCGCCCTACTCTCCACCCCGGCGGCCTCACCGGTCGGCTCCGTCTGCTTCACCCCAGCCACACTCCACCAGGAGACAGACCTGCCATCCCAGTCACACCACGAGACAGACCCGACCTGCCCTACTCTCCACCCCGGCGGCCTCACCGGTCGGCTCCGTCTGTTTCAGCTCGCCAAACAGGTTGAGAGACTGGCCGCCGTTGAGGTCGACGGCGACGGTGGACCCCACGGCCGCGGCCGAGCCCGGGTACCTCTTCAGTCGCATCTGACCAACGGCATTGGCGCGGTCTGCCCCCAGCTGACCTCTCACGCGCTCCGACCGGACCTGCGCGACGTCCTTGCTCCGGTTCGGCTTCTCCACATTCATGCTCGACACCAGGTCACTGCCGACGGGGGGGTCAGCTCAGTGTGGGTGTGTCCGCATCGTTAACACGTGGGTACCGCTAGCTAGCAGCTGTACTGAGCCCACCGCCCAGCCGTCCAATGCCAATCAGCTGTATTTCGTGCAAGGAATTCAATACATGCACGGTCTGGAACAGCTGCAGCGCCAAAAAGGTGTTTCGCATAATGGCTACGATGTCGCAAAAATATGGCAAGGCTTTGAAACTTGCCATGGAAAGGATGTATATGCTACGATAAAGGAAAACTTGTCGGGAAGGTCAATTTTTATTTCGATCGGTAAAATAAGGCGTCCACTTTCAACATAGGTGAGGAAATGGATATGGTCCGTTACTGCGCAACAGCAGTACCCCACGTCTTTCAGTCCAGTGATTTCTAGCATCCTGAAGATGAAGAGAGGACAATTCAGCCCCGGTCTTGACTGGATATTCACGCCCGCCCGTCAATAAAGCAAACATTACACTGAACAAAGACAGGAAGCAAACCACAACGTCCGACCGCGTCCTTATATTACACCACCTCAACTATAATCAGGCAACCAACAAGCGTGTAGGATATAAGAGTATTGACTGAAACTGAAACAGCCAACCCGTCAACATCTAATGCGTGCATCTGGAATCTAAAAGACAGATGAACTCCGCTTCGTGCAAGACGGGGTTCAACCGACGAAATGGTCAGTGTTCAACTGAATCCAGCACAAAAAGAAGATAATCCGACCTGTTCCTACCATAAATCAATGAACTCGAAAGAATGCAATTCCTATATAGTTCACCCCTGAAAATATGAAAATGCAATCCGGGCAAGCGTACAACACCTCTGACCAGTCTGGAAGTTCTACACGGTGGTGCATCGCTAAAGCATCAGGATGTCAGGTTGATAAGTGTTTTACAGGCACCATGCACACGTGGCCATACCTGGGCGCTGTTTGGCCAACGCAGTCGATGCGCCCGTAAGCCCAACTAACCAACCAACACTCGGATACCTCAGCTGAAGTGTCGACATTGGAGTTACAGGCTCCCCACATGACCTACAAACTCTAAGTTCAGATACCTCAGCTGTAGCGAGGTAGTTCAGTGGACGCACCTGAACTGCAGTCGGTCGGAGGACGGCTGGTCGGGCTGACCACCACCCAGCTTCTGCAGCAGGTCGGTCTCTGTCTGCGCCGAGTCGCCGTCGAGAGACGACGCCACAGCGCGCGCCGCCTGCGCCACCTGCTCATCTGGAGAAGAGAACCGTAGTCTGGCGGTAAGTTACTCGTCTGACGATTGAAAGATTGTGGGCTCGAGTCTCACCTGTCGCTACTCTTCGCCTGAGACAAATCGGCGTGAGATGTTGGAGACGCTACATGACTCATCGGTCGACGCCTCGTAAAACCAACAACCATCACAGACCTGGAGTCAAATGACAAAGGCACCAGCTAATACTCGCAACGTACCGACGCCAGCTATCGAGCCATAGTTCGATGCGCTACAAAACGAGCCAACGAAGGTGGGATAACTGTGATCAAGTCGGTCACTGCAACTGAACAACACTTGAAGTGATCCTAGAACTCAGCACACACGCGCCGAGCCATCTCGCGCCGAAATTTCCCGCCAGTCAAACGCGCTATGACAGGCACAGGCCACGCACCAAGCGTGACACAGGGCGTGACACAACGCCAGCGCCCAGAGACCTCGCCACACACGGGAGCACGCCGCGTCGCCCCGCCCCCGGCGCGAGACTCACCGAGCGTGGGCGGCCGGCCGGCTGTGGGCCGCTGCGGTGCCGCCTGTCGGTCGGCGCGCGCCAGCCGCGGCCCGTCGCGCGGCCGGGGCGCCACGTTGTAAGGCCGCGGCTTGGCGCCGGGCCGCGCCAGCCGCTCGGAGACGCCACTGTCGCGCGGCGCCGTCTCCTGGCGACATGGCACACACCGGTCAGCGGCCGGCAGGCACCTCCGCTGGGCTGGCACCGGTCAACTCACTGCCACCGGAGCTGACGCGACTTCCCGTGTCGATCTTTGGTCGCCACCTACGGGAGTATCTACTTGACGTGCCGCCCGTGCCGGACTGATAGACTGCTCGACTTGCTGTTATTTTTATATATATATTTTTTATAGTTTAACTTGTATTCTGTGATTTTGACCCTCTTTTTTACCTTTTGTGCTGTGTTGTTTTATCTATTTGACGCGATGTCGTAATAGCCACAAGTCAATTGTGGATGACTTCAATAAAGTCTGTCTGTCTGGGCTGCCGACAGGACATGGGCACATACACGGCACACACCGATCAGCGACCGGCCGACACTTACCCGCACTGTGCTGTCGACAGGACATCGGCACAGACAGGCACGTGACCACACTGTGTTGCCGACAGGACACCGGCACAGACAGCAGCGTGACCACACTGTGCTGTCGACAGGACATCGGCACAGACAGGGGCGTGACCACACTGTGCTGTCGACAGGACATCGGCACAGACAGGAGCGTGACCATACTGTGTTGGCGACAGGACATCGGCACAGACAGGAGCGTGACCACACTGTGCTGTCGACAGGACATCGGCACAGACAGGAGCGTGACCACACTGTGCTGCCGACAGGACATCGACACAGACAGAGGACCATTTCGAAGGACACCGGCACAGGCAGGGACGTGACCACACTGTGCTGTCGACAGGACATCGGCACAGACAGCAGCGTGACCACACTGTGCTGTCGACAGGACATCGGCACAGACAGCAGCGTGACCATACTGTGCTGTCGACAGGACATCGGCACAGACAGACCACACTGTGCTTGGCGACAGGACATCGGCACAACACTTTGGCGACAGACACGGCACAGACAGCGGGTGACCATACTGTGTTGGCGACAGGACATCGGCACAACAGCACGGACCACACTGTGCTGTCGACAGGACATCGGCACAGACAGGAGCGTGACCACACTGTGTTGGCCACAGTTGACAGGAAGACGTACCAACTGTTCGACAGGACATCGACACAGACAGCAGCGTGACCATACTGTGCTGCCGACAGGACATCGGGACAGACAGGAGCGTGACCATACTGTGTTGCCGACAGGACATCGGCACAGACAGGAGCGTGACCAGACCACTGTGTCGACAGGACATCGGCACAGACAGGAGCGTGACCTTTATTGTGTTGGGACATCGGCACAGACAGGGGCGTGACCACACTGTGCTGTCGACAGGACATCGGCACAGACAGGAGCGTGACCACACTGTGCTGCCGACAGGACATCGGCACAGACAGGAGCGTGACCACACTGTGTTGGCGACAGGACATCGGCACAGACAGCAGCGCGACCACACTGAGTACAGGTGACGTCACCGCGCTGGCTCTGTTTGACAGCGTCCTAGAGTCGATTGGCTCTGCTAAAAACTGTCCAGAAAATCACTACAGCACTATTTACTTCGCATAGCGATTGTCTTAATAAGAAGCAAGAAGTACCACTGCGGGCCAACCTGTCCACTGTCACACGTCTGAGGTGTGTACTATACCACACAAAAGGAATTGTAATGCAAGCAGACCATACTAATTGGAAGCTATGGTAGTTCCAACAGAATATAACATGCAAACATTTTACAGCATCTGAATGGGTAGAGTAGACATTTATAAATCACCTGAGCAAGATCATCAGGGTTTCATAGACTTGAAGATAATACTAATATCTGGTGAAATTGATAAGATGTGTCCAAAACATGAACGTACCGTTTTAATGGACTCTAGCAGGTTATTAAGCTTTTGTCTGGCTGAAGCTGCCTTGTCTTCCTGTGAAGCGGTAGAAGAGGCTTGTTTTTCATTTCCTGGTTTTTGTGAACGGCCTACTGGATAAAGCCGGTTCGTATCACCACCTCGCTGTTTGGTGGCTCCAGGTCTGTGGAAGGGAGCATTAGTAATAATTCATAATTTGTGTCACATACAAGCTTCTGCTCTGAATTACGAACAGAAAAGAGCATTTGTTTACAAAAGTTAGAATAATTAAAGTGCTTTGCTATCACACTATTGGCTAAAACAACAATTAATGTGCATTTTCGTCGGTCATGGACATTTCTTCCACATTCAACGTTTTCGAATAATTTGTCCCACTCTAGATTAGATGAAGCACTTGCAAAGTCCCATTACAGGCAGAGGAATTACTAGCCAATGAACCACACTAACACTCGCCTTGCGAGGGCATTTCGCCAGCTTCCCCGACTGTGAAAGCTCCCTAGGGACTAGGGTGCTGCCACCTCCCTAGTCATTTCGCCCCTAATTGAGATAGACACGAACAACAACAGCAGCAGCAACAACAACAAAAACATGATATTGCTGACATACAATTTTATTGTCAAATGGTCAATTATTCAAAATCACTCAAAATTACATGATTCCAGCAGATGCCAAGTTGACACGAAGTCAATGACGTGATGTTAAATGTGCAAGGTCATAGACCAACCTGGTAACTATATTTGAGTAATCAAGCACCTATTTGTACAAAATCAACAATTGTGTGTGCATCATTTGATCCTGTGTGCATCATTGTGCGTGCACACACCGCCATTTCAGCACAAATTCGCCTGCCGTCCTCAAGAATGACGTCATAACAAAGTGACTTGATATTACTCGGATTTTTCACTGCGCCAAAATATGCACAAATATCAGCGTATTCACCCGGTCGTCCCCCACCCCGATAAGTGAGAGTTAATCATCGTCTCGCCGGTGGGATGGGGGCGAATCTTCCCAAGGCTAATTTATTAATAGCTCTAAAATGGGGAGGGATATCCATTTGAAACTCCCAGTACCCACTCTCACATGAATCTTACAGCTTGCGACTAAACATAAATGCCAACTCACCATGGATCGGGCGTGAATGACGGAATAGTGACGACACCCCTCGCGACTTTCGAATGAAATGAAGTGTGTGGAAGAACGCACAAAATCGAGGGACAAAGATATTCAAAATCGATTTCCGCCAATTGACAGCAAATTCAATGGGCAATAATGCAGCCATCTCAGAACTTTGCATTTCTGTACAACATGGGTTGTCATACTTAAAACAAACGCTCCATTATTTTCTCTCTCATTCCAATGACAAATTTTCAGTTGAATAACTTTCAAAATAACTGAAACATGGCATACCAAATGTCCCGTGACGGTCTCAACATTGCAGGAAATTGAGTGCCACAGGTCATCCCTGCAGTTTACGGCCATTGTGCAGGCAGCATCTGCAGTACTAGCCATTGACATTGTTTGGAACTTTTTTGCCCTTCTATTGTATTCGGCTTAAAGGGTCAAGTTCGTTTACTTCTTCAAAGCATAAGTAGACATATGTCCCGATATGTCCTCATATCCTCATATGGCCGAACAAATATTTTGTTATTGCTTCTGTCAGGTTCCTGGCAACATTTTCAATCACTCAATCAAGTAATCAATATTTCAGTTCAGAATACCATGCTAGCCCATCACGACCCCTACCTTATCTTTTTTACGGATGCCTTCCTTGTCTATCTTAGGATAACAGGTGGATGATGGCGCCAAAATTCCGGATCTGCGCTGCTAAATTTTATGATACTCAGCTCAACTAAAATAGAAACATTGCCAAGACTTAAGCCTTGAACTTATTTGTGATGTCACATGCAACACATTGGTAAATGTACTCGAGTTCTCCGAGCTCATGCTGTTCAGCTCTGCCATTTGCAACCAAAAGCACAGAAATCGGTCTGTAACTTTCAAGTTAAGCAGGTGGCAGAATGTCTCCTCCCTCAGTGGGAAGCGGCCAACCTCAGTAACGTGCAGGCGAACCCACTGGACTACACCAGCAGTACACTTTGCATTATTTCTGCGACCTACTTTTTTCCTCGTTGACCATCCTTCGGAATGGCTTGTTGTTCATCGTCTCCACCGGAGCCAGCACCCGCAGAACAGAGTCGCTTTACTTCAATGACCGACGGTCGAATCCCAGCAAACCTGGTGGGCAGAGAAGACACGGCGTTCCAAACTGCAACCTCAACAGCCGTCAGCCTGCACGACAACAAACACTTTATACCATCAGGCCGAATACATTGTGGGATGCGCAATTTGATCGATCGTTTGGGTGAACAAATCACGTGAAAGTGATTCCTACTCTTCCTCCTCTAACCCTCACTCGTGCACGGCATCTTCTCACCTTCCCGAATGCAGGTGACGGACTGTGACTCCTGGCGTTTACAAACGGAGTGCTAACGACGTGAATACAAATCGCGGCGTATTGCACGTGACCAGGTCTCGCGAGTTACACTCGTTTAACACGTGCAACAGAGGGCGTCTCACATAACGTGGCCCAGGTGTGGGAGATTCGCTCATCCTAAGATCTCGGGAACTATTAAAGCTACGACAAATTTGGAGGGAAGATTACGGTCGTAGCGCACTCGCCGCAACATAAATTTCATGACCCCAGGTCAGAGTTCGAAAAATAGAATGCTACTGGGTTTTTGTCATCCAGAACATAATAAGTAATGATAATAATAATAATAATAATAACAAAACATAATCAAAGTGTCCTTTCATAACGCCAAGGTGTGTCATTTGAACGTTGATGGTGCTGTTCAAAATTGAACTGCTCTGTGACAAAGTATTCAAAATTGAGTGGAAAGTCCAAACAGAGATTCTGATATCACAAGTTTGAATACAAAAATCTTCCCCGGATCCGAGTACCCAAAAAAATTATATCCACATCCATAAGTACAAAGAACAAATTCAACCCTGACTTAAGTCAATACCTTCAGGGTCAAATTTGGTCAAAATCTGCTGACAAAGTGCTGCCAACACCTTGTGACCTTGAACACTAGATGGCCGGCCGGTGACATGTCACCTGACTTTGCACCCCCACAGTTGCCATATTTACCGATGATTTCCAAACTTATTTCTGCATAGCAATTTGCAGCAGTCACAAGATTGTGTTACTGAAATGCAATAATGCACAATGCCCAAGATTGTGTTACATAGTCACACTGCTCGTTTATGAAATATCACTCAAAAACTCAGAGGGGTGGGTGGTGGTGGTGGTGGATTGGAGTTTAAGGGTGCGTCGACATCTAGGGTCATTTTGCGCCCAGTCAGAGGGGTGGGCGGATTCCGCACGCCCCCCCAACATGTCCATGCCAACATACTTAGTGTGGCCGGTTGGCCTCCCAAATCAGCCTAAAGGTACTCTATTTGAAAAAAAAACATCTTATGCTTATTTGTGACATATGTGGAAACAATATCAAACACATATTTCAAATCAACAGCAAATTGATAAGCATTTTGAAATGCTTATCAATCCATAAGGGTGGCAAATACCCTGAAGGTGCCACCCCCAGTAGCTCAGTTGGTTAGAGCACTGGCCTGCACTGGTCTCCCCTTTCCTGGCAACACAAGGTCTGAGTCACTTTGTGCACTCACATTTAGCTCCACATTGGGAGTGTCAGTTGGCAGCTGTCCTGATAAGGCCGAGGACCAGCCACAGGGCGGCTGTCAGTGTATTGATGACATGTTAAACTTTCGATCAAAATTCTGCTGTTGACCTGGAATTCATGGATCAGGTGGTGGGGCCAGGGTTCACCCAACAAGCTCTGCTTAGCAATGAACCCTGGTCTCTAAAGCCACCCCAGCAACAACTTGGATTAAACTTAGTAAAACAAAAACAAACTAATGGAGGACAATTTTGCTATGGATAGACTAATAGGTCAAGTCAGATGGGGTCCAGGTGTTTAACCTCTTTTGGAAACTTCTAAAATAGACAAACACTTTTATAGCACCAGATTAATCACCTATATGCAGTTTAGTTTGGTTTTCCAAAGTCCTATCACACTCAACAGTCACCATTTGGGGACTCAAATGGTGAGCCAGGTTAATTGCTAATCACTAGAAATTTTGGTAAAAACGGTCTAGACATAATCCCTCTGATTAGTTCACAATGTCACAACATGACATGCCATTTTGGAAATTTTAATAATTATATAATTATAATTTCTTTAAAGGATGCCCCAACAGGTATGCCCAACAATCACACCCAGAGACCCACTTTTTTGTGGTTGTGAAATAGGCTTACTGATGCATGATCCCTGCGCAGGCAAAGGTTAATGCTACCAATGCAGTGTATGGGATTGGGGTTCACTGAATGGACATCCTTAATGCTATATTTCACATCAATCACAATAATATATTGCTTTCAATTTTGGTGCTCATTCATACAATTGGTAAGACATCCTTTGACATGAAACTTCAATGCAATATGTGGTAGTTGAGTCAGGGTGCTACTAGCATGGAACAGGGAGGCTTACCAACAGCCTAAAGGTTGGGTTGGAGGAAAATGTCAATATGTACATTAGACATTGAGACTCCTCCCCCAAAGGGGATAGGATCAGACTGATCCCTCCATGCATTGCACACAATTATGGCTGCACATACTGCTAACATACCCATCAACCTGCAGGATGTTCACAAAATTCCTCTTACTTGGCTGGAGTGATTGCTGATGAGCTTCTTCCCAGCCTCTGAAGAATGCATGCCATCATAGTCAAGACAGAAATTCTTGAAACTGATTGCCAATGATCACTTGAAATAACTAGGGCTGAGCATGGAGTTGTTGCCGAGCACAGCACTACAAATTTGGTAATGAGGGCAAGAATACACCAAGGGAAAACGAGTCTACCTACAAACCATCTGAGCAAAAGCAAGACAAAAATTAAAACACCAATGCTGTTGATGGTGTTTAAATACTCCTTGTCTCCAGAGGTCCTAGTGCTTCAATGGTGTTGAAGAAACTGAAAGAGAATATTTATAGATGAGTCAGTCAAGTTTACCATTGGAGTGGAGTGAAAAACCTGCCTGTAGAATATCAGTGTCTTCATACTGGTAGCCTTTGTATGCATATGTCATGGTAACTCCAGTTTACACATAAAATTGAAGTTGGTCTTCAAGGAAAGTGTACAAATTCAATTGTACATTTAGAGAAATGAATAAAAACAGCATGCTGTTGGATAAATCTTATGATTAGATGTGGTGTTGGAAAAAAAATATTCCAGGTCATGTAATGAAACAAAATATCTTATACAGTTGCAAATTTTCCCTTTTGACAAAGACAAAGACTTATATAACATACATTTCTTTCTTACCCTACCCTATCTGTTACATCTGCCACCCCCAAACCTCTTGTGATAGAGGCGTACAATCCTGTGAACTATAGAATCTTGTTTTCTTCATACAAGCATTTTAATGTCCTGATCATATCAGGAGCGACTCCAGGACAGTGAACCACATTAAGTCAAGAATCAAGATCAGCACTAATGATATAGATGTCGAGTCTGCATGATACAGCAGTTTTATTTTCGTCACTTGATTAATGCTGAGCTATGCAATCGCTTTTTAGAGGGCAATAACGAATTAACTACGCTACCCGCGATCTTAAGCGAACAAAGTACCACATAAAAGTTTAAAAGTACCCTCAAGGGAAAGGCACAAATGCACTCGTAAACGGTGAGTTTGATTGAAACATGTCCTCCAGAATTTGTCACATATGTATAGTTTTATTGCTAAACTGCTGCCACTACATTTTCCGTCGTTTAAAATACAGCCTTTGTGGTATCAGGAAAGAACTCATAGTACACTTCAGTATTTCGTACAATTTTTGTCAAGAACAATGGGTCTGGCAACTATTTTTTAATCTTTTCCGTTTTAATGATTTAGAGTCATGCATTTTATGTTAATTTAGCGTATAATTATTCAAACAAAACATTTCATATGCGTCGTTTTGCTCCAACGAAAGACGTCCTGTGGACGTTGGAGGGTATTTCGCTGCATTATCCTTCACAACCATGGGATGATCCATAAGATCCACAACTCTTCCGTGTCCTTCTGTGCATCGGCAGGATGATTTGAATGAATATGCTGCCTGCAGCGGTTGTAGAAATGACACCTCTAAAAGCAATAACAGGACTGCAACTTGTGACGACATTGGTGGTTTTCTTACCTGGAGCCGCTAAATGGTGCAATAAATGATAGCCCTGAATTACTGAGACAATTGAGACGAAACTGGCCGTGAAGTGGGTAGGAAGGGTGCATAGTTAGGTGCACTGTAAAATTGGGTGTTATTTCGTCATTAGGTAATTCTGTAAAATAAATGATAACGATTGATTCATGATTGGAGCTGTTTATTCATTGCTGTCTTTGTCCATTGTCCATATGTGCGAAGGATCAAGCCAGCTTTTTGCCAATTGTTAAGACAACGGGTACCATGCTTTAGAGCATGTTGGAAGGTTTGGGTCTACTGGGTCATCTGCTGTTGACCCGGGTTATATTACCTTTTGCTGCATCAAGTGCACATTATCACTGCATCCAATGCCTGAACTGGTATATGTGTGCACCTAGGCATGCACCTATGTATGCCCTGATATTTGCACTTGATGAAGCAATAAGGCTTTCCAGAGGCATTTCACCGCAGTTGGAATGAAACCACTGGCTTCAAATGTACTCTACACTCACCATCACTGCTTGAATTACTCACTTTTACCAGCTACCAGCAGCATGCAATGCATAACATCTCTTCACCCACAGAAAATGGTGACAGCTGATTGATGACAACCACCTGACAAAACTGCTTGCCTGAGCACTGGGTAAGATGTTCTCAGTTAGCTCCAACTCTGGCATATCATCTCTAGAAATCTGTTTTCAGGCCACTTTTTGTGGGAAAGACCACCAGTGTGCAGGTACACGATCTTGCTGCAAGCATGTGCCAGATGTGTTGCTGTAGTGTTTTTCTGTTCGTAAGTCTAGTTGTCTACCAAGCTCTGTAGAGTATTGCTCCTATGAGATCGTGCATATCAGGAAGTTTGTGCACACAATGAACAGGTGAGTTTCTACACCCATGCAAAAAATAATTCAAGCTCTGAGGTAAAGTACACTGACAGCATACATTAGAAGTACATTTTCCACTGTATTCCACCTTCCAACTTCATGAAGATCAATTGACCCATAAATCTTTAAGTCAGGATGAGGATAAGATAGGTATTAGAAGTAGATCATAAAGTAGAGTAATAATATCAGGTGTTCATCATGTATCATGCCAGTTTGTTGACTCAGGTTGGATTACCTTCTAACCCATTTTTATGCTTAATTTCTTTAAAACAAGCCAAGAAGTTCCATCACATTTCACACAGGAATGAATGTTCACTTTGTCTTTATCACATTCAGAAACATTCTTCTATGGTAGTCTACAAAATTGTCCATTTTTTTCCAATGCTGCCACACTGGGGCATAAGTGAAAGATACCATTGTTTCTTTTTGATGCAGGAGGCATAATATTTTACAGTAGTTTAATTGAAATGGTATATGTGCCCTTAAGCCACAATAACTAACAGTAGTTGCATTGCAACTGCAATTTATTAACCTTAAATTGCAAATGTACCACAGCTATTGTGGAGCAACTATTGCCCAGATTGGCTACTTTCTTGCATAATATTGATGATTGCAGGTGGTTCATGCTATTGGGGTATGGCTGATTTGCTTCCCAGCTTATATTATGATTGCTATAAGTAAAAGCTGTTCCTGTGTTCTCTTTCACAATGGTGTATTTTAGCAGGCATTGCATCAAACATTGATGAATCATGCTAGGTTTATCTGTGGTATTAAGATAATGGTTGGTGCTGTGCAGATCTGGTGACTTGGATGAATGAATGGTACATAGCTTTTTTTTAGATCTCACCTTACTAGTGGCTGTGAGTCTGTACCTGCCAACATGTTCAGCACTGGTCCTGCACATGGTGGTACTGTGGTTTGCCAGTCTTATGCAATACAGACAAAGTAAGGGTGTTGTCAACTCAATGAAGAATGGATGCTACTGGGCAACATGTCAGGCTGTGCTTTGCCCAAGTTGCCAACAATTAACTTCACTTGTTTTCCACAAATATTCAATGTTTGGCATGGCATGACGATCGGCAGCTCCACTAGCCACTTTACACAGGTCATCTATCTCTCCAAGGTCATTTTAACGTTATTGGCCCAGTATAACCTTAGACGACCATTTTCGGCTTATAAGCCATTCCGAGGCTAATTTCGACACTGAACCCGATCATATCATCCATTCGAGTGTCTTGACACTAGGAAATGGTGTCCTGTGTTTCCGAAGTCTCCAAAACGATGTCAACACCTTTGAGATTGATATTGGTGGGATGAGCGAACGTGAGCCGCTGTGTGCGTGTGGGCAGGTGTTGGCCGCACGGTGCCAGTGGAGCGAGAGCAGGGCGCCACCGTGCCGCTGCGCCACTGCCGACCGGGGCAGTCAGCGCGGTGGTGGGCGCCGCCTCCCTGCCGACCCCGGCCCGGGATGTGAGTCATGAACCCGGCTCCCATCGGCTCCGGTGAGTACCCGACTCCTCCGTCCGTTGTACCAGTGGTGTGGCGATGGTGACTCCCCCGTCTGGTGTACCAGTGGTGTGGCGATGGTGACTCCCCTGTCTGGTGTACCAGTGGTGTGGTGGTGGTGACTCCCCCGTCTGGTGTACCAATGGTGTGGCGGTGGTTTCACCTCCGTCCGTTGCGTGAGTTGTCAGTTGTCCATTTCTCAGCCTGAAATGCAATTACATCATGTAACTTCCGAACGATCGCCTCCGAATCTAGTTTCATAACGAGAGCGACGTCACAGTATTGATTCGTATGTCACGTCGTCGTGCGAAATTGGTCGAGAGCCCGACGATGTCGGGCTTCGCCCTGAACCACAACTAGTGTGAAACGACTGTTGGTTGGTTGGTTATTTGGGCTTTCGGGCGCATCGACTGCGTTGGTCATACATCGCCCATGAAACGTCTGTTGGCAGCATGCCTCCTACAATATTTCTGAAATTTAACACTAGGTCGGTGGAGCAGCATGAAAGGGTCTACCTGAAATTATTTATACCCCCACCCCTCGCGCACATCGTCGTCATATAGACCGTGTGAACAGACCCCACGGTGGGATTCGTGCACACTCCGCTTGGAATGCAGGAATCCTACTGCAAGCATTGGAAGAGGCTGATTCTAAGCACGTTTTGAAGATGGTAGTTTTTCGAAGCGACACATAAAGGCTGCATTCAGGTCACGTTATTGTCTTAAGAAATTATCTTCATATCTTTGATATTTCGGTCAAAATGTATTTTCTTCGCACAATATGAAACATTGTCGAGTACAGAGTATCCAATAGGCGAGTGTGTTTTGAAAGGGGAACTGTTTCGGATGGTATCAAATTAAATATAACCTGAACCCAGTTAATCCATTTCAGATCAGTGATCTTCCTACGCAATCGATAAAGTACAGTCCAGTGGCTAATTTTTGTGCTGACAGCCGCCTCAATACAACTCGACAGCAGTGGCCGTGGCCGCCTTTGCTGGATATTCGCGTCAGTGACCGTGACCACCTTTGCTGGATATTCGCGTCCGCGACCGTGACCACCTTTGCTGGATATTCGCGTCAGTGACCGTGACCACCTTTGCTGGATATTCGCGCCAGTGGCCGTGACCACCTTTGCTGGATATTCGCGCCAGTGACCGTGACCACCTTTGCTGGATATTCGCGTCAGTGACCGTGACCACCTTTGCTGGATATTCGCGCCATGACACCTTGCTGGATATTCGCGCCAGTGACCGTGACCACCTTTGCTGGATATTCGCGTCAGTGACCGTGACCACCTTTGCTGGATATTCGCGTCAGTGACCGTGACCACCTTTGCTGGATATTCGCGCCAGTGGCCGTGGCCGCCTACTATTGAGATCGGCTGGTGGTGCGGCGGAGTCCGTGCAGACGTGCCGGGGCAGCGCCACCTGACCAGGTGTTGGGCGGCGCTCAGCTGGGACGGGGCGGGCTGGCGGCCGCTCAGCTGGCGGCCGGCGGCAGTGTGCTGCCAGTCGGCGGCCGGTGTGCACGCGGCGTGCGGCGGCAGTTTCCGGCTGGTGCCAAGTCGGTCGGCGGCTGACGGCGGCTGACAGCGACAGTGCGAGCTGACACTGGCGGAGCGAGGGCGGCGCAGAGCCGGCTGACGTGTGGCCGCTCCGGCCTGCGGTAGCTCGCGGCCGCACACAGGTGGGTGGTGCCGGCCGTACCGGCGCCGGCACGTGCGGCGCGCCGACACGCAGGATCGCCGTATTTGGTCAGGCGGGTAGGTCGGTTTGCCGCGGCTGCACCGTTCGTTGCTAGCAGCGCGTCTCGTGGCACGCTGTGTCCGCCGGCCGTTGCGGGTGAGGTGGGAGAGCAGCCTGTGTGCAGCCGATTTCGCCGGCTAGACAGACAGGCACACGCACACCGAGCGCAATCACCTGGTGTTCGTGGAGACATGCAACTGTCGGTGATACATATTTGGCTATGTTTCATATATACGAGGAATGTGTGTCGTGTGGGACGGGTCGGCTGTGGTCTGTTCCCGACCACGTTCGGCATCGGCCGGACCGGGCGCCGCACGTCCCCGACCACGTCCCCGACCACGTCCACGACCACGTCCCTGACCACGTCCACGACCACGTCCCCGACCACGTCCCCGACCACGTCCCCGACCACGTCCCCGACCACGTCCCCGACCACGTCCCCGACCACGTCCCTGACCACGTCCCTGACCGGCGTCTGCACACTCCGCCGCCGACCGCCCTATCTCCAGCCGTGGATGTGGTCACCAATCTTGTTTCCGGCACGTGCAGCGTTGGCCTGCCGCGGGGTTCCGAGGCCCGATGGTGATGCGGCGCGGCCCGCACCGACACAGACACACGACACCTTGGTATGTCGATGGTCCAGCGGCGGCCTGCCGCCGGGTTCGGGGCCCGGGGGTGACTCGGCGCGGTCCCCACTGACAGACAGACGGCGTCTCCGCACGTCGACGGTCTGACGGTGACGGTGACGGTGACGGTGACGGTGACGGTGACGGTGACGGTGACGGTGACGGTGACGGTGACGGTGACGGTGACGGTGACGGTGACGGTGACGGTGACGGTGACGGTGACGGTGACGGTGACGGTGACGGTGACGGTGACGGTGACGGTGGCGGTGGCGGTGACGGTGGCGGTGACGGTGACGGTGACGGTGACGGTGACGGCGGCGGTGACGGCGGCGGTGACGGCGGCGGTGACGGTGACGGTGACGGTGACGGTGACGGTGACGGTGACGGCGGCGGTGACGGTGGGGATGACGCCCATTAGCTGCTGATGGCCGAGCGTCAGCGGCCGCAGCTGCACGCCCGTCTGTGCCGCTCGCGCTGGCCGGCACGGTCGACAGCCGTTCCCACCGTCGGGTGACCCCGGTGTCAGTGAGCACCGGCAATGAATCAGCCACCAGCCGTCCGGAGAGACGAGGCTCCTGCAGAACGTGCCGCAATTACTCGCGGCCGATACTCGATAGTCGCCCGGGTGATCACCCGCAGTCAATACTCGAGTCGCCCGGGTGGTTACTCGCGCCCAATACTGAGTCGCCCGGGTGGTTATTCGCGGCCAATGCTCGAGTCGCCCGGGGTTCTGGCGGCTAATACTGGGGAGTCGTCCCGGCTTTTCGCCGTGTCGGACATTACTGTAGAAACGGCCGATCCCCTCGGCCATCGATGTCGACTTTTACGCCAGAACTGCCGAAACAACGGGGCATTCGTCGCCGGTGCGCCAGTCAATGTCCCATCTATGGCCGGATGCTGTGGGCTAGCCATGATGCATCGCGTCCAACTAGGTGATTGATATGCTTTGGCACACACGGTGATCAAGTATCCACGTAACGAAAACGTCTAGATATGTTTGCCCCCAGAGCGTCTGGTTACCAGGCTGAATGGTGGTACAATATTTTCACATCATCGAACTTGCTCTAAGCTGGTTACTAACCAAATAGTTGTTTCAGAGGTTTCAGCCGATCGATATTTTTCTTGTACGCTGCTTGGATGCTGGAGGTAATCGTACAGCTAAAGCCACTCCAAATAAGTTCCAATCATGTGAAGTGACACCGGTGTGATACATTGCCATTTCATTTCACCGGTGCTATTTTGCCCGTTGTCTCAACGCTCTGTCTGCTGCTGTCCAGTTCTCACAATTTCCAAAGTCGGTGATTCTGTGATGAAGAATTTCTCGTGTGATAAGAGCTGCACAGGAGACGCCGCTGTTATTTTCTTCTTGTTCATAAGCTGTATTGATTAGCTCGTGTTGTAACACTCCCCACCAGTCTAAAGCTGACTGATGGGGCGACTGCAGCTGCTAGCTAAGCAGCTGCACCCGGATTTTGTCGTCCGAAACTTTGGGCTATCGTCTAAGTCCAGTCGGTGGTGTTTGGTTCTCTTGGCGTTTTGTATAGTATGGTAGAACCTTTGTGTCTGCCGGCAAGCGCGCTTTCGAGTGATTGGTGTAGAATTTACGCACGTGGCGCCTGACGTCGGGTATCCTGTTGTCCGAAAATCCGTCCGGTGATATCGCCATCCGGTAGGGTGTAGGAGATAACGCATACTGTGCCTGACCCTTGAATCTCTTATGAGACCGAGGTCGTGCAATATTACGGCAGGCAACTACGTTCGGACGAATTTTGTGACTTGATTTTTCAAGAGTGTTTGGCTCACGGAAAGGTCTTTCGCCTGAGTGGACAAAGGCCGGTTTACACCGCCACCGAACCGGAAAATGTCCCTGTCGTCCACCGGACCGAACACTGTTCTCCAGACCGAACACTATTCCCCAGGCCGAACACCGCTCCCCAGGCCTCCCCGCCAGGCCGGACTGTGACGCCACGTGCGCGCTGATCGCTCGCTACCACAGCCGTCAGTCTCTGCTTGCTTTATATTGAAAGCAAACCGCTTGCTTTGATTTTTCCAACGAGGATTACTAAACCCGACGTTCGCACCGCGGCGGCGCGCCGGCAGAAGTTGAGCAGGGGTCAGTCTGCGGCCGGACCGGCCGCACCTCACCCCGGCTGCAGACTGACCTCACCCCGGCGGTGGACTGACCGGCCGGACCTCACCCCGGCGGTGGACTGACCGGCCGCACCTCACCCCGGCGGTGGACTGACCGGCCGGACCTCACCCCGGCGGTGGACTGACCTCACCCCGGCGGCGGACTGACCCCGCACTACCTCACCCCCGGCGGCGGACTGACCCTCACCCCGGCGGTGGACTGACCGGCCAGACCCCACCCCGGCGGTGGACTGACCTCACCCCGGCGGTGGACTGACCTCACCCCGGCGGTGGACTGACCGGCCGGACCCACCCCGGCGGTGGACTGACCGGCCGACCCCACCCCGGCGGTGGACTGACCTCACCCCGGCGGTGGACTGACCCGGCGGTGGACTGACCTCACCCCAGGCGGTGGACTGACCTCACCCCGGCGGCGGACTGACCTCACCCCGGCGGTGGACTGACCCGGCCGGGCTGACCTCACCCCGGCGGGGACTGACCGGCCGGACCCCACCCCGGCGGTGGACTGACCCCCCGGCGGTGGATGACCTCACCCCGGCGGTGGACTGACCTCACCCCGGCGGTGGACTGACCGGCCGACCTCACCCCGGCGGTGGACCGGTCACCCCGGCGTGGACTGACCTCACCCCGGCGGTGGACTGACCTCACCCCGGCGGTGGACTGACCGGCCGGACCTCACCCCGGCGGTGGACTGACCTCACCCCGGCGGCGGACTGACCGGCCAGACCCCGGCGGTGGATGACCACACCCGGCGGTGGACTGACCTCACCCCGGCGGTGGACTGACCTCACCCCGGCGGCGGACTGACCTCACCCCGGCGGTGGACTGACCCCGGCACTGACCTCACCCCGGCGGTGGACTGACCTCACCCCCCCCCGGCGTCTGCGGACTGACCTCACCCCGGCGGTGGACTACCCCCCCCGCTGACTACCCCCCCCGGCGGTGGACTGACCTCACCCCGGCGGCGGACTGACCGGCCGGACCTCACCCCGGCGGTGGACTGACCTCACCCCGGCGGTGGACTGACCTCACCCCCGGCGGCGGACTGACCTCACCCCGGCGGCGGACTGACCCTCACCCCGGCGGCGGACTGACCTCACCCCGGCGGTGGACTGACCGCCGACCCCGCGGTGGACTGACCTCACCCGGCATGACCTCACCCCGGCGGCGGACTGACCTCACCCCGGCGGTGGACTGACCCACCCCGGCGGTGGACTGACCGGCCAGACCCCCCCCGGCGGTGGACTGACCTCACCCCGGCGGTGGACTGACCCACCACCCGGCGGTGGACTGACCCTCACCCCGGCGGCGGACTGACCTCACCCCGGCGGCGGACTGACCGCCACACCACCCCGGCGGTGGACTGACCGGCCGGACCCACCCCGGCGGTGGACTGACCTCACCCCGGCGGCGGACTGACCTCACCCGGCGGTGGACTGACCCACCCCGGCGGTGGACTGACCTCACCCCGGCGGTGGACTACCTCACCCCGGCGGTGGACTGACCGGCCAGACCTCACCCCGGCGGTGGACTGACCTCACCCCGGCGGTGGACTGACCCGGCGACCTCACCCCGGCGGTGGACTGACCTCACCCCGGCGGTGGACTGACCTCACCCCGGCGGCGGACTGACCTCACCCCGGCGGGGGACTGACCCACCCCGGCGGTGGACTGACCTCACCCCGGCGGCGGACTGACCTCACCCCGGCGGTGGACTGACCCCACCCCGGCGGTGGACTGACCTCACCCCGGCGGTGGACTGACCTCACCCCGGCGGCGGACTGACCTCACCCCGGCGGTGGACTGACCTCACCCCGGCGGCGGACTGACCTCACCCCGGCGGTGGACTGACCTCACCCCGGCGGTGGACTGACCTCACCCCGTACTCCCGGCGGTGGACTGACCTCACCCCGGCGGTGGACTGACCTCACCCCGGCGGTGGACTGACCTCACCCCGGCGGTGGACTGACCGCCACCCCCCGGCGTGGACTGACCTCACCCCGGCGGTGGACTGACCTCACCCCGGCGGCGGACTGACCTCACCCCGGCGGTGGACTGACCGCACCCCCGGCGGTGGACTGACCTACCCACCCCGGCGGTGGACTGACCTCACCCCGGCGTGGACATCACCCCGGCGGCGGACTGACCTCACCCCGGCGGCGGACGCCCACCCCGGCGGCGGACTGACCGCCGACTCACCCCGGCGGTGGACTGACCCCACCCCGGCGGCGAACTGACCTCACCCCGGCGGCGGACTGACCCCACCCCGGCGGAGGACTGACCGGCCGGACCCCCACCCCGGCGGCGGACTGACCTCACCCCGGCGGAGGACTGACCGCTATCGCGCCGCACCCGGTCCGTGCCGCGCCCGCACGACGTCCGGCGGCCTCGCCGGAACTCTCGTGTGACGAATGTAAGGAAGGAAATCCGGTTCGGCCAGTTGACTTTTGTCCGGTCTGGCCGCGGCACGAGCTGGGCTTAGCTCGCCTCATGCCAATGCCAAAATCCAGTGGGGTTTGTCGAACGTGGTGGTCGTGTATCGAGGACTATATACAGTCGATGAGTCTCAACCCTACAGTCTCAAATCGTCGATGCCACGAATTTTACCAATTGGTTACGTATAAGATGGCTTCGAAGCCGCGAAATAGCGACAAAAGGATTCGTTGAGCGAATTCAGGACTTCAGCGTCTCAAAACCCAAATGCTCCGAAGCGTTGATCCTAAGTGTCTGTGCTTCAAGCCGCCAGATATTTCGAAGCACGGATTTCTTGAAAATGTATAATTCCTGGAGCGGGAAAAGCCTCGGGGTCTCGAATACTCCAAAGACTTTCAATCAGCTGGAATTACAGGTAACTAGGCAGACTACCCTCAAGAGTGTCACAATTTCGACTGATTACCGGCAAAGTACCGTGTAACAAAGTTAAAGGCAGCCATGTGCCTGAGCAGCTTAAGCTGGCTGGTGGTACCGACTATCATTGGCGTACCAACGTTAGTGCTGGGGTCGGCCACAGAATGCATGGCCCAACTTTTCGGAATCTCAGCCATCAGGCGTACGGCACTAAATGACACTGGCTCCTCCACTGCCATCGGTGTTCCTATGCCCTTGCCAGCTTAAACTTACAAATCCAGAGGTTGATCAGCTGGAAACTGAGCGCGAGCGGACATAGCCCAGTCATCCCCACATCCCCAGGATTATACCAGAAAACCATTGCTGCTAAGGGTCGGAGTGGGGGTGGTGGTGGGGCGCAATTCACCACACCTGACTTGTCTCTGGTCATGCTCTCTTGACACGGTGTTCGAGGAGCGCAGGGCGCATTTAGCATCGCTATAAGGTTCAAAGTCGTGTGCTGACCATGGCTGTTGTTTGGTTGTTGCCTGCTGATTTTCGAGTTTTGAAACCGACAGGGCCCTGAAGCACTGGGTTTGTGAATGCGGTACTGCAAAACATGGGAAGTTTGAAACATCGGAGGTTTGCCTTGGAGCGTTGAAGTATTGAGATTATGGGGTGTTTTGGCTCTGGGTCTACCAATTCAGGTCATTGTTTGCCACTTCGTGGATTTGATGTAATAAGCGATTTGAACGATTGCTGAAAATGGTGGTATTAACGATTTCGGGGTCATGATGTGCTAGGGCTCCGGTATTGCTCATATGCGACAAACGGAAGGGGACCGTGCCAGTCTGTGAAGTGGGGATAAGATAACTTCGATGAAAACGTATGTGAAATCGAAGTGGGCCGCACCCTGACATATGGCAGGCTGGCGAAGACCCAGACAGAGTCCCAGAGTAGGGGGATAATACCTAAGTCGTTCCCGTCCGTGCAATACCCTGGTCCACAGACTGCTTGGGATTTGAGCAAGTGCTTTGATGTGATAGATCACTCAAAACTCGTGTCAAAATTAAGTATCCAGAACATCGATACTTCCTGGTTTTCGGCTTATCTTCAGAACCACACTCAGAGTGTCAGCCTTACTGACAGTCTGGGTGTCGTCCACAAATCTTCTCCGTTGCCCAACAGCATCGGGGTTTTTCAAGGATCATCTCTCGGACCTCTCGTCTACTGTGTCTTTGCCAACGACCTCAGCCTGTACGCCGAAGGTGTAGTAGTTGTTCAATACGCCGACGACACACAAATTTTAGTCAGTGGCAAGAAATCTGAAATTCAAAATGTTGTCACTCATATGGAAACAGTTCTGGCCTCCCTCGATATCTGGTTTCGAGCAAATGGACTGAAAATTAAGGTAACTAAGACACAGCTGATGATGTTGGGCAGCCCACAACATTGGGCGTGCCTTACCGGATGGCACAGTGAAATTTCACGATCACCATCTACCCACCATTCCGGAATGCAAAAATATCGGTCTTATTTTCGATCGCTCGCTCAGTTGGGACTCGCACGTCTCAGAATTGCTGGGTGGTCTGTCGCATCTGCGGGGCACTTTCCGCCTGCCGTCATCTCCGCGCTGGTCAATGCTCTGGTCTTCTCGCAGATCCGCTTCTGTATTTCTGTGTGTGGTAACCGAGGAAAAAAGAACCTATCTCCCATTAAAAAAAAAACTATAAACTACTCGGCAAAGGTAATTTTCGGTCGCAAAGAGTTTGACCACGTTTCGGATCTGTTGAGGAGGCTGGGCTGGCTCAGCGCGGAGAACCTGGCCAGTTATCACACCCTTCGCCTCACACACAATGTGCGTCTTCATGGTGAGCCAGTCACTGACTCACGATCTCACCACCATGGCGGAGATTCGTGACCGGACCACCCGTCAAGACCACGACTCGTATGTCCCCCGGTCCCGCACCGAGATGGGGAAGAGACGTTTTAGTTCAAGAGCGCCACAAATGTACAACTCACTGCCACCTGAGCTGACGCGACTTGCCGTGTCGATCTTTGGTCGCCACCTACGGGAGTACCTATTTGACGTGCCGTCCGTGCCGGACTGATTCACTGCTCGACTTGCTGTATTTTTAATATTTGTATTCTGCGATTTTGACCCTCTTTTTGACCTTTTGTGCTGTG
Source organism: Imbricaverruca yamaguchii (assembly GCA_034440575.1). Classification (NCBI taxonomy): domain Eukaryota; kingdom Metazoa; phylum Arthropoda; class Thecostraca; family Neoverrucidae; genus Imbricaverruca; species Imbricaverruca yamaguchii. Next base: position 3,756,888 of record JAOTOL010001646.1, on the reverse strand, counting down.
TTGTTTTATTTATTTGACGCGATGTCGTAGGGACGAGTAGCCTAGGGGTAAGTTGCTCGTCTCACAATCGAAAGGTTGTGGGTTCGAGTCTCACCTCTCGCTACTCTTCGCCCGCGACCAATCGGCGTGAGAGATTGGCGACGCTGCATGACTCAACGGTCGATGTGTCGTAAAAAACCAATGACCAACGCGATGTCGTAATAGCCACAAGTCAATTGTGGATGACCTCAATAAAGTCTGTCTGTCTGATAGTTTGTATGGTCCGTGGGATAATTGCTCGTCATATGACGTCACAATTGGTGCGCCAGTGAGCCCCGATAATCAATGAATGGGGAACGAGTTACGACTCATCCCAAGGTTGAGGGAGTGGAGGAAGCTCCTCTCTGCCTCTCTCCCCTCACGCCGTTGCTGCTTCACTGCCAGCTCGCTGCAGGTACGGTATCAGGGAGTGGAGACAGCTTCCGTCTTCCCCCTCACAGCGTTGCTGCGCCAGTGTCAGCTCGCTATAGAGGCACTGTATCACGCCCGACCTTCAACTGACCACTGAAAGATGAAACGCCCAGTCTGTGCGGAGGACTGTGTAGTATGCATCATTACCATGCAGTACCAACCCTCCTGGCCTCCAGCTGAACGACTGCGCAGAGCACCCAGTGACACTTTAAACTGGTCTTTTTCTTTCATGTATGCGGCGGAGACGGGCGTCAATTCCTGAAAATAGTGCATGGAGTAAATTGTAAGGTCAACAACGACTGGGTGCCGCCCATGGGATCCCGTGCTGTTTTTGTTTGTTGGTAGTGGGGGGGGGCAAGGCCCCAAAACGTACCAAGTCGAAGTCCACAAGCGGATGGGTCTGATCTACCCAGATGTGCTGTGAAGGTCTAATAGCCAGGTCGGACCCACTCGTATCCAATAAAAGCTATCTGCGGGAGCATCGCTAATATAATGATCGGGTGTTAATGTCCCAAATATGGAATCCTGAACTTCATTTCCATTGTTAAGATATTGGACATAATCACTTCCGTTCTCTTGTATGTTGATGCTAAAAATAACCACTCAAAGTATATTTCCAAGCTTCAGGCTGTCGACTACATACAAAACGGTAACCTCGAAAAATCATAAGTGTAATGCTCAGTGCCGGAGTATACACAAGGCTTCAGCTATTGGGGTGCTGGGGCCTCTGGCCTGGCGGAATAGGTCCAGCCTTTTGAAAGAGAGGTCTCCGGTCAAATGGAGAAGACCCTGGGTCGTTACTGAGTGTCCCTGAGTCCGACGGAGAGGGACCCCTACCCGCCGGCTAGGGAGGACCCCGGGCCATCGGAGAGAGCGAGCTTCGAGTCGATGTAAAAGCCTCCGCTTTGACCGAGAAGGGCCGGAGCTGTTAGAGAGAGCCACTCAGCCGACGAAGAGAGCCGTGTGTGCCTTACTTGCTCTATTGAAGCCTACACCCTATGCTATTCATTGGGTGGTTATTTGGGTTTAGGGGTGCATTGACTGCGTTGGTCATACAGCTTCCATTCATACTATTCATTACATTTTCACCTATGCGTCATATCTAACATTAATTTGAGCTGAAATTCATTCACGCCATTCAAAGGTGGTGAATATATTTCATTCTAGTTGGCACTTGTCATTAGTGCTGATGCTAGTTTAATTAGGTCTTCATCTCACTTCATGCGTGGCCCAAGCTATGCAGGCAATTTTAACTGCCAGGTATTCATGTGAAATTGAAGCTCATTAACCCAATTCCTGAAATATGAAAAGGAAAGCTATCAGTTGAACGAACTGAATAAACGCCGGAGTCCCTCAATACTCGAGGAATTATGGCAATGCGCTTTAATTTCACGTTAATGGCTCCTCTCGCTTCACCACCCTAAACACTCAATCATGCCAGATATTCATTTTGAATCGATTTTTTTGCGTATGTTTAAAGCAAATTTGCATACCAGTATGCATATGTAAGGATGCCTCAATATGCAGTGCTTTGCAGCAGATGAAAGGGTCAGTTTTCTCGTTTTTAGCCCCGTACGTTATTTAGACTGAAAGCACGTATGGTATTCAACACCGAACGGTAATCACCACTCGCTCTTTTGTTCGAACCTACCTTCGCTGCCAGGAACCGAACGCCTCCACAACCGCTCAAGTGAACCATTCTGGGATTGAGAGGTAGGCATGAATCCATTATTGGCGCTTTTATTTCGCGTAATGCTCCGTTTTGAATGACTCGAACTTGAGCAGCCTTCTGACTTTGTCAATGATATCCGTTTCATCTAAATAAGTTGCCCTCAATAAAACTCGCCGAGCTTTCGATTATCGTTTGAATCAACTGAATCTCCCGATTGTTCTCACGGATGCGAGGTGTGCAAAACGCCCCCACACTCCCTATGTTGGCCCGGGTTGATCATGAAAAGTAGGTTAGTCCACCTCAGACGCTTTGGAGTGATACCAAAATATGCGCTGCAAACGGACCCGACACAACAAAATCGACGAAGACTTCATGAGCAATTATTCGATGCTTTGTAATAGTGCTGAACAATTACCCGAACGTATCCCCACCTCGCCCCCACCCCACACTCGACAATCTTGCACGGTCTTTCTCCGCCAGACGAAGGGCCCTAAAGTCCACAGGGCACTGAAGCCTCGCAAGGCCCCTTGGCCAAATCCCTGGTCCGCCATTGACTGCCACTTTGGAGGGATAGTACTCTGAGACATTCCGCATTCCTGGGAGGTTCCACATAAACTCGTGACTGAAAAACAATAGTGAAAAGTATCCAGGCGTTCGAGTCGTTGAGGCGGTGTTGGTGCAGTGATTTCGTGGTACTCGCGATCTTGCAGGATGTACGGCTAGTTACCTCATTCAGCAGCTCGGGCTTCAGGCCGGAGGCGGCCTTGCACGACTTGGGCCACCTCCGTCGGTCCAGGGGCCTGTGGGTCCTCCGTCGACTCCGGGGCCCTATTTACTGATCAGGTCCCTTCCAACGACACCGGGGCATCCTTCGTCGGCCTAGAAGCCTTTCGCGTTGGCCCACGCCGATGGCCTCAACTTTTATCCGCGGGCACTCCGTCGATTTTGGGGCCCTCTTCATCAACCCAGGACTCTGTCAGCCCGGGCCTCTTCCGTCGGCCCAGAGGCCCTGTACGTTGGTCCAGGCCCTCACCGGTCGCCCGGTGGCCCCCTGTTGGTGGATATGCCTGTGGATGCTGTGTAAGCACTAATATATGCTGAATGGTGATGTATAGCCAGTGCAATGCAGGCAAGCTATAGCATAAAACTAGATAACACGTCATGGACTGGTTTGTAAACGGCCTCAAGCCCGACTGTCCACCACTGTCTGGGCACGGAGCCGGGGCTGCCGCAAACGAGTCTCATCTCAAGCTGCCCGGCATTCTCGTGGCCCGCTCCACGCTTGGCCGGCTTGCTAATTCTGCGCTTATGGTAGGCGCATGAATATGGCATGTGCTTGGGAAGGTCAAGCTGCCGGCGGACGAGTGCGGTGGGGGAGGAGGGATGGCGAGTGTGTGATTTCATTCGCTGTCGTCCACGTGGCCGCTGGCGGGCGTTGGCGTTGCCTCCCATCCCACGACACCGTGGGTACTGGGACAGTCACGCTCCCACGTCAGTGCGCCGGGCAGTCGGCAGTCGACGAGCGGGCACAACGACACCGGGATCCTCGAAACCTCCGCGTGACATGCGAACCACGGAGACCGTCGAACGGGCGCGGGGACGGCCGAGTGGTTAAGGTGTTGGACTCTGAGTGCCGAAGGTCCCGGGTTCGACACTCACACCGCTCGGGACATTTCCCAATCCGGCGGCCCACCGGCGAAACAGTGTGGGCGGCGCCGCTAGCCGTGAATGTGCACAAGTGCGTCGTGAGCCACCCAATGAACAAACAAGAGACCGTTGAACGCGGTCGTGACGTCTTGGTACGGCAGCAGGCGCGGACAGCCACCACCACCCAGCCGTCAGCCACGGCTCGGTGGTCGCAGGACGGTAACGTGGACGTGACCACCGCTGGGGCCCGAATACGACCGGATAATCTGGCGACGCCCGACCTCACCTGGGAAAGAAACCGACGAGCTTCGGCAAAATGCGGCAGCTGTCCGAAGTTTCGCCGGTTTCTGCATGTGGCGACACCTGTGTCGGGTGGACGGTGGACGGACCCGCCCGACCGTGTCGCCACGGGCCACTGGGCGGGTCTCCGTGGCGGCTAATGGGCGTGGCGTGGGCGTGGCGTGGGTGTGGCGTGCCTGGCGAGCGGGCCACCGGCCTCTATGATCTATCCTTATCCCTATCCATCTATGACCTATCCTTAAAGATGTGATACCTTTGAAAGGACTGTGCAGCTATTGCATGCTATGGTGTATTACAGAACATCGAGCATTATTCTTATCCTCCTCCATGCTGGAACGATCATCTACATTGCGGCTTTCCTTGTCAGTTGCTGAATATATTGCTTTTTATATAAAAGTAGCTATTGGTACTGCAGGAACGCCAATCCGAAATGTCTAGCATTATGTGACTCGCGTAATAAATTGCCATCTTACAACCGCGGCAAAACGATATTTTGTCTCTACGGTAGGTTGGTGAGTGGTCGGCTGTTTGTGTCTGGGTTGGACAGGATCATTGGAACGTGATAAGAGCTGATGCTGAGCCTTCGAGCAGCGGAACTGAAAATGCTGACTTCAAATAAAAAACCGATAATTTTGGACACCAGCAGAGGAGTTGCCGAAATCCCTGCATCCCTGCATCCCTGCATACAAGTTTCCCTGGATCAACCACTATCACCCTTTGCCTTTACTTTAGCACAATTTCCTAATGGCACCCCTAATGAGCACCTTCACCATCCATGGAACTCCCTGATGACACAAATGAATCAGCTCCTCGTCCTTCCCAACACAAAAGCTGGAAACTGCCTTGAATCGGCACCTTTATCAGGCTGTCAAGACGGTTCCCTGATGATACCAATGAATTGGCCATTAATTGGCATATCCGTCATCCCGAGTCCCGATATATTTTTGACTTAGTCACTGAATCGGTACATCCATTCTTTGCTCTAGTGTACACCGCTGACGCTCGTTGCAGTCAGCTAGCTACACTGTTGGCATCTGAACACGGACAATTTGATCCCATTATTCCGGTCTCTCCGCTCACTGAACATGTATTTCCTCGAGCAACGCAGCAAGAGCTACCAGTAACCTGACCAGCATCATTCTGCATAAGTGAACTAGACATCCACCGTCCGCACCTACACGCGCACCTGTCACACCTGTGTCATACCTGTCAGAGGTCGCGTACTCCACCAACGTGCGCAAAATTGAGGTGTCTTGGCCCAACCCACACAGCCAGGCTAGTTAGCTGTTTTTTTTTTACTTGGCACTAAATCAGGTACACATTTTGTTTGGTTTGGCACAAAATCAGCCGTGTTTCAGTTGGATTTTGGAAGCGTTATGCTTGTTTTATAAATTGGATTCTGGTTGAAAAAATCGGTTTTAGTAAACTAAGAAATATTAATTTCTTTTAGTGGATGTATTACCTACATATGGCGATACAAATGGAAGTGCAGATTATTTGCAGATTATTTGCAATTGCTTTGATTGCATTTATTTCAAATTACAGGATGCAACAAGTTTGATTCCAAACACGTGACCTCCGATGGATATGTGCATTAAGTCTTGAAGTAAGACTGATAGTCTAGGTTTTTTTTTCTTGTCATGGGGTGCTGTAACACGGGTTTTTTTGTTTGTGTATATTTATATTGGAAAATAGTCGGTCAGGGGAGAAAATTTGCTCGAGATATTTATGTATTTAGGCAATGTTTACCTTGAAATATCTTCAAGACTACCCCTGCACACAGTGCCCCTCGTCCAGACAGGTGGACCCGAACAACATTTACTTGCTTAGCCCTTAAACAGCGGTGAACATATTTTGCCCTGGCTCGACTCACTCGGTTCCCAATCCGGTTGTCTAAGGTGAGTTGGTAAAAAAAGCCCAGCAGATGCAGGGAACAATGTGATGGACATAAGTTATTATTCAATGAACACAACGGCTGTTCCCAGAATATAGAAGGCAACATCGATGGTCAGCTTATATGTATTGCACTCGCCTCTCCGACTTTAAGCTGGTTCGAGCGCCTTTTATAGAGCCTCTCCCTATACAACCAGAAAGTAATTTTGGACACCGCAACTCTAACAATCATATCCATGTCATCATTCAGTACAGTCTTCGAGCGGAATAACTGACATTCTCGACTGGGCGCTTCAACACACAAATTCCAGGTCTGTTTTATCTCGCCGGCCTTCCACGCCGTCCAACATGTCACGAAGAGTCGTCGGTCCCAACTTGGAGCGTCGCCCAACTTCGGAGGCGGAGTACTCCACCTGATGTATCGCCTTGGTCGGCCGCACCGCGCGACACCGAGTTTCAGGAACCCCGACTGTCCGTCGGGGGGGGGGGGGGGGGGGGAGGGGTGACTCACTTCCTACGATCGGTCGCGCAGCGTACCGATTGAACCATGACGCAGGTTGGTCGCCAGCCGACTGCAGCGGCGCGGTCGCCAGATGAGGTCGACACGACACGGTGCCGGATGTGCGAGAGGGGGGGGGGGGCGGTCCGGCTCGTCGATGCTGCTGGTACTCGCCGGCAGGCTGCAGGTGCGCGACGAGCTGGTGCCCATCGGCTCTCCGAACCTGGCCTTGTCGCCGGACCAGTTAAATTTCAAACCATAGGGACATGAACTGGGGTGGGGGGGGCAGAGTGGCAGCCGTCTGAGTTGTGGACTTGCCGACGATCCCCGCCACTGACCCGTTCGTAGCCGTACTCGGCAAGCAGTGTGAGGTGAGATTGGCACCACTACCCGGTCATAAATAATGTTTATGCGAAATGTGAGCAGTTTCACGTAGATTGAGTGGAATCATAGCCATGTGGGGAAACATGGAATGGTTCGACTACACGTGTTCATCGAGTTTTATTACGTTGGCACCCGGTTCTACATATATTGCTGTCCCATTTGTCGTCGCCACAGTCTCCTCACTTATTAAACTATGTCTGAACATAGTGGAGAACGGAAAGTAGCAATTGTGGCCCCGGAGATCAGCAATCGTACCGTTACCCAAACTAATAATATCCATGCCATCATTAGAGAGATGTGCTAATGTCTGTTTGTTTTGCGCAATAGGTCTTGTTTTGTCGTCTGTTATCGGCAGCTAAACGGGTTCTTTGTGATCTAAACGAGCACACTGTTGGACCTTGATCATAGGTTTTGCATTAGCCACGTGACCGTGGACGGGTTATACATGTTTGCACGTATGCATGCATGTATGCTTGTATATGGCCATTTGAAAATAAACCAACCGATACTCCTCGAAGTTTCGAAAACACTTGGGAGGGGTCTCGGTAGGCAGGCTTCAGATAAGGGGCCCCCTTCAGATGTTTCGCTCCCGTACCAGATCCTGACTGCGCCTCTGGCTAAGATTGGGTCACGTTCCCACCCAGTATCAGGTGCGTGGCGCGCCCTGGCATTACCCACGACTTGTGGCGCTAAGACGAGACGATGAGAAATAGCACGTGGCTGATGTCGCCGGTGGGACAGGACCACCCGTACCAGATCCGAGTAGTTCGACGCTCAGTCTCACGCCTGCCGAGCCGTTCCACTTATATTATGACGGACAGTCGGCGCAGGAGATGGGTGGTGTGCAGTACGGTGTAGAACATTGGGTTGTAGATGATGCATCCATTCAGCATTTTAAACAGCCATGTCGCCTCGGAAGTGCATGGAAATGGCCGTCATAAAACCTCGAATATTCGCCTGAATTATTGTCCGTGGCGGAGTTCATGTTATAGAGTTGATTGATTGGATTTTGGGCGCGATAGTATCAGAACGAGCAGTGCCGCGTATTAGGGAGATATGGCGGCCATGACGGCAGCTTGTTCAGTAAGCCCACGGCCATGGCGGACAGCTTGGGACAGAAAGCCCACGGCCATGGCGGGCAGCCAATGGAAGTAAGCCCATGGCCATGGCGGGCTGCCGGGGGCAGTAAGCCCACGGCCATGGCGGACAGCTCGGGGCAGTAAGCCCACGGCAATGGCGGACAGCCGGGGCAGTGAGCCCATGGCCATGGCGGACAGCCGGGGCAGTAAGCCCACGGCCATGGCGGGCAGCTTGCACAATAAGCCCACGGCGCCCCGCCACAGACGTGCTTTCGTCGGCCAAGGTCGTCGCTGCGGCGGCCATGTGTGTGTGTGGGTGGGTACTGGTCGGTCTGTGGTAATCGTGTGTGGCTGTGTGCCGTGTACACACTGGGCGGCGTGTGGTAGCCGTGTGGGTACTGGTCAGTGAGCGGTAGTCGTGTGTGGCTGCGTGCCGTGTAGACACTGGGCGGCGTGATATTTCATATGTTTCAATCAACAAAATATTTCATGTCATGGTGTCTGACTCACGTAGCCTTTTGACACCGGATGTCTCCACATTGTCTCATAGACACTGCTGCTTGGCATTCTGGCTCGTCTGGCTATCCTGCAACGAGACCGGAAAAGCGGTCGTTTGCGCTGGCCACCGAGCCGTGTCGGAGTATACGGAAATAAGCGAGCCGATTCCACGGCTAAATGGACAGTCCAGAAACCCGCAACACGTGCTCTTCCACTTCCAACCAGGGACCACGTCTCTGGGATCTCATCGTACATGAATGCTAAGTGTCAGATGAGCTGAAACGCACAGTCCACCAATAAGATACATTTAATGAGATCACACCTCGGCGTGTCTGGTCATGATACTAGTATGCTGAGCGAGGCGCACGAGTGACGAGGTGACGCTGCGTGGACTGCAAACTGTCACACACGCTGCCCCCCGATGCCTTCTCTGCGGAAATCTGGGACTCCCTCTGTCTAGGAGCCCTGACTGTACGTGCATTCTTCTCGTGCCAACACTTTAAGAGAGCGAAGGTCGTTTTATGTAAATAGGATGAGACTAGCTCAGTTGGTTGGAGCGCTGGCCTGCACTGGTCTCCCCTGTACTGGCAACACAGGGTTCGAGTCGCTTCGCGCGCTCGCATTTAGCCCCCGGCCGGGAGTGTCAGTTGGCAGCTGGCCCCATAAGGCCGGGGATGAGCTACCGGGCGGCCGTGTCGGTGCATTGGCGGCACGTTAAACTTTCGGTCTAAATTCTGCCGTTGAACTGGAGTTCATGGATCGGGTGGTGGGGCCAGGGTTCACGGAACAAGCTCTGCTTTGCAATCGAACCTTGGTTCCTCAAGCCACCCCAACAACTCGAATTCAATTTATTTATTAAAAAAGTGTCTAGCCTATCGCGACTTGCTAGGAGATGACTGAAATCATTTGTTATTGAACCATATTATAATATATATTATAACTGAGAGCTGTCGGATTTCAAGCCATATGCGCACCTCGGTAGCACTTGATACGATTCTGGCATGCTTAGTGAACGCTATGTGTACCAGATTATGATGCATTTTGGTCGAAGCGCCCTTGCACGAAACTAGATACATTTCTAACTAGCTAACAGGTGGAAAGGTGGCGCCTCTCCTGGCCAGAAAGGGCAGCCGTCCAGGAAAGCTCGAGTGCATCCACGCACTTTTCCTCCTTCCCCTCTCCATGGATTATCAGCCAAAGGTGCCCTTCAGAGGAAACGGCCCCATTTTTAAGGGGCCAAATAACTCGGACGGAAACGCGCCCATTGAGACGAAGATGCCCAATAACGCTCGGATGGTGGTGGTTGGTGGTTATTGGTTTTACGACACGTCGACCGTTTAGTCATATGGCGTCGATAATCTCTCACGCCGACTGATCGCGGGCGAAGAGTAGCGACAGGTGAGACTCGAACCTACGATCTTTCGATTGCGAGACTGGAAACTTACCCTTAGACTAAGTCGTTCCCCATAGCGCTTGGAAGCACGATTATCCCCATGCAGCGATTTTTCCTTCCCGAAGGCACTCCTCCAGAATTCGCATTGCCGCCCCTCCGAGAAAGTTGCGTCCCTCAAAACAAGTGGAATCTCGCCATGATCATTCCAAGATATGCCCACTACCAACATGTAATACTTGGTACCCATATGCTACTTCAAGGGCAGGTGTATTTGTGTCGTCGGTAGAAAACAGGAAACTGTGCAAGATAAATTGTGTTACCCATACTGTCATGCCCTGTGTCGAAGGTTTATAATGTTATGTCGAGTGGTACATGAGCACCTGGAGATTCTACTAATGCAAGTGTTTATAGATTAGACACAGGGAGCGGGAATCTGAGCCAGCTTCCGCGCTTTTTTCCTTGGAGGTCACTGTTTGGGTCTTTGAAGAGTGTTATTCATGCTTTGGAGGTAAACATTTCTAACTGGCGCGAGGAATGGAATCAAGACATGCTGCATAAAATATTGGAGAATTGGCTCCAAACTCCCCGTGTTGACGGGGACGAGTAATCTAGGGGTAAGTTGCCTGTCTCTCAATCGAAAAATTGTGGGTTCGAGTCTCACCTGTCACTACTCTTCGCCTGCGACCAATCGGCGTGAGAGATTGGCGACGCTACATGACTCAACGGTCGACGTGTCGTAAAACCAATAACCACCACAACCCCCGTATTGACGTATCTCAGACGTGCATGGAGTACAAAGCTTTTTATTTCGAAGATAAATGCCCCATGAAAATCTAAGAATGCTCTAATCATCGAGGGAGTGAGAACGGAGGCGCAATTCAGGGGTCCCCAGGGAGGATAGTGGACACTTTTGTACCGCGCATGGTTCTAACGACACCCAGTTACGCGGGAGGTTTGAGCGGCGGGATCTGCTTTGTCAAATGCAAAATATTTGATAATTTTGCGGTGGTGCTTGGAAGGAAGCGACTGATAAGCGCCTCGCTATCGAGCTGTGGGCACACTTCAGAGCCGGTGGTGAGTCATGGCTCGCTCGTCCAATCCTGGACATCGCCCCATTTGAATATCGCATCGATTGGATTGCTCCGCGGGAACTCGTCTGCAGGCGTTCTTAGAACGGCAATTTGATCAAAGCGCGGTCCGTTGGAATTCGGCCCCATCGCCCGACAGCCGTGGGCGCTGTCATGGAAGCGTCAGGCTCGTCGCATGCGCGCTTCCAGTCATGAGAGGCTACCGTGTGAGAGCGTTAACAACTATATTTGTGAAAGGCCTATGTCTATGAAACTGCGCAACTTATCAATCCGTGAAAAGCTTGCCCGATTTTTGAATGCGTGAACTATTTAAGGAAGGTAAGATGTGATAAAAGCATTCCTTAAAAATATCAGGCTATTTTTCTTAGCCATTCAATAACGTGATGCAATAGTACTCCAAGTGTGACTTTCCAATTCTTCATGCAGTTCTATGCCCTAATGGAGTAAAAGCAGTGATGTTGTTCTGCCGGTTGAATCGACCTTTAAAGCGGATGTGGCCCCTTATGCGATATACGGCGGCTTGCAGATCGGTTCTGGCCGGTACATCATACCAATACCATAATACTATGGTCCTAAGTTTAGGGTGCTTCAAACGTCACCCAATCTTGTTACGCCGCCCATGGCAAGGATTTATTATGCAAAACAACTCATATTATGCTCGTAGTGCATTAGTTTTGTGAAGCAAAACGTAGGTGCAACATAATTTCAAACCTTTGTCCTTATATTTTCGCTCTTGAGACGAACGGTTACGCTCAAAAGCCGTGTACCTAGTACTATACACTTTTGCACCATGCACGCATCAGCACTTTTGCCCGTCAAGTCGCAAGAAACCGATGCCTGTCGTGTTTTATCTCCCTGTGACTCCGGATGGGCGATCATCTGGCCAGTCAGACGACGGCTGGCAGGTGCGATCCAAACACCAGTGCCGGTATTTGTATCGACTATGAAAGAACTGCAATCAGTGTGAGTATCGCTAGCTTGAATATCATTAGACACATGCTCACCAGAGGCGATACCGGTCGGCGCGTGTGCCCGTCGCCCACAGTGTTGCGGCGTACTGTGTGTTACGCGCAGTAATACATTATTCATGAAATAGGGTGGAATATACCACTTTCTGAACACTCAATCGACATCCTTCTTCGAGAAGTATCAACATCCCTCTCATTGCTATGAAGTATTTGTCTCCTTTCTAACAGTACTGTTAGAAAAACAAGATAAGTATCTCGTTGATAAATATCATATGCATGTCCTCAATAAGGAATAGTGTTACATGAACATTTTGCAATGAAATTTCAGGTAAAGGGATGATCTATAATGTGATATGGCATACAATACCAGTTTATTTTAGTTGTTATTCTCCATATCCTGAATGTAGCTTTTCTTAAATTATTAATCGCAAAAGAAATGATAATGGTCCAGTCATAATTACCTACACCATCAACTCAAATTTTAGTTTAAAAGACATCAAAAGCATTTTTAAGTACGCTAATTACATGTCAAATTTTGACATCCTGCTATGCTCGTTTTGACATCTCGCACCTAACGAAAAACCGATATTTTAACCCTGGTTACGCGGACCGGCCGATTTCCTCGTGCAAGATATGGGATGTGACCTCCGCTAAGGACGGCTGCTGCGACCAGGAGAAAAACCTCGCTTTGCTCTCACTTGTTACTGGAGCTGAGGGGTATGTGGAATTGAAGAAAACATACTTTGATTGCGATTTATTTCAGATTTTCACACCTCCAAGCCGAAATCTTCCGTAGCTTAACATACGCTTAGCTACCTCAGTTTTCGACGTCAAGTTGTGAAAATCAAATTTTACAATATTCAATGTTTGTCGTGTTTAGCTGCATCGGAAAATTTAGGCCTCTATCTATCGAATGTAGCTGTCTGCAAATCAACAGCCTGCCACTGTTTCTGTGATAAGGACCTTTGATGTGAGGATGAGTTCATCACCGTGAAAATTGGATACCTCGTAGCTCATCACCGTTTACCACAGGGGCATATTTTGATAATCATGCTCAGGGTTTCCGAAAACCCTGCGCGTCTGGTGTCAATGACAGCACTGCCGATACCTTTTGATGAGTTGGTGTGAACTGACACATCTGCCGGGCACCAGGATGTAAGGCTGCCCCACTATCTGCCGGGCACCAGGATGTAAGGCTGTCCCACTATCTGCCGGGCACCAGGATGTAAGGCTGTCCCACTATCTGCCGGGCACCAGGATGTAAGGCTGCCCCACTATCTGCCGGGCACCAGGATGTAAGGCCGCCCCACTATCTGCCGGGCACCAGGATGCAAGGCTGCCCCACTATCTGCCGGGCACCAGGATGCAAGGCTGCCCCACTATCTGCCGGGCACCAGAATGTAAGGCTGTCCTACTACCCGGCCCACTATCTGCCGGGCACCAGGATGTAAGGCTGCCCCACTATCTGCCGGGCACCAGAATGTAAGGCTGTCCCACTATCTGCCGGGCACGCGAGTACGGCACATGGACTTTGTGCCTGCCGTTCTGTGTCTCGCCAGGGGGCCGGGTGGGCTCGCCACCTCCCGAGTTGCCAGGTCTCGGGTCCCGAGTCCCTCGCCCCCCAGCAGCAGCGTACGGCTGACCGTTCCGTGCCTTGCCACCTCCCGAGTTCCGAGTTCCGAGTTCCGAGTTCCGAGTTCCGAGTTCCGAGTTCCGCGTACCGCGTACCGCGTTCAGAGTTCCGCGTACCGCGTTCAGAGTTCAGAGTTCAGAGTTCAGAGTTCAGAGTCCCAAGTCCCAAGTCCCCAGTCCCCAGTCCCCAGTCCCCAGTCCCCAGTCCCCAGTCCCCAGTCTCCAGTCCCCAGTCCCCAGTCTCCAGTCCCCAGTCTCCAGTCTCCAGTCTCCAGTCCCCTACAGCAGATCGTTTGGCCGACCGACAAGAGCCGGGACGGATGTATTTTTTCCAGCAGCTCGCTCGAGCCGGAGGCTAGGCTGATCGAATGAAAACAAATTTGTGTGTGAACTGAAGCAGTCCAATAGCTATCATTTCATCCATCTATGCTTGCCGAACTTTCCGACGGCTCCAGGCACTGGAGCGTCAAAGCAGAGGGCGTATGCCGATGTCTGGTCGAGGCGAGTCCGACAAACAGCTGTAATGCAGTCTGCGCTGCCGTCAGAACGGGCGTCGTCGACTCCGACGTGGTGGTGTCGACTCCGGGTGGTTTTGTGCACGGGGATGTGACGCGACAGTGGCAGGTCAGCCGGACGTGGTGGTGTCGACTCCGGGTGGTGTTGTGCACGGGGGATGTGACGCGACAGTGGCAGGTCAGCCGGACGTGGTGGTGTCGACTCCGGGTGGTGTTGTGCACGGGGGATGTGACGCGACAGTGGCAGGTCAGCCGGACGTGGTGGTGTCGACTCCGGGTGGTGTTGTGCACGGGGGATGTGACGCGACAGTGGCAGGTCAGCCGGACGTGGTGGTGTCGACTCCGGGTGGTGTTGTTCACGGGGATGTGACGCGACAGTGGCAGGTCAGCCGGGCGTGGTGGTGTCGACTCCGGGTGGTGTTGTGCACGGGGATGTGACGCGACAGTGGCAGGTCAGCCGGGCGTGGTGGTGTCGACTCCGTGTGGTGTTGTGCACGGGGGATGTGACGCGACAGTGGCAGGTCAGCCGGACGTGGTGGTGTCGACTCCGGGTGGTGTTGTGCACGGGGATGTGACGCGACAGTGGCAGGTCAGCCGGACGTGGTGGTGTCGACTCCGGGTGGTGTTGTGCACGGGGATGTGACGCGACAGTGGCAGGTCAGCCGGACGTGGTGGTGTCGACTCCGGGTGGTGTTGTGCACGGGGGATGTGACGCGACAGTGGCAGGTCAGCCGGGCGTGGTGGTGTCGACTCCGGGTGGTGTTATGCACGGGGGATGTGACGCGACAGTGGCAGGTCAGCCGGACGTGGTGGTGGCGATCCACTGCCAACCCGACCTGTCGGGCCACGCGTGCTGGCTGGTCAGCATGAGACGTATCTCGACCACGTGTTCTCACCCGCTTTTCCGAGAGGATTTGTGTCTACTTTTGAAGAGCATCACAATCTTAAGCCATTCGATCGTATCCAAGTTGCACACTTTCCATTGCTGCAGTCGTGACGTGCGTTGTTCTTTTCCGTGCCACGACGCGCAACCGCAGGCTCGCTCCGTATGGCATCCTGGAGACGAATTGCAGGGGGTATTGGTACTGCGCTGTTTTGCGACAGCTGTATCGGAGCATGCAGCCGATCCAATGAATAAATGAATGCGCAAACCCTCCTTTTTGGCAAGGACCTTTCGTAAGTCCCTGAAACCATCCTGAGAGTTCGGCTACTTCCATCAGTCATTCATCAGTCCGTCAGGGCAGCCATGTTAGCGGCGACCGGGCAGCCATGTCGGCGGCGACCGGGCAGCCATGTTAGCTGCTGCTGGCCAGCCATGTTAACGGCGACCGGGCAACCATGTTAGCTGCGACCGTGCAGCCATGTCGGCGGCGACTGGGCAGCCATGTCGGCGGCGGCCGGGCAGCCATGTTGGCGGCGGCCGGGCAGCCATGTTAGCGGTGACCGGGCAGCCATGTTGGCGGCGACCGGGCAGCCATGTTGGCGGCGGCCGGGCAGCCATGTTGACGGCGACCGGGCAGCCATGTTACGGCGGCCCATGGGCAGCCAGCCATGTTGACGGCGACCGGGCAGCCATGTTGGCGGTGACCGGGCAGCCATGTTGGCGGCGACCGGGCAGCCATGTTGACGGCGACCGGGCAGCCATGTTAACGGCGACCGGGCAGCCATGTTGGCGGCGGCCAGGCAGCCATGTTGGCGGTGACCAGGCAGCCATGTTAGCGGCGATCGCGCAGCCATGTCTGAGCATGGTCGTCCGCTGAACTGTCGGCTGCCATTATTCCCACGCACTTAAATTGTGCCATCGGAAGATTGGTTCAACAGCATGCCGCAGATAGTGTTACGCATGCGCGTTAGAAGCGGATCCTGCGCACCTGCTACAGCGAACACAGCGAACACAGACTGCGCCACCACCGTGTTGTCTGAATCACCCCAGTTCCCACCTTCGTTGTTCTCGGATTTGTTTTTCCTCATTTCCGTAGGTGTTCACTACTTCAGTGACGATTTAACTCTGTGCAGCAATTTCCGACGCGTCACCTCACCTAATGAGTATTGAAGGCGACTGCGAAATGCGTGGGACGTAACGCGTTAAGATTGATTATGATCGTTCTGGGCGCTGACGGTGGTACCGAGACGTTGATTGCCCTTAGAACTCCAGTGTGCGGGGAGGCGCTCAGCTGATAGTGACAGTACCGTGACTGTTGATGGCGCGTGGCTCTCAGGTGCTGGCGAGCTGGGCCTCCGTCGTGCTTGTGATTTGATATTCTTGCGCAGGCGATGCGTTGAAGCATTATCCAGAAGGTCTGATAAGATTGGACTCTCATGTGAACACGCATGCTGTGATAATGCCCATATAATGAACTGCAGTAAGCAAAAGTCGTGCATCTTTCAGCATGGAAGAACATAAGCTTCACGGTTTCATTTGCGGTAACATCGGATGTCCCGATTTGGCTCTGGAACCCGTCTTCTCGTCCAAGCAATTTGCAATGCTGACGACGTGAAATCCATCCGCCGAGTTTCCGTGGGTTTGCCGGTTTGAAGACCTCAGCTGTGCCGTTCTGATCGCGGCTGGATGTGGCGCTCGCCTCCGGTGTCGGCGCTGACGAGAGGCGGGAGGCGGGAGGCGAGCGGCTGTCGTGGCGCGCGGTCGCACGAGCATTCCGACGTCCGGCCGCTTCAGTCGTCCGTCAATGGCAGGCGCTATGCCTGCCGCTGATCAGCGGCGTCTGTGTTTTGGAGCAGGGCTCGGCCCGGGGGTTGTCGACGTATGTTGCGTGGTGACTGTATGCCGCCATTGCCCAATCCCCACGGGATGGACGGTGAGCCGGCCCAGCTCCGCACCTCATTCCCGCACGCCGCCGGCCGCCTGCTCCGGCCAATCGTCCGCCGTCACCGTAATTCAGCTGCAATTGATCTGTGTCGGGTGCAGACTTCTCCCTTCAGACAACCGGCTCGCCTGCAGCACTTGTCTGGCCAACGTCTGATCAACGTCTGGCCAACGTCTGGCCAACGTCTGGTCAACGTCTGGTCAAAGTCTGGTCAACGTCTGGTCAACGTCTGGCCAACGTCTGGCCAACGTCTGGCCAACGTCTGGCCAACGTCCGCGCCTTATGAACTCCCGGCATCCCATCGATGTGTCGGCCAGACGCTTCCTGTGTTCGCTGCATGTCCGCCCGGCGTCCACCAGACGTTTGCTGTGTTCGCTACATGTCCACCAGACGTTTGCTGTGTTCGCTACATGTCCACCAGACGTTTGCTGTGTTCGCTACATGTCCACCAGACGTTTGCTGTGTTCGCTACATGTCCACCAGACGTTTGCTGTGTTCGCTGCCTGTCCACCAGACGTTTGCTGTGTTCGCTACATGTCCGCCCGGTGTCGGTGCCGTGCCTGCGCCGTGTCCGGCTGCCTGTGCTCTCGGCGCCGTCCCGCCGTGACCGGCATCTGCGCGTGTTCCAGGTGCGGCCCGACACGTGGGGCGCGCGGCGGGGTGCGGCGCGACCGTGGCCGGCCGCCCGCCGGTCGATACTCTGAGCGCGGCCGTCATGGGTGGGCCGCGGCTGCCGCTGCTCGTCTCGCCGCGGCACCAATCGATGGCGCGGGAACGTCTCCCCGGCTCGGCCGTCACCATGTGAGCCGCCGGCCAGCGCGCCTCCAGGTGTAGTCTGCGCTTCCACCGTGTGCCGGGGCGGGCCGACACGGCCGCCGGACAGTCGGCGGCTCCCGCCGGACAGGCGGCGGCTCCCGCCGGCCGGCAGATAGCGGACCGACGATAACAGAAGGCGCGCGCGGCCGGCCGTGCGGCGGCGAGCGCGTGACGGCCAGTGCGGCCCGGCAGGGTGGGCACGTGACGTGACGGTCAGTGCAGGCCAGCCGAGTGGGCACGTGACGTGACGTGACGGCCAGTGCGGGCCGGCCAGGTGGGCACGTGTACGCTCATGTACGGGTCTCTGGTGGTGCCGCGCGGCCGCGGCCGCCTACTGCGCTACCTGCTCTGCTGCGTGGTCGGCCTGTTCGGCCTGCAGTGCTTCCTCAGTCTGCTGGCGTCGCGACGCGCCATCCCCAGCTCGTTCTTCCAGTTCGACGCGCCGGCGGCGACCGGCCCCGACGCGGCCGCCACGCCGCGCCTGCTGCTCGGCCTGGCGGCGGCCGCCAACGCCACGGCGGCCGCCCGCGCCGACCCGCTCCTGCTGCGCGTCATGACCGACCCGGGCGCCACCAAGCGCAAGGCCGCCGCGCCCAACTCGACCGCCGGCGCCGCCAGCGCCGCCAACGAGACCAGCGCCGCCAACGCGACCGACGCGACGTCGGCCGCTCCGCTCGTCCCGTCGACGCCGTCGGCGAGACGGGCCGTCGCCGGCGAGCTGTGTCCCCCCGTGCCGCCCTGGCTAGGTACGTGAGGCGCGCCGGTGCCGCTATCAATAGGGGCGCGTGACGCCACCATTGACGTCACTGCGGCTGTGGCGACGCCGCGTGGTTCGCGTCTTCTGCGGGCGCGCCCGCTGCCGAATCACGGACAATGCGATTGTCGGTGAGCTGTTTGCTGGTAATTCGGCTGTCGTTATCGGCTGAGCCGTGTATTACCGGCCAGTGGGAATCTTCTTTTGGGCTGCTTATGCCTATTGTTATCAGCCATGTGGGTGCCCAATCAGCTTAGTGCTATTTCAGCCGATATCAATATCAGCCCCATGTCACTGTGGATGTTGGTCTGATTACATACACGCGTACCGCCTCCTTAACGGGATGGAGACGCTACAAATAGACTAGATGCACAACTATGCTCCAGATCAGCTGGCATCAGACAACTATTCCGCTGAACACCATTGTATGACTTCGGAGTTGACACGGTTGGCATCGACGATCTCTTTATTATTATCGTTCCACAATAGAAGAGAAAGTAAACATCCTGTTGGCTAGGTAAATTCAGATGAATTTTTTTCCCTACACCAGGCCAGGTATGCATTTCTAGCTGTTCAATGGTTATAATAAATGCGAGAACTTGGGGAATTTGTTGAATCTTAATTTCTGTTCTGTTTTTTATAGTTAGGGAACGGGCATCCATCCATTCGGCCAGAACGGGCCTATCCATTAAGTGATACTAGGATGTGCGCTGTATATCCCAACACGTCTTTTTCAGCTATCGATGCCATGGTTTATCGGTACCTAAATGTTATCGTATTCTAAAACATAATACACGATATTATCTCAAATCCACTACGATTTGTTAAAACTAGTCCCTTCTCGTCATGAATATCTGGAAAACTTCATATATACCCCTTGTGCCCTTCTACCATTCGCCTTTATACCATTTGGGTTCGAGAAGCCTAATTTAGCTGCGTCCTACTTCAACGACAACGAACAAAAAACTTCGAGCATACCCATAAAACACGATAAGCCTGTCCGAAACACGATCTTCTATTCAATGCGTGAGATGAATAGGACGGGACAGATGGTGACGGGACGGTTTTGATTAGCCTGACCTGACCTGACCTACGAGCGCGTGTGTGCGTGTGCGTGTGTGTGTGTGTGTGTGTAAGGACCCGGTCCGGAGTAATCTAGCCCTGTTTGCAGCCGGCCCGCTGACCGTGCCCTCGACGGCACCGCCGTGGGACGAGCTGGAGCGGCTGGAGGCGTTCCGGCGTCTACGGCCCGGCGGCCGCTACCAGCCGACCGACTGTGTGGCGCTGCACCGTGTGGCCGTCATAGTGCCGTATAGGTGCGTCCGCCCGCTCCGTCCCGGACCCCAGTCGGTGTCCACCCGCTCCGTCCCGGACCCCAGTCGGTGTCCACCCGCTCCGACCCGAGACCCCAGTCGGTGTCCACCCGCTCCGTCCCGGACCCCAGTCGGTGTCCACCCGCTCCGACCCAGACCCCAGTCGGTGTCCACCCGCTCCGTCCCGGACCCCAGACCCCAGTCGGTGTCCACCCGCTCCGTCCCGGACCCCAGTCGGTGTCCACCCGCTCTGTCCCGGACCCCAGTCGGTGTCCACCCGCTCCGTCCCGGACCCCAGTCGGTGTCCACCCGCTCCGTCCCGGACCCCAGTCGGTGTCCACCCGCTCCGTCCCAGACCCCAGTCGGTGTCCACCCGCTCCGTCCCGGACCCCAGTCGGTGTCCACCCGCTCCGTCCCGGACCCCAGTCGGTGTCCACCCGCTCCGTCCCAGACCCCAGTCGGTGTCCACCCGCTCCGTCCCGGACCCCAGTCTGTGTCCACCCGCTCCGTCCCGGACCCCAGTCGGTGTCCACCCGCTCCGTCCCGGACCCCAGTCGGTGTCCACCTGCTCCGTCCCAGACCCCAGTCGGTGTCGACTAATGGCCTCACAATTTTTAGTAGAAGTGCACGCCCAAACAATATTAGTCTTGGTATCTTTTCTGCCTTCATCAATATCACCCTGATTACCTCAATCATAATTCCGTAGTAGAAAACATCGATACGTTGATCGGCCTGTCGATATCTAGCTTAATATCAAATAAGGCAAGTCACTTTTGTATCTCCAATCTGTTGGAACTCAAAACGGTTCTGATTCAGAGACTGCTGAGGCCACCACATACGCGCCGCTGCTTCGGGCGTTAGACTGTTTATTCATGGGCGGCCGAATCTACAATACCTTGGGCTGCCATATTCCGGGCGAATATAGTAGCACGCCAGCAAGCCTCCATCACAACATAACAATAACTGGGAATGATCAATTCTGGTTCAGGCGCCCTAAAGCTCAAAGAACTAACATAACAATAACAGCCGCTCACCGCCGAATCTCACGTACGCTGAGTTGAGGACGCTAGCAACGCTTTTTCTGCATTTGTATGTTGTGTTGCTGTAACTGCGACATCAATTGGCTGCTATATCAGTCAATTGGCTGCTGCCACAAAGTAGCTTCAAAGAGAAAACGAATCCGAGAGCAGTCGGATACGACAGAGCTAAAGTCCACTTAAAACCTACCTCGAGATAATGCTGATGACAACTCGGTGAACATGACAGATGACTACTGGTATAAAACTGAGTAAATGCTTGTTCTGAGTTCAAGATGCATGCATTTATTATTTTCGAATACCAAGAATCGTTAGATTAGCAATAGCGAATTTATTTTTGAAACTCGTTCCTTCAGTGCAGATACCGTTGCTCAATGGGCGTCGACTTGTATTGACCAGAACATAATTTGGACATCAACTGATGTTTACGAAAGCCTGCATTCATGTCCATGCTTATTGGTTGTTGTTTGCTCCGATAACATTAGTTATTTATTTAAATATAAAAAGTCTGACTCGAAAACGTAAAAGTTCTCACCGACGCGGTGGGATGGCGATTCTACCTAGCGTTTAAATGCATAGTTAAATGTATTATTCCGTGTAAATTATGGACAAACATCAATTTCAGGACGCTGGTGCCCAGTGTCACACTTCCGTGCCATTCCCTGGTCAGTGTCAGGTGTCCGAGCCGGTCCGTGTCCATTGTCCTGTGCTCGGACCAGTCCCCGCCCAGTGTTGTGTGTCCGGCTCAGTCCGTGTCCATTGTCCTGTGCCCGTATCAGTCCCTGTCCAGTGTTGTGTGTTGACTCGGTCCGTGTCCATTGTCCTCCCTTCGATCAGTCCCTGCCCAGTGTTGTGTGTCCGGCTCAGTCCGTGTCATTGTCCTGTGCCCGGATCAGTCCCTGCCCAGTGTTGTGTGTCCGGCTCAGTCCGTGTCATTGTCCTGTGCCCGGATCAGTCCCTGCCCAGTGTTGTGTGTTGGACTCGGTCCGTGTCCATTGTCCTGTGCCCGGCTCAGTCCCCGCCCAGTGTTGTGTGTCGGACTCAGGTCCGTGTCCATTGTCCTGTGCCCGTATCAGTCCCTGCCCAGTGTTGTGTGTTGGACTCGGTCCGTGTCCATTGTCCTGTGCCCGGATCAGTCCCTGCCCAGTGTTGTGTGTTGGACTCGGTCCGTGTCCATTGTCCTGTGCCCGGCTCAGTCCCCGCCCAGTGTTGTGTGTTGGACTCGGTCCGTATCATTGTTCTGCGCCCGGATCAGTCCCTGCCCAGTGTTGTGTGTTGGACTCGGTCCGTGTCCATTGTCCTGTGCCCGGATCAGTCCCTGCCCAGTGTTGTGTGTTAGACTCGGTCCATGTCCATTGCCCTGTGCCCGGATCAGTCCCTGCCCAGTGTTGTGTGTTGGACTCGGTCCGTGTCCATTGTCCTGTGCCCGGATCAGTCCCTGCCCAGTGTTGTGTGTTGGACTCGGTCCGTGTCCATTGTCCTGTGCCCGGATCAGTCCCTGCCCAGTGCTGTGTGTTGGACTCTGTCCATGTCCATTGTCCTGTGCCCGGATCGGTCCGCCGGGACCAGTGGCAGATCAGTCCAATGTCGTGTATCTGGGACAGTCCGTGTCCAGGGTCGTGTCCCCGGGGCAGTCCCAATACAGTGTTAACTCATTTTGGTCAGACACTATCCAATGGGTGCTGCGCGATCATGGTCCGCGTGCCCAAGAGCCGAAGTACCAAACCAACATTCCCACTCCAGCGTCGTGTTCCAAGGCCAGTTCCTGCCCAGCGTGGTGTCCCCTCGGGCCATTGTCAGTCCTCGTCTAGCGTCGTGTATAATGTGCAGTGCCATATGACCTTGTCGGTACCTGTGTAACGTCGAGTCCTGTGCCAATCCCCGTCGGATGCCGTGTATCCGTGTCAGTCACTGTCAGGGTTGGATTTGCGCTTTGTAACCCTGGACGTGGAGAGGACAGTTTTGGGGCAGTCGAATACAAAGAAGATATTTGTATTCCAACCTGTGACGTCAGAATTTGGTCTTGCACTTTTCAGTGAAAGTTGAGCGCTTCATCACAGATAATTGCAATGTCAAACAGCACCACTCATCGCCAAAGTGAGAAAAATAAGAGGGTGCCTTTCTGGATGGGGTACTGTTCTGGACGGCAAAGACCCAGCAACAACCAATTCGTCCAACCCTGGTCCCCGTCCAGTGTATCTCCCCGTACAGCTGTCGATACACTACAGGTGATGCCGCTGGCATCGCACCCGTGTCGGTGCACGCCCATCATCGCATCAGTGTCACATCTCCGTGCAGTTATCGCCCGGCTTCGTGCGCTCGTGCCAGTCGGCCAGCGTTGTGCCCACGCGTCAGCTCCTTCACCATGCCGCGTTCCTGGGTCGGCTCCCATCCAGTGACGTGCAACCTCTGGCGGACCTTCGAACCATGTGACGTCACCCCCCACCCCCAGTCAGTGGCCATGGAAGCACGGCCCGCTTATGTTAATTCGCGTCCAGTTCCCAGCGAAGGCTCGTGGTGCGCCGAGTCATAGGCGGACGCCGTCCGCGCCTATCATGCCTGACCGGGAGTGCCGTGGGCCGACTATCTGATGAGGGAAACTCCCCGGGTGCGGTGCTGGCGAAGGCTCGACGGATCGCGTGTCATCTGGTGGTCTCGCCCCACGGCGTTCCCAACGGTGTTCTAACGAGGCTTGTTCGCCGTCACTGATCCGTGTTTTCGTGCGACTGATCTGTGTCCTCCAGCATGTCTGATCACTTGCTTATTGGTGTTATTATGCGCTGTCGTCTGCGTCGAATAGCGTAGGATTGCGCTGTTTGTGCAGTGTCTGATCGGTGTTCCCTGCCGATTTTCAGGGATAGAGAGGAACATTTACGAATATTTTTGTATCATATGCATCCGGTTTTACAACGACAGCAGCTCGACTACGGCATATTTATCGTGGAGCAGTCAGGTGGGTGGCCGGCCGTGCTGTTCGACAGAGATGTCTCCTCGGGCCTGCGGACGTGCATGATCCGCTGGGCAGCCATGTTGTGCGCGATTGATGACGTCAGTCGGCTCCGTCCCGGGAGCAGAGCGTCACTCAGTCCCTTGTGGAAGCGTCGGCGCGCGCCCTTAAACTCACAAACAAACCCCTGTGGAAGCATACATTTTTGACCTTGAAACCTCTAACGCTGCAAGATATATATATATATATATATATATATATATATATATATATATATGATATATTCCCGTACGTTCTACACAACATACGGAATGCTAATCTCATCAGTATTTGTGCGCTAAATTTGCTACAATATTACTTTCTCGGTTGTGGAAAAAGAAAATAACAGAAACTTAGAGGAGTAAACCATCACTGATGTTGATTGAACACTAGGTACACTGCAGATGTGTTGTGTCGTGACATTATTTACTTCAACAGCGTCATACACGTTGGTGTATGTACAAAAATGGAGTTTTCTTCATGTCGGATACTTCACCACGATTGGCGCCCACGTTTCACTGCACAGTTTCTGTCAGCACACATTCGAGGCTAGGCCAAAGTTGACCCAGTCACACGGTTTACTGGCGATTTGTTATTGGTTCAGGTGTCTGGGTCCCAAATGTGTACTGTATTTAACACCTGACCTCGATCGCGGCGACGGCGGCGTGTTTCACTGACGGCAGTTAGCGCTGAGCATGTGTGTTTGTCTACTTAACTAGTGTGGGCACGTGTGGACGCCGCCGCCAAGTGTTGCCTGCGACGCTTGATGGCATCAGTGTGCCATCATGGACACCTGCTCCCCACCTGCACCACTGCTGATCACAGACCCCGACCACGGCCAGTGACCACCCGCTCCCCATACGCACCGCTGACCACCTGATCCCCGCCTGTACCACTGGTCACCTGATCCCCGTCTGTACCACTGACCACCTGGTCCCCGCCTGTACCACCACCTGCTCCCCACCTGCACCACTGCTGATCACAGACCCCGACCACGCCAGTGACCACCCGCTCCCCATACGCACCGCTGACCACCTGATCCCCACTTGCACCACTGACCACCTGGTCCCCGCCTGTACCACTGATCACCTGGTCCCCGCCTGTACCACTGATCACCTGGTCCCCGCCTGTACCACTGACCACCTGGTCCCCACCTGCACCACTGACCACCTGCTCCCCACCTGCACAACTAACCACCTGATCCTCACCTGCACCACTAACCACCTGATCCCCACCTTTACCACTGACCACCTGCTCCACACCTGGGTCTCTGCTCTCCTCCCCGACCGTGCGATTGATCACTTGCTCTCCGCCTGCATACCTGACCTGCTCCCAGACCGTATTACTGCTCCCCACCCGTGACATTGACCACCCGCTCCCCGACCATCTCATAAACCACCTCCTTCCCCTGTGTCCCTGACCTGCTCCAGCTTGCACCACCTGTCTGGACCCTCGGCCATATCCCTGACTTTTCCCGGGTCCGGGTCCCTGGCGAGAAGAGCGAAATCCCGCACTCGCCATGCTGCGACAGAGCTGAAGACTAGAAGTCACTGGTTAGTCCTCGACGTTAAGCAGGTTAGAAGGCGAAGGCGGTCAGCTGTAGACCAACACGATAGGCAAAACGGTGTAGCGAATTCGTGCTCCACACGTTTCAAACGACAATTATGCTACTCTACCAGAGCGATGGTCGCTAGTTTTGCACCAGCGCGCTCCGCAGCAAAAGTCACAAACTCTATCACAGTGCCGCTCTAATCGACCATAGCAGTTGGAGGGACTGGCGGGTGGGTGGTGTGACGCGCATGATAGTCTTCAGAATACCACACCAAATGTCTTGAGAACCAGAAGAAGTCATCGGTGTTCATACACTTCTGATGTTTGTTGACGGAAGCACAGACACAAGTGCAATATTTCATCACGAGGGGTGTTGCAAGCTCCATGAAATATGTGTAAGGTATGGGGTTATTTTCCCCGTTTTTGTTGTTGTTGTTGACAGTATGACAACTGTTCCCTTTTCTGGACCTGGTCCTCCTCTCGGCTATCTGCCAAACGTCTGCCTGCTTTCCCCAGTCCATCTCTGCACCGTTGTTACCTTAGGGAGCGGTTTCTGCCGTCATGATGCTACGCCAGAGAACTAGGAGTTGCCAGGGTTCTCCGAATTTCACTCGGTTACCTGGATGCTTAGCTGCACACACTGAGGCATGGAGTGACACCACAAAACTGTGGAAATATGAGGCGTGTGTCCATTTGCCGTTTGTGGGAAGAACTGAATGGAATAAGAATGCCATTTTTTATCATATAATTTTATGTGATAAGTGGGGCTCTCTAGGTTTTTTTTCACTTCGATTATTGATCCATTTCTACCCTCCAATCCCGAGTTCACTTTGCCCTTCTAAACCAGCATAATTTCTCACCTAAATCATATTCCGGCACGCGTATTTATCGCATTACGCATTTAATTTCGTTGATCTTTGCAACGCACGAAGCACTGTAATTTGTATTCGGAGCTCTGGCTTAGCTTCATGCCGGTGAACGGATGTCAGTTGGACGCACGTTGGTACAGCAAAGTACAAAGTACTGTTGGGGAGTAATTTTCTCGTCCGCCACTTTCCACGCACTAGCAACCAACAGTCTGGGATTTAGTTGCGTGAATGGTAGAAGAGTAGCTGGTGCTCTGTCCACTCCTGCCGCTCTTTCCTCTCTTGAGACTTTGTAGTCGATGCTTCCAAATGTCAGAATACCTATCTCCCCTCTCTAATATCGTACCATGTTGCCGTGACGTCGTGACACATACAGGTGCAATGCACAGGACCGTTCATGTAGCCTACACCCGTGGTCCCGTGGATTACATTTTTGTGTCTCGCTGATTTTGAACCTCGGTGGTCGGCTCCTCATTTTCCAGAGGTGACTTTCCGTTCTCTATTGGCAATTCCTGCCGCTGGCTGATCCTGTCGCAGACTCGGGAGCGGTAGTCCCGCGCGCGGCACCACCGCTCTCCGACGACTCCTGACGCTCCCCCCGTCGCAGGATCCGAGGCGTTCAACCGCGCCTCGCTGCTGAACGCCGGCGCGATGGAGGCGCTCAAGCAGCACGACTTCCAGTGTTTCGTCTTCCACGACGTGGATCTGCTGATGGAGGACGACAGGAACCTATACACCTGTCCGGAGCAGCCTCGCCACATGTCCGTGGCCATCGACACCATGAAGTATAAGTAAGGAAAATGCTCAATAGATGGCGAGCCAGCGAGTATTTAATGAAGAAAGAACGCTTCCAAAAAGAAGAGTACATTATCTGCTTGCCACTGTCCTGGGTACTACAAGACAAAATGAAATAATTATGTACCATTAAAATCTGCAGATAATTGGGTATTATGTGACAGCACGTTTTATTTTCGTCATAGGGAGCGTGCAAGACGAACATTTTAACCCGTCCCGTCTCGGGGGGGTCTTCAACCGCCCCCCTCAGGTTTTTCGCGGATGGCGGACGAACGGCGCGCGGCAGCGCGCCCAAATTTGGCATACCTTTTCCCACATCAATTTAACATGCTGATTCAAAATGTTTAAGTCAGGTCATCTAGGGTCAACGAGTTAGTCAAGGTCAAGTGAGGTCACCTCCAAAAAAGTTCAACCAGTCGTCACGCTTTAACGGATACAGCTATTTTAATGAAACTTTCAGCGTTTGCTTATCTTTACGGATGCAACAAAACCTACGAGTTTAGTTTTTCATTTCTTTTGTTTTTGACTACATATAAATGTTGCATGTTTGCAAAATTGCAGTTCAAATACAGGATTCTGGCTAAAGTAAGCATTTTTTTTATTATGGCAAGTTGACTTCCAACAACGTTTCTCGGTCTGCTCTACCCATTGGAAAAGGAAAATTGAAGAAAACTTGAAAACTCAATTTTCAAAGAAAAAATATTTATTTTTTTGCGGGCCAAAAGAAATTATAGTCCCGGTCGATTTCGCTGTCCTTTTTTCCTTCCTAACACATTTTGTTTTTTCATATGTCCCCCAAAATGAACTCCCCAGAGTCAAAAACATAATGTAAGTCGTGGAAAGTCGTGAAAATCTAGCCCCCCTGGTGACAGCACTTTTGGGGGAAGTGTTTTGGAGGGGGACCCGGACCCTACTCGTCGAGCGCTTTCCGATGACATCTCTTTCGTTTTCGTGCGATGCTTAGTTTGGATTTTAGAGAGGCCATCAACCGCCGCCCCCCCCCCCCCTGAGACGAGGTGTGAGGAAAGACGGCGCGGGTTAAGACGTGAACCTTAAGTGTCCATTAAATTAATATGAAAAACACTCGTGGTTCTAGGAGTTCAGTGTTTTAGCATAGTTTTAGTGTTTTAGGAATTCGTAGTTTTAGTTTCATATCAGTTGCCACGTCAGTCAGTGCAAGCCTGAAGTTCTGCGAAAGTGAGAAAACTGTTGATAATCTTTCGCTCTGACATTTCCGAGCCAGCGCTGCTGTAATTTCTGCTTAGGATGATCAACATCGCAGATCCGAACACCACCTTGCGCTCTAATTCACTCCGCACGAAGAAGTCGCACGGATTGAGATCGGGGCCC
Organism: Imbricaverruca yamaguchii; assembly: GCA_034440575.1. Lineage (NCBI taxonomy): Eukaryota > Metazoa > Arthropoda > Thecostraca > Neoverrucidae > Imbricaverruca > Imbricaverruca yamaguchii. The sequence goes on along the minus strand of JAOTOL010001646.1, from coordinate 3,728,577 downwards.
TTCGGTGGTCATTCATCGGACTTGATGTACGCATGGCATTGTCCATCTAAGAACTAAGATGTGATGCAGTATTTTTCGTTTCCACATCCTTCTGGTGGATCAGCCACTCTCCGTATGTTCCCTGAATAACGGGATGGTACTAGTTCTTCAGAACCTCTGGGTAGCTGTGCTGGTTTAAGCACGCCAGCTTCGATGAACACAGGATGTGTTTTATCTAATGCGTTTGCACTTGCACCAACCATAGCCTGACTGGGCGCTGTATGACCGAAGCAGTCGATGCGCCCCTAAGCCCAAATAACCAGCCAACCATAGCCTGACCGCTATGTCTGGGGCTGTGGACCCGGACCGAGTTCGAATTCGTATCTCGCCGGCGCGAGCCGGCATCTCTGTCGATCTGCTGGATGGTGCGGTGATTTCCAATGCAGATCTTCTCATCGAAAAGCAGACGCATCGCAGCGCCTGCACATCACGGCAAATGCAGACCAATGTGTTGATCGTTTCGATGCACTTCCATGACTGCTGGCTACATATCCAGCCGTCTACAGGCTGTAGTGACTGCTGGCTACATACCCAGCCGTCCACAGGCTGTAGTGACTGCTGGTTACATACCCAGCCGTCCACAGGCTGTAGTGACTGCTGGTTACATATCCAGCCGTCCACAGGCTGTAATGACTGCTGTTTAACTGTCTAGCCGTCTACAGGCTGTAGTGACTGCTGGTTACATACCCAGCCGTCCACAGGCTGTAGTGACTGCTAGTTACATATCCAGCCGTCCACAGGCTGGCTGTAGTGACTGCTAGTTACATGTCCAGCCGTCCACAGGCTGTAGTGACTGCTGGTTACATACCCAGCCGTCCACAGGCTGTAGTGACTGCTAGTTACATACCCAGCCGTCCACAGGCTGTAGTGACTGCTGGTTACATGTCCAGCCGTCCACAGGCTGTAGTGACTGCTAGTTACATACCCAGCCGTCCACAGGCTGTAGTGACTGCTGGTTACATACCCAGCCGTCTACAGGCTGTAGTGACTGCTGGTTACATACCCAGCCGTCCACAGGCTGTAGTGACTGCTAGTTACATGTCCAGCCGTCCACAGGCTGTAGTGACTGCTGGTTACATACCCAGCCGTCCACAGGCTGTAGTGACTGCTAGTTACATACCAGCGTCTACAGGCTGTAGTGACTGCTAGTTACATACCCAGCCGTCCACAGGCTGTAGTGACTGCTAGTTACATACCCAGCCGTCCACAGGCTGTAGTGACTGCTGGTTACATATCCAGCCGTCTACAGGCTGTAGTGACTGCTAGTTACATACCCAGCCGTCCACAGGCTGTAGTGACTGCTGGTTACATATCCAGCCGTCTACAGGCTGTAGTGACTGCTAGTTACATACCCAGCCGTCCACAGGCTGTAGTGACTGCTGGTTACATACCCAGCCGTCTACAGGCTGTAGTGACTGCTAGTTACATATCCAGCCGTCTACAGGCTGGCCTACGCGCAGCTGTTCGGCGGCGTGTCCAGCCGTCTACAGGCTGTAGTGACTGCTAGTTACATACCCAGCCGTCAACAGGCTGGCCTACGCGCAGCTGTTCGGCGGCGTGTCGGCGATGAACCGGCGGCAGTTCGAGCTGGTGAACGGCTTCAGCAACCAGTACTGGGGCTGGGGCGGCGAGGACGACGACATGTACAACCGGCTGACGTTCCACCACCTGCACATAGCCAGATACCCGGCCAACATAGCCCGCTACAAGATGATCAAGCACAAGCACGGCAAGGTCAACCCGAAACGGTGGGTGACAGGCAGCCGCACTCTGACGTGGACGGCCGTGTGCTAGATGTTGTGCATCAGCTGGTCTCAATTCCAAGTGCCCTTAGAACAAAACAGGCAAATATATCGACAGCTGGTGTTTTCCTTCGCCCGGCTGGAGTGCGGGGAGTGGGGGAGGGGGGCAGGGGCAAAAAATAGCCCCACCGTGTGGCTTTTTTAGCGAAAGCTGAAGAAGGAGGGGAAACTTGGTACACCCAAATTCGACCCGTCCAAATTTGGTACACATCGCTCACGTGTTTCGTAACAGTACATTTGGGTCACGTCTTTCAACGTCACTAACCTACGGCGAGGTCACCCCTAAAACACTGTAAGGGGTCATATTCCCGAATACAGATACATACGTGACAATCTTAACAAATTACTCGATTCGACGGAACTAGCAAATCTGCAATTTCGCATTTTAGGAAATTGTATAGCTCGTTTTTCACGATTCATTCAAGAGCCACGCCATCTTTTGCACAAAATAAACAAACATAGTTTCGTTCTTCCAGAATCGTCATTAGCGGTGTTCTTTCGTGCCATGCCTTGCGAAATCTCGCGGGTCGAAAGTCTGCCTAACCCCTCGTCCCCTCCGACTGGGTGAAGGTGCCAGTATGGTGTCACCAGCCTCCTGATCGTCCTCCAGCACCGTGTCACCAGCCTCCTGGTCACCATCCAGTATTGTGCCACTAACCTCCGATCCGTCCTCTCCAGTACCGTGTCACCAGCCTCCTGGTCACCCTCCAGTATTGTGCCACTAACCTCCTGTCCGTCCTCCTCCACCGTGTCACCAGCCTCCTGGTCACCCTCCAGTATTGTGCCACTAACCTCCTGTCCGTCCTCCAGTACCGTGCCACCAGCCTCCTGGTCACCATCCAGTATTGTGCCACTAACCTCCTGTCCGTCCTCTCCAGTACCGTGCCACCAGCCTCCTGGTCACCCTCCAGTATTGTGCCACTAACCTCCTGTCCGTCCTCTCCAGTATTGTGCCACTAACCTCCTGTCCGTCCTCTCCAGTATTGTGCCACTAACCTCCTGTCCGTCCCCCAGCACCGTGTCGCCAGCCTCTTGGTCACCCTCCAGTATTGTGCCACTAACCTCCTGTCCATCCTCTCCAGTACCGTGCCACCAGCCTCCTGGTCACCCTCCAGTATTGTGTCACTAACCTCCTGTCCGTCCTCTCCAGTACCGTGCCACCAGCCTCCTGGTCACCCTCCAGTACCGTGCCACTAACCTCCTGCCCGTCCTCTCCAGTATTGTGCCACTAACCTCCTGTCCGTCCTCTCCAGTACCGTGTCACCAGCCTCCTGGTCACCCTCCAGTACCGTGCCACTAACCTCCTGCCCGTCCTCTCCAGTATTGTGCCACTAACCTCCTGTCCGTCCTCCAGCACCGTGTCGCCAGCCTCTTGGTCACCCTCCAGTATTGTGTCACTAACCTCCTGTCCGTCCTCTCCAGTACCGTGCCACCAGCCTCCTGGTCACCCTCCAGTATTGTGCCACTAACCTCCTGTCCATCCTCTCCAGTACCGTGCCACCAGCCTCCTGGTCACCCTCCAGTATTGTGCCACTAACCTCCTGTCCATCCTCTCCAGTACCGTGCCACCAGCCTCCTGGTCACCCTCCAGCATTGTGCCACTAACCTCCTGTCCGTCCTCCAGTACCGTGCCACCAGCCTCCTGGTCACCCTCCAGTATTGTGCCACTACTGGATATACTGTATTGTGTACTGTATTGTGTATTGTCCAGTATTGTGCCACTACTGCCACTCCAGTATACTCCTGTCCGTCCTCCTCTACCGTGTCACCAGCCTCCTGGTCACCCTCCAGTATTGTGCCACTAACCTCCTGTCCCTCCTCCTCCACGTGTCACCAGCCTCCTGGTCACCCTCCAGTATTTTGCCACTAACCTCCTGTCCATCCTCCAGTACCGTGTCACCCTCCAGTATTGTGCCACTAACCTCCTGTCCGTCCTCTCCAGTATTGTGCCACTAACCTCCCGTCCGTCCTCCAGTACCGTGCCACCAACCTCCGGTCGGTTCACCAGATCCGCCGCACCAGTCTCCTGCCCTACCTCCAGCCCTGTGTCATCAGCCTCCCACGTCCTTTGTCCGGTCGGAGCCAGCGCCATACATCCATCCACGCCAGGTATTCTGCTACTGTGATGGACGTGTTGCGTACTATGACGGTTGCGATGTATTTGGCGAATGGGGTTAGTTATATCTATTCCTCTTGGACAGATGAATTTCATCTTGTGGTGCTTTAAGCATATTTTAGCCCCGATTAGAAGATATAAATAACCAAGACGCGAATTTGACCTGGACTGGTAGACGTTGATGCAATGACCCAAATTCCGTGATATTTAATTATATTTTTGGTGGCATAAAGCTGGCACTTGCAGATGTTTAGATGGCATAAAACCTGCACATACGGTTGCTGGATCACGTAAAACCTTTACGTAAACTCGCATAAAATCTATATGTAGCCCAGCATAATGTGTTGTAGCATAACCTAATCTATGCTAACCTAACCTAGCCACGCAGGGTGGCATACAGTCTATATCTATATGGATGCTGGACAGCATAGAACTTGCACCTACAGATGTTGGATGTTAAAACCTGTATGGATCGACGCTAAGCTGTGCGAAGTACGCTACGCTAAGCTGAGCTAAACTAAACTGTGCTAAGCTAAAGAAAGCTAACCTAACTTAACATAATCTACATAAGAAAGACAGGGTGACAGGCAATATGTAACATTTCGAGCCATGGACAATTGGAGTATGCAAGCTGGGAGACATCTAGATATTAGATAGGTTGCATTGAGTTTGGTTGTTCCCTGATATTTGGGTAGTTAATCACCTGGGTCGGGCGCTACATGACCAATGTATGGGCGCTGTATAACCACTGCAGTTGATGCGCCCTAAAACCCAAATAACTAACTAACTAACTACATGACCAATGTAGTCAATGCGCCTTAAAGCCCTAATAACCAACTAACACAAAGACTGGGTCCGAAACTGACAATTTTTTAACATGGATTATCAATGTTACGGGGCTTCTGGAAGTGCACCAAGCATTCTTCGTCATTGAAACGGCAATACGACGCGAAATTTTCCGACGTCGGCGAATGTTTATGAAACCCGAAACACAACACTGAGTATTTCCGTCGCGTTAATTTCGTTTTCCGTCAGCAACGGGCCAAACAAATGAAACTCGTTTCTGATGTATTCGATGATGCGGAGTACGCTAAAAAAAAAACAGGAACGAGCAATCCGATTTGGAGCGCTTACCTCTCGACTGGTGTCATGCAGCGCGGGGACGACCGCAACATCGACCCTGACGCACGACGGTCGTTGCAGGTTTGACCTGCTCAGGAAGGGCAAGAAGAGGTTCGCCACCGACGGTCTGACCTCGCTGCAATACAAGGTCAAAGACATCGTGCTGGAGAAGCTGTACACTCGGCTGCTGATAGAGCTGGACAGGAGGTGACAGAGTGCCGGCGGCGTGGCGGCGGTGCCTCGGACCAACCCACTATCGGTGCCAATCGGTGCCAACGAAACGGGGACAACGGTGCGCGCTCCAGCAGTGCTGTTCTATGTCATATCGGCTCTGGTCAGATGTGAAAACTCGCGGGTCGGCGCGGAAGCTGCGCGGTCGCATCGGGTGGCGCCGCATTGACTCGGTATTACGGGAGTGCGCGTGCACCGTTTGTGTACGGTGGGCACGTGGCGTAGTCGGTGTCGAGCGCTACTGCGTTGTTGAGAGCTTAGCGTTATGCTCGCTGTGACTAAGATGTTAGGAAGTGATTGTTTTATCCGAACTGGTAGTGCGCGAATGCGTGCATATGTGGAATAAATACGTGCGATGTCGACGGACCAGTCCGGGAAGGGGTTCAGCCCGTCGGCGCCACCGTCGGACGCGATACGACAGACCACGAGCCACCGTCGGGCGCGATACGACAGACCACGAGTCGCTGTCTGGCGCGGTACGACAGACCACGAGCCGCTGTCTGGCGCGGTACGACACACGACTTGAGCCACTTCCGAATACCGCTTTTATTCGTGTATCTTGATTTTAAGTACCGACTCGGGCAGGATTTAAGAGTTACCTTTACCTGAATTTTGTGATCCGTGACATCGCCCTCTCCAGCCCACGTTTTTATCGACTTTCTCCTCTCGAACTAATTGGTGTTGTTTGACAGTGACAGCAAGGATGCAGCTCCTTGGTGCCAATTGCTCAATCTCACCGAAAAATACAAGGTGTATGATGCTAAGAACCGAATGCAGATTATCCTCTCCAAATTCGATGAACCGAACATATTCTTCCCCTCATCCAGGATTACAAAACATTAATCTAGCCTCACGTGGTTTGGAACATTTAATATTTGGATTCGCATTCGAGGGCGATTTCGTCCCAAAATTACATCCGCGTTCTTGACGCGCCGAACACGACCATACGCATTGTGTGGCGCCAATGAGATGAAGCCGATATATACTCTGGATAAAATGAATAGGAAGGACCATCGTGACTTCGCTCCAAATGCCCCCGATGGTACTTGCGCAGAACCCGTATGTATTTTGTGTCACCCGTATGCATTCAGGAGATCTCCAAAACGCACGTAGTCTCCCAAGAAACAACAGGGCCTTAACACATGCGATGCAGCCATACATACACACCTGGACCTCTAAAAAAAAATACGCAAAAAGCTCTTCAGGTACACGTAGGTCATATGGACGCGCCAGGGCCTGAAAGAGGCTGGGGCCGCAAATGGCAGCATCGTTCCACAACGAACAAAAGCACTGGGCGTTAAATGAGGACATCGGGATCTTCGAAAATGCCCTGACACGTAAAAGAAATCATCGATGCCCAAAAATAGCAACAACACACTAAAACGTGGAGGGGTTTCTAAAATGTATTAGGCCGCAGCGCAGAAAGACGCAGAGGGTCCAACAAAGAACACTGAGGAAGGGCCTCAGTTCGATAGCTATTCTGGGAGGATAGCAGCAAAGATATCGGGTGCATCAATGCTGAGCGGAATCCGCATTTCATAACTACCAGAAAATGTGGGAGGGTGGGAATTAATGATGGGATTTAATTACTCGACTTTTCGCAGCGAACACCCATGATGAGCATTCCAGCACGTCAAATATAGCGCAAGTCTATCATGTGGCAGTAAATAGCAAAAGGCAGAAGGCCTAGCAGAAACCGTAGCATCGCACGAAGTGTGGCGAATGCGCCGAATGCGCAAGATGAGTGTGCAAGTGCACGGACGTTGGCGTCGTGGCGACCGGGTGATATGAACTGGAAGGCCTGAAATGGGGAAATTTTATATTTCAAAGTGATGGGTAATATATTTTTAATTCAAGTTAGGGGTTTAATGCATTTTCTAAACTGCTCGTTTTAGGGTTTTACTGCATTTTATGCACCGAGGATATTTGTACGTGTCGGGGCGTTTTCGAAGATCCCGATGTACTTATTTAGCTCGTGGTCCTTTTGCTCGATTTGGAACCATTTTGCATTTTGTGGTTCCAACCAATTTTATGAACTGGAAGCTTCCAGCTTCCAGTGTATTTCTTTTAGTGTTCCATGTATGTTTATTTAGGGCTGCAACGCATGACGGCGCGATTTTTATGTGTCCCAGCCTGACTTATTGCTCCCAGGCGCGTGGTTCCGGGTACCCAACGCCAGGTTTCTGGGCTCAATGCGATTTTTGTGGATCTTTTCTGATCTTTTTCTCTCAAAAGTCCGAATTCCGGCCCGACATTTCGAGACCCTGGCGCCATGCATTTGCATCCCATCTCTATTTTTAGAGATTCGGTATGTTTTTCGGCGGCGTACACAATTTGTGAGGGCATCTGGTAATATATTCTGTGCTCCAGAGCTATTTTACTGACCCTGACATTTATTTTTTTAATCCCTCCTTATTTTAGAGGGCTCCAGCTCAACATTTTCGGATACCGATTCGGTTGTTGTGGTATAGGTGCAATTTCAGCAGTGAGTTGATTTATCACGGGATACCAAAATAAAACCGTAGAATTGGATTGGGAGTTAGGGTTGAAATCCGACGAATCAGGGAAGATAGTAATAGATTAGGCCCCTCCACAGGAGAATTCAGTTGATCACTAATCATTTCATTTCGATAGGTCCCCTTTGACAAAATAGCGGCCGAAATTCCAGGGGCGTAAATTTATTCGCGAAGTTTGTTATTTTGGCTTGTTTGACAGGTGCCATGCAGCCAGCACCAAATGTTAGAAAAGTTTGCAAATTCCTAAGATTCCAATCAGAAATCCAATGTAACCCACTTCTTGTTGTCACCTTCGCAAAATTATCGTCCTAGGGCTTAACAATGATCGCTTTAGCTTTGCTTAGGGCATCAAGCTGGTAGTAACAGGTATTTATCCACATATTAGTTATTTAAACCTTGGTATGGCCCAGCTTTGAGGGAAAAAATGATTATTGCTATTGCGTGTTGAGTAAATAATGCACCATGCCAAGAACAAACAGTGCAAATAATATGAAATCATGTTTCCCATTCGCGAACCATATTAAGGGCATAAAAAACAATAGGAGGCCCTAACACAATGGAGGCCCATTTTCGGGGAACAGGAGGCCCCCTTTCGACCTTGCCCCCCCCCCCCCCCGTGGACGAATTTCGTGGTGACGCCACTGTAAGCAACCATGCCCATTCTACGGAGCCACATCAAAACATGTGCCCTACAAAATAGTGTCGATACTTCTTAGTTCTCCGGACAGCTGTCTGTTGCACGGAACGGTATTCTAATACGTGACCTACGTTGGTATTTGAGTTAGAAGTAAATAGACCGTGCCATTGCTATTTCACTCAAAATAGTTCGTGTTTGTGCTGGGTGCGTGCTACATGTTGTCGCACTGAGTTTTAACTCGGTCAACAAGCAGACCATCACGATTTTTTGTGGTGAAAATGAGCCCAGGAGTAATTCTCTATGCGCCTTGTTGATGTGCAACTATGCATGTTGCGCAGACCCGCATTTAAATGTGTGACCCACATGGCAGAGGCGTTGCTATCTGAAATGGCTGGGGGCCCAATACATGCAGGCAATACGCGGGCCCAAATGGATTGGAGGGGGCGGGGTAGTACACACCATAAGACTCCATGCCAAAAGTATAAATTATTGGGTAACTGGGGCAGTCAGCATTGAGGGGGTATCTGACCCGTGAGAAGTATACAAAACGACATACGTACCACAGGGGTGACAAGTTTCAAGTCAACGGGGTGGACCGTCGCGATGCTACAGAAAGTGGTCTCGGACGTAGTTCTTGATGCACCGAAAACATCTATGCACTTTGCAATGTGCCGCATTCAAATTTGTGACATACAGCCCTGTAGCTACCATATTTTAATTCGGCGACTTGCAACATACATAGATGCACACTTGGAATCATTAAGTATCACAAAGACCAGTTTCAGCAAAATCGTGGTAGTCCGCACTATTGACCTGCAACTTAGAATACCATTCTTGGCGAAATCATGATAAGCTACCCTATCGATCTCTAGAGCAGATTCCCTCTGTAGGCCACACATCTGAACATGGTGACTTGCAACATGCAAAGCTGTGTTCATCTAATCAGCGAGTACAACGAACCATGCAACATGTGCAACATGCAAACTACCATTTTGATCTTGGATGACTTACAATCTATTTCGCTGTGACACCATGCAAGAGTCATAGCTGGGTTCGACGCATCAACAAGTACCGCATAGACCAGTTTTTGGGCGAAATCGTGATAGTCCGCCTGAAATCCAAATACTAATGCGAATATCACCCCATATGGCGCACGTTCCGGCGTTCAGTAACATCAGCGACCAGGGGTGCCGATTTTGAAAAACATTGGGGGGGGGGGGCGAAGTGTACTGGACCCCCTCTCCCCAACCAAAAACTTGTCGGATTTCGCCCACTATATTTTCAGACCTGAATAGTTCTGATTTCTTTGACGATGTGTATGTTTATGCTTATTCAGCATCCTCGCCAACGGGAAAAGTCGTCTAGCAACAGGTGAAGTCACATAAGCAAAAGAGCAGTGCACCATGCATGTCAACATAAAAACTGTGAGCCGTAGCATGCGACTACAATGTCATACAGTGTACTCGGGTTCATCGTCATTGTCGACGTCATCGTCATCGTCATCGTCATCGTCAACGTCAACGTCAACGTCAACGTCAACGTCACCGTCACCCTCCCCTCACTCAAAACACCAACAAGCACACAACTGCTTAAACAAAATATTTCTGCGCCCATATGCAGGCTAAAACACACCGGCCTTGATGGAGCATCGGAGCACGGCCGGCCTGAACTGTGATCGCGATGGGTGAAGGCATTTCCTTGGTGCCTAGCATTAGGGAAGGATGAAACCAACGTTTTGGTGGGGCGAGTTCAAGGTCGGGAAGTCCACTATCTAAACCTAATCTGTTTCTTTACAGTACAAAATATGCTGTTTGATATCAACTAAGTTTTCCATGTAGCATGATGTTTTTATTTTTTATTCCTTTAGCTTATTGGGTTTTTAGCTTAATTCCTCTAGGTTATTGGGGGGGGGGGGCAAATCAACACTGGAGGGCCAAGATCAGCATTGGTGGAGCCATGGCCCTCAAAAAAAGGATACAAATCGACACCCCTGTCAGCGACAACGGCAACGCTGGGTACAAGTTCCGCACAAGGAAGATACAGCCAGAGCCATTGCCGGAGGGAGGAGTCTGTATACGCGTCGACCGTACGCCATGTGGCGGTGTTTGTTATTCGACGCGTTGGAGCTCGTCTGGCGTGTCGTACGTCGTGACGATGAGCCCACCTATTTACGTTATCGCGCACATCGGACATTCCTGTTGAACTGTCATTGTCGCTCGCTGCATAGCGCCCGGCGCGATACTCTTCAGCAAGGGAAAGTTATTGCGAGAGGCAAAATAATTCGGGCATTGATATTGCATCACGCCCGGATGGTGCTCTGACTACCCTGTAGACTACTCTGTTGCTACTCCATGGACGATGCTGCTGCTCTGGTGACTACTCTTCAGACTACTCTGTCGATGCAGACTGGATGGTACGTGAACGATTGGCGACGCCACATGACTCCTCGGTCGATGTGTCGTAAAGCCAATAATACCAACCAAACAACAGCCAACCAACGTATAACAAAGGGAGTTCTCGAAATGTCTGTGTGGATGATTCGTTAGTAGGATTATGAACAGTTGTCTTGCATGGAATCACAGCTTGTGAAGGATTAGTTTTTGAGACATGAAAATATTTCAGCCAAAGTTATGCTTTTGCATACCAGCGACCGTAAATAATCACCGCTACAATCATAAATTATCCTAAATGATCACTAATGGTCATGCGACGGATGGAGTGGAAATATAATTGTGAACATGGGTGAAGGAACGACCTGAGGCTAATACAAGCAATACTGAAGTTAAGCGAATTTGGGTCCTCCGAACTCTCACATTGAATCATGGATCATTATTTTAATTATCCAAGCTGGTAGCGCAGGCATGAAGTGAACATATCACAGCACAACACAGCATAGCATAGCGCAATATGATGCAGTATAACATAATATAACAACAGTGTATGATAAGATGGCATAACACAATATTGCATAAAATATGATACCATCACAATATAGTAAATAACACGAGCCGGAACTTGCCGTTTATTTCGAACGCCGTAAGATGGTGCTAGTGGCGGGCCTCAAGATGGCACTATTGGCACTCTTAGTCAGCCGTTGAGGTCACCATCGCCGGGTAATATCGATCAACCATCGGAACACGACCGTCACCTGAAGTGTGCAGCGTGAATTAATGTGGAGTGGTGGACTAATGTTGGAACGGATAGTCATCCCGAGTATTCAATATTTTGCTTATGACGTCGGAGAAGCACAGGTACGGATAGGCGTTTGTCGGGGCGGGGATGGCCGAGTGGTTAAGGTGTCGTGCTATGGGTACCAAAGGTCCCTGGTTCGACACTAGCGCCGCTCAGGGCATTTCCCAATCCCGCGGCCCACCGACGAAACAGTGTGGGCGGCGCCATTAGCCGTGAATGTGCATAAAGTGTGTCATGAACCACCCAATAAACAAACAAGGATGGGTGTTTGTCAACAAAAACACGTGGATAACAATATTTGCTGCATGCCCAACGCAGTCGATGAGCCCCTAAATCCCCGATAAAAAATGTATATGGCGTCGACGAGAGCGCAGCAAAAATTGGCGCCAACTGAAAACCACGCATTTCCTATGGGGATGAATGGTCTCATCGCTTTAATCACGTTCATAAACGTCTTTCTACTATGTATATTTTAAATCTCGAAATGGCACATCTGGTTGAAAATAATTTGTAAAATACCCGGTGCCTAAGTTGAGGTAGCCTGTCGATATGGTGGATGGCAGATTAGTCAGTTGTGTTTCAGCATAGGTGGCATGGTTTGCGCAAATCATGAACGTGAAACCAGCATGTTTCTTGTCATTACAAAACATTCTCATTCAGTTATGTATATTCTGCTTTTAAGTAATCCAGCTATTTTTTTTTCAGGTGCAAGGACGGATCCAAGAATTGTCATGGGGAGAGGCACGTGTCCGGAGGGGAGCCTCCGGCTTCAAATCGATGGGGGGGGGATACGGTCGAGCCTCCCCAGAGGAGTGCCACCTTCCCATGGGGGAGGGGGTAGGGTGAATCTGACCAGTGCCCCCTTGGGTCTGCCGCCCCCTTGTATCTGTTCCTGCTCAGGTGGTACCAGTACTGAAAATAGGATTATGGACGCAATATCTGACAGTTAAAGAAAAAAACTATAATTCACCTAAGACTGAAAAAAGAAGAAAATGTATGTGCGCCGAACGCCGACCGTTTGAAACACCGAGGGTTTTAGGGAAATCTCATTGCTCCGGAAAAACAGAGCAGTACGATAGGGAACGTGCGCGGCGACGCTACTGGTGGCGCTTCGTTTGCACCTAGCGGCGGATGTTCGAACTGTAAGCATGCCATTGGGTCGCATGGTGGTCGCGGCCGCTAGATGCAAAATCTTGAAATTAATTGTCAAAACAAGGAAAGTATGCTATCTAGAGATTTTGCCCCACCTGTGATGGATACATTCATGATTTCTGTATCAGCTGATATCACTTAGACTCCAGTATAATGGTCGTTAGTAATCGTCAATTTTGTTCCAAGGTTGTCATGTCTCCGGAATTCCCTATAGCTTAAGCATGGGGAACGCCGGAAGCATGATTTGGTCGCATGTAAAATTGAATATTTTTATCAAAGGATGGTAGGAACTAAAAATGCCCCCCCCCCTGGAACGCCTTCAGAATTGATCACTCGATTCAGTGAAGGTATTCCTGATCACCTGACACTGCCGCTATATATCGTGAAATTTGATTAAAGATGACATAACATCGCAACGATATTTGCGAGGACAATGTCCATTTGGTGCAGATGATAAGAGTGCTAGTGTACGGGACTTTACGTATTTTTATTCTTTCATATGAAACAAACCTTGTCTTAAATGCTTTATTTGCCAAGCAGTATCAGATATATAATGCTAAAGTCACCACATGCGAAGGCAAATGTTTGTCTCCGCCTTCACCGCGAAGTGTGGGTACAGCCAGCCTGTTTTGAGTCGGATCGAGTGGTATACAAATTAATGCCAATTATTATAATACTCATATCTGGATACGGTAGTACCTGAACATGATATTATAAAATACCCTAAACCAAGAATGGTTTTTGTTTTCTTTTATCCCCCTTGGATATGCCACTCCCCTCGCCATTTTCACCGTTACTGAATCCACCGGCATCGGCAAGACGAGTAAACATCATAGGTGTGGAAACAGGGAAGGAGTGGTATGGTCCCTCACTTTTCATGGTTCAAGGGTTTTTCCCCTTCCAGATACACATGCACACTTTTTTAGGCGTTCCTCTACCTCTGGTGGACGTGGCCTAGTCGAGAACTTTGACTAAGAGGTCACGTCCTTTGACGTATGCAGGCTTACCATCAAAGCCCACCATACTCCGACCCAATATAAATTCTAAGAGTGGGAATATTGAATAACTGAAAGCGCACCATAAGTGGCATCTGCTTCATGCCCATTTATTTTTGGTCGACCCGCCTAAGACAATCCCGACTGCAACCCTGTGGGTGATGTCACATTCATAACCAAATTGCATAATGCGTCACACCTGCATTCCACAAGCCATCCTCTTGTGATTAATGTTTCACTACGTAGCTACCTTGAATTGGATATTTTCACACCGACCATCTTGCCAACGGTGCACATGACATCGTATATTCCCCACACCCAATCGGTTTCATGAATGCCCTTCGTTGGTACTCCAGTCACCTTCAGAACCACTGGTCAGATATTTGAGAAAATTGCACCGGGTGCCCTACACGGATGTGGATAGCGAACATAGCGGATGTTAAAATGACTCGCTCACTTCACTTGGTTTTTTTTTGGAAGGAGGCCCATGCCACTGAACTGAGTCTGCTCGGGGGTGGAACTCGTGCACTTTTGTGTTGCTGATGCCAACATTGCCAAAATTTACCTTAGGACATTGTTGTTTCATGAAATGAATGAACTGAAAATTTGGCTACCAACACAAATCATTCGGAAAGTCGATGCTTCCTATGCAACGCCCATGTGGATAATGATCAACGTGTTAAAAGTTGAGGTCGTTTCCCCCTTAACCCCCAGCCTCCGTTCAGTTCCTGCGCCCTTATACCACACCTTGGTAGGAATGAGCAGTTTTCGACACTTCAGTTTTCAGCGCCATTTTCAGCTCTTTGTCAGGAAGATATTTTCCTCTTTCCCTGTTATTGTAAATTCATTACCACGTCATCCAGAAAAAAAACGTTACCATGGACGTGCAAGAGCCCTTCTTGTAATGAGCTGGTACCGAATATCTAGGAATTAATGCCATCTTCGTACTACCGTTAGTGGTATCACTTGTGTCAATTAGTGCTGCAGCGGAATATTTGCAGCGCAGTAAACAAGCCACTGATACGCTTCATGGCGCGTTGGATAGATGAGGTGAGCCCACCGGTAAGACGTTAGTAGAATTATACGTGACGTCAGAGTCTGCTGCCGCCTGATACTTTCTACCGCTGTCTGCTTATTTCTGCCGCTGTCTGCTTGTTTCTGTCGCTGCCTACCAATTTCTGCCGCTGACGTCGCGAACGTTGGGCCTGCCGGTGCAAGATTCTGCCGAAGTTCTGCCACATGAAACGGGCCTTAACCATGCTCAATCAGTTTTGGGTCCCGTGTTGAGTCGCTCATGTTGTCTACATCAGTGAGAGTTCGGTGTTCTTCCATGTACCACATTGGTCGATACTGTATCGTACTTACACGTCACAGAATGAAATATTTTTATGAACACCAAATCAAATATTGAAGTCCGCATCGTTCACAGAATATGGCCAATTAGTCCTACTACGGAGGCGAATTAGCGCGAAATACGAATGGACGAAAGGAAACCTTCCTCAAACGTTTGCGACGGAGGCGCGATGTGAAACAAATGAAGTGATTCATTGCTGACGAGAAGATGAAACTGGCGGTTCTATGTCACCCGAAATGGCCACGATGCATTGAAACAGATTCATGTCACCATCGTCTGATGTTGGCATAGCTTCGGCTTAGTGCGTCCGGATTCCTTTACAGACGGTGCAGTTTTTGTCCACATGTTGACACAAATCGCATCATCACGAGTATCCGGTTTATGTCAACATAACAGTGATTAACTGCATTATCACGAATGTCTGGCTTGTGTCACCATGACGAGACATGGACCGGAAGGCGGCGCACTGCTGTCGGCACGTCTGGTGTTGCAGTTGGTCGCGCTGTCGCCGCCGGCCGGCCGCGTCGCAACAGACGCCATGAGCGGCGTGGAACCCGCGCAAACTGGGTCAGCAGACGGCGGCGGCGGCGCGGCGACGGGCGCCGCCCGGCGGCCGACCAGGCCAGCACCCGTCGGCCCCGCCGACAGCCGAGACGCGCGAGACAGGTCCGGGCAGAGGCGGCCTTTGCTGCACCGCCGTATACACGCAGCTCGGGGGCACACAGCTGGGACACGCACAGCAACACCGGGCATACAGCTGGGATACACAAGCACAACACCGGGCACACAGCTGGGACAAGCATAGCAACACCGGGCATACAGCTGGAATACACAAGCACAACACCGGGCACACAGCTGGGACACGCACAGCAACACCGGACATACAGCTGGGATACACAAGCACAACACCGGGCACACAGCTGGGACACGCACAGCAACACCGGGCATACAGCTGGATACAAACACCGCAACAGCTGGACAGCACAGCAACACCGGGCATACAGCTGGGATACACAAGCACAACACCGGGCACACAGCTGGGACACGCACAGCAACACCGGGCATACAGCTGGGATACACAAGCACAACACCGGGCACACAGCTGGGACACGCACAGCAACACCGGGCATACAGCTGGGATACACAACACAACACCGGGCACACAGCTGGGACACGCACAGCAACACCGGGCATACAGCTGGGATACACAAGCACAACACCGGGCACACAGCTGGGACACGCACAGCAACACCGGGCATACAGCTGGGATACACAAGCACAACACCGGGCACACAGCTGGGACACGCACAGCAACACCGTACACACGGAGCTGGGATGCACGCGCACAACACCGGACACCGCTGTTGTCCGCCCACTGGTCAGCCAATGTCAGGCTGGTGATTGTGGCCCTGACGGCCTTGTTCTGCAGTGCTTGGCGCGCATTCATGGCGCCTTTATACATACACCAGCATTAGCGGCAGACCCAGGAAATATCATCTTACGGATGATGTTTGCAACGCGGACTTCCGAAGCCCGCCATAAGGCTGCTGTGCTGGCCAATGTCATTGTTAATGATCACGGGAAGCTCGCCGACTTGTACGAGGCCCTCGATCAGAGGAGGCTCACGTCCTGACGAATTACATACCGGGGGACACTTGAGTGAATTGGCCCCATTAAAAGAAGGCCTTGAAGGAGTGTAATTCCAATTTCAGCTCTCTTGATTTCCAAATCCGGCGGCTTTCTTGAACGAAGCCGGCATTCCGGCATTCGTATGGAAAACCTGACATTCCGGCTTTTCCATACGAATGTGAACTTGCCACGACCTCGCAATAGAGGAAAAGTTGTATGCCTCCAGTACCCCTGGACTCGCACGAGCCACATCAAGCAGAACAACACTCATTAATACTGGGCACCAGCACTACATTCACCCCAAATAATAACACAATCTCAGGTCGTTGGGGCACAGTAGCAGCCCGGCTGACTGTGCACTTCAGCCAGTGCTTCAGCACAGAGCTGAACCAGTCGACCAGGGCAACATTACTGCACTTTGTCCACCGGTCAAGGTCACGTCACCGCTCCGTGTCTGCCGGCCAAGGTCATGTCATTGCGCGGTGGTGTCAGTCCGGTGATTCACGGTCGCGTGAGCATACAACGTCCGTAAGTCAGGGCTGTATCACCGCGCAGACGACACCAGCACATCTGCTGCCACCGGCTCGTCACCGGCCACCGCCGTACTCCGGACGCGCAGACTATGGCAGGGTGAGCCTGTCTTCTTCAGGTGAGCTCGCCTGTAACGATGGACGCACCGTGCGGCGGCTGTGCGGTACCGGACCAGACGCCGCGGTTCCTCAGCGGCCGGGACCGACGCTCCGGGTCGGCCGCCAGCGCCGTACTCCGGACGCGCAGACTATGGCAGGGTGAGCCTGTCTTCTTCAGGTGGGCTCCCCTGTAACGATGGACGCACCGTGCGGCGGATGTGCGGTACCGGACCAGACGCCGCGGTCCCTCAGCGGCCGGGACCGACGCTGCGGGTCGGCCGCCAGCGCCGGAAGGTCAGTCGGCTTGTGCACGCGACCTGCCTGTCTCGGCCGTGCTCGCCGGGCGCCCCGAAGCCAGCACGACACTCGGTCCTCCGAGACCTGGCCTCTTCGGGTTAGATTCAGCATCCGCTGTCGCAAAAGCCCATGTAGGTCACCCTTGAATGAATTAGGCACGTGGCCTCAATTTGGCCAGTGATTCGTGAACTTTATGATCGGATTGCTGCCATTAACCCATATGCCTTTCAATATTTATATTGAGACCCTATGCAGTTCGACTTCTAATGCTTATGATCAGAAGCGAAGCCACTGGGTCCTCTTAACAGCGAAAAACAAACAGAAGAAAGAATACATTTTCAGATTTTCGCCAAGCAAAACAAACTTTCTTTTGGCGTGAAGCGCCCTGAAAGTGGCGTGTTTCATGACATTTTTGTTTGGTTCGGCATCTGAAAAATGCTGGATGCACCCCTGTTTAGGACCCTTATAACTGATACACACCGTGTTGCTCACGACAGTTTTCATAAAATGTTCCCACGCCACGGTTCTTGGAACGAACTAATAACCTTTGGCCTGATGGTGCCGATTGATATCCCTCTTTGACTTGCTGTTTTTCCTGTCTCGGAAGTTCGCCGTTGTTTTTGCCAGTGTGCTGGTTCACATCTTATATATCCGGCTTGGCTTACTTGCTCAGGCCCACGGTGGCTCCACGGACTTTCAATAGGGGTGGGGGTGAAGGGCTGCTGCTGGTTATTGGGTGGTTCTCGACGCACTTTATGCGCAATTACGGCTAATGACATCACTCACATTGTCTCACCGGTGGGCCGCGGAATTGAGAAATGTCATGAGTAGTGCGAGCGTTGAACCCGGGACCTTTGGTATCCAGAACTCAACACCTTAACCACTCGGTCATCCGGGGTGGAGGGTGGAGGGACACAATCGTTTTTGGGGTCCAACTTTCCTATGCAATACCCACAGGCATTGTGCTAAGCTTCAAACCGTTCGGAGGGGCACGCCATTCCCGGTCCACCTTGCCAGCGCCCATGATCTGGCCTGCCGAAAGTTGGAAGAATCGACAATACGTTCATACCGATTCAGATCACCTCGGAACGGATGCGTCACAGATTTCCTTCATCTGGCGACCGCTATCGGACCAACAAGTAGCTATGTAATGCCAACACCTGCCATATTACGTCTGCTATGGTGGCAGTTGGGTACGCGACCTCTCAGAACTCGCCAGCATCACACCACGACCTCTCCCCGTCCACACAGACGGGCAGCGGTGGCCGACCTGACCCAGCCTGGGGCACCACGTCACCACACCACGACCCCTCCCAGCCCACACAGACGGGCAGCGGTGGCCGGGGGAGGGGGCACCACGTCATCACACCGCGACCCCTCCCAGTCCACACAGACGGGCAGCGGCGGCCGGGGGGGGGCACCACGTCACCACACCACGACCCCTCCCAGCCCACACAGACGGGCAGCGGTGGCCGACCTGACCAGCCTGGGGCACCACATCACCACACCACGACCCCTCCCAGCCCACACAGACCGGCAGCGGTGGCCAGGGGCACCACATCACCACACCACGACCCCTCCCAGCCCACACAGACGGGCAGCGGCGGCCGGGGGAGGGGGCACCACGTCACCACACCACGGCCCCTCCCAGCCCACACAGACGGGCAGCGGCGGCCGGGGGAGGGGGCACCACGTCATCACACCACGACCCCTCCCAGCCCACACAGACGGGCAGCGGTGGCCGGGGGAGGGGGCACCACATCACCACACCACGACCCCTCCCAGTCCACACAGACCGGCAGCGGCGGCCGGGGGAGGGGGCACCACGTCACCACACCACGACCTCTCCCAGCCCACACAGACCGGCAGCGGTGGCCGGGGAGGGGGCACCACATCACCACACCACGACCCCTCCCAGCCCACACAGACCGGCAGCGGTGGCCGGGGGAGGGGGCACCACGTCATCACACCGCGACCCCTCCCAGTCCACACAGACGGGCAGCGGTGGCCGGGGGAGGGGGCACCACGTCATCACACCACGACCCCTCCCAGCCCACACAGACCGGCAGCGGTGGCCGGGGGAGGGGGCACCACGTCATCACACCGCGACCCCTCCCAGTCCACACAGACGGGCAGCGGTGGCCGAACGGGGGCACCACATCACCACACCACGACCCCTCCCAGCCCACACAGACGGGCAGCGGCGGCCGGGGGAGGGGGCACCACGTCACCACACCACGACCCCTCCCAGCCCACACAGACGGGCAGCGGCGGCCGGGGAGGGGCACCACGTCACCACACCACGACCCCTCCCAGCCCACACAGACGGGCAGCGGTGGCCAGGTGAGGGGCACCACGTCACCACACCACAACCCCTCCCAGCCCACACAGACCGGCAGCGGTGGCCAGGGGAGGGGGCACCACGTCACCACACCACGACCCCTCCCAGTCCACACAGACGGGCAGCGGTGGCCGGGGGAGGGGGCACCACGTCATCACACCACGGCCCCTCCCAGTCCACACAGACGGGCAGCGGTGGGCGGGGAAGGGGGCACCACGTCATCACACCGCGACCGCACCGCGACCGCACCGCCAGCGATAAACAGCGCCCCCACCGCAGCCCGACAGCCAAGGCCGGCGACCGTCAGACGTAAACGCCGCCTTCCGAACGGCTGACTTCGCTCTCGGCGGTCGGCGGCAGCCGGCGCTCAGTCGTGACCCGGTCAGCTGCCGGATCACTCTTCTGTTCTGCTCTGGTCTCGGCCCGCCCGGACGGCGCCGCTCAGCCAGCCGACAGCGGACCAGACCCGCCACCACCAGGTGACAGCGGACCAGACCCGCCACCACCAGGCGACAGACCCCAGCGGCGCAGTGGCACGGTCAAGACACGCCGACAGCGGCACGGCCTGGTCGGAAGGTGGAGTCGGCAGGCGGCGGCTGGAGCCAAGTTGAACAGCCAGAAGCGGAGCCAGACGACAACACGCTACAGGCATCATGTCGGTGCAGTCGGGAATGTTCCAGCGACTCTTTTTAAGGAGGCACAGGTGAGAGAGCGCATATTCTCAGGGCCGAAATCAAAGACGACAACCAGTGATTCTGGTATGGCACTTATCCCACCACACTGAGAAGCTGACTTTATTTTTGCGTCGGCTCTATGAGGTCGGATGAAAGCAAATAACTTCAAAACACATCCGGCAGGACAAACTTTCAAAGGGCTTCCAGACTCTTGGGTGCACACTTTGAGTCTGAGTGTTTCTTTCTCTCATGCGTATTTTCTAACTTCTGCACGAAGTAGGCGTTTCTGTGAAGTATTTACCCGTTGTCTATGCTGGCGTTCACGGTGCCACCCACGACACAACCGCGAACGACTCAGCACAATCAGTTTGTTTATCATTTTCGCAGACCTGTTCGAACGCATACATCATCGGCGTTAGCATCTAGTTGGTGATTACCTGACCTGCCATTTGAGCAAGGCATCGTATCCGTGCTATGTGGTTGTAATCAACATAACTGCACAACTTGTGCACAACATTTGAGATGTGCACACCGTACAAGTTCAAGATTGCATGTGCCAGTATTACCCAGTGCATTATGCAAACAGCATAAAACAATTTAGGAAAATACGATTAAAGCTGACTAGAATATAGTAAGACTGCTAGTAAGAACTTAGTAAAACTGATAGTAAGAACCCAAAAGCCACTCCCAGTGTTTAACATCTAGCATATATGGTATGGGCGTGGCGTTTAAATAGGGTAATGTGTTAAGAACATTCTTAGATTGCTTCATTGTCTGCAATGCGATAAGCCACGCTATCAATTACACCCATAGATCAAAAGCCAAATACGTGCTGGAGGAGGCACAGCTTCCCCCGGAGGCTGCACCCATGGGTGTGGATATTCTGGGCGATCAACTCAGCAGTCACTGATTACGTTTGTTTATTGGGTGGTTCACGACACACTTTATGCACAATCACGGCTAATGGCGCCGCCCACACTTTCGCCGGTGGGCCGCGGGATTGGGAAATGTCCTGAGTGGCGCTAGTGTCGAACCCGGACCTTAGCCCGACACCTTAACCACTCGGCCACCCCCGCCCTCACTGATTACGTTGTTCAAAGTCGAAAATACCCGGCTGTTTGGGACGGGAGCCATCGTTCAGTGGCGAGCAGCGGCTGCATGCAGGGCAGACCGCGCAGCGTCAATCCCCAGCCATGCCGGGGACAACGGGGGAGAGCGGCAGGACGACCCCAAAGTCCCTGCGGCCGCCCGCTGACCCGATGTCGTCCGCGGGCTGTCCGGCAGGACCGTCAGCGGCATGCACGCCTACAACATCGAGTACGTGCCGTACAGCAAGGACCGGCTGGACGACATCGTCGAGCTGATGCTGGACACGTTCTTCACCCGCGAGCCGCTGGCGAGTACCACCGACGGCGCCGACGCGGCGTCCGCACGCGCCCACATGAGATCGCTCGATGGAGAGATCGCTCACTCGGGCAGCGTGGTGGGGGGAAACATGAGCGGACACCGAGCCTTTCAGTGAAGAGCTTGCTCACTCGGGCAGAGTAATGATGGGAAACATGAGCGGACATCAGGCTGCTCAGTAGAGAGGTTGCTCACTCGGGCAGTGTAATGATGGGAAACATGAGCGGACACCAGGCTGCTCAGTGGAGAGCTTGCTCACTCGGGCAGTGTAATGATGGGAAACATGAGCGGACACCAGGCTGTTCAGTGGAACTCGGCAGTGTAATGATGGAAAGAGCGGACACAGGCTGCCAGTGACTGTGGGGGGGGTGCGTGGGGTGCTCACTCGGGCAGTGTAATGATGGGAAACATGAGCGGACACCAGGCTGCTCAGTAGAGAGGTTGCTCACTCGGACGGTGTAATGATGGGAAACACGAGCGGACACCATGCTGTTCAGTGAAGAGCTTGCTCACTCGGACGGTGTAATGATGGGGAAACACGAGCGGGCACCAGGCTGTTCAGTGAAGAGTTTGCTCACTCGAGCAGCGTGGTGTTGGGAAGCATGAGCGGCACGGCTCCCGTGCTGCTAGCTCCCCGGCCCTGTCAGAGCTGACGTCAGATGTGTCACACGACCTCTGCTGTTCGTCAATGGATGCCAGTCACTACCGCTCAAAGTGTCCCGTCATCAATTACACCCGAGGATCAAACCAGCCGACGGCGCGCTGAGGAAGGCGCTCCACCTCAGACGCACTCGCTGACGAAATGTAGCTCGACATTGTTTACTGGTCAGCAATCTACCTAAGAAGTTACCTCGATCATCAAAATCGAGTGTTTATGATGCCATATATATATATATACTTCTATAATTTCGAAGACCACTTTGTATCACAGGAGCGCGCATTTGCTGTAGAGTGGGGGGCAATATGACTCTGACCCGGCTCCCCCTAGCCACCAACACCACCACCACTACTGACCAGACCCTCTGCCCCGCCAGGCGATGAACGTGTCGTCGGAGCTCCCCCACCACCACCACCACCACCCCACACCACACAACCACGACCCACCACACCACCCGGGTCCACCACTGACCCCGCCACCACCACCACCACACCACCACCACTGACCGGCTCTCCCCCCCCACCACCACCACCACTGACCCGGCCCACCACTACCCCCACCACCACCACCACCACCACCACCCGGCTCTCCCCCCCCACCACACTACTGACCACCCCTCCCCCCAGCAATGTCGTCGGCTCCCCACCACCACCATCACTACTGACCAGCCCCGCTGCCCCGCCAGGCGATGAGCGTGTCGTCGGCTCCCCCACCACCACCACTGACCCGACCCGCCGCCCCCAGGCGATGAGCGTGTCGTCGGCGCCCGGCTCGTCGCGGGCCGAGGTGCTCGAGTGGCTGCGGCCGTGCATCAGCGGCTGGACTCACGACGTCATGCTGCTGGCCGTCGACGCCGACGACGACCGGCTGGTGGGCGCCACGCTCAACAATGTCATCACGGCCGCCGACCGCGACTCGTGGAGCTGGCCGCGACACGCCGACACCGAGTACGCCCGGCTGGTGTTCGGCTTCACCGAGGAGCTCGGGGTGAGTGGCCGACCGTCGGCGGGGCGGCGCGGCGGCGCCACGGCGCACATAGAAATACTGCGTGAGAGGGGCGCAGGGGTGCCGTGGTCGACACTTCTCGATCGAGAGGTAAATATTTTGGTTGTGAAGAACGCAGTTTTTCACTGCTAGGGGCGCCGGCCCTCGCCCCTTCGCGTCTCTGTCGGGGGAGGGGGGCAACAAACACTCACTCACTGGGGCACAAGGGCGTACGATGCCACTCGGACGAGCATTACCCGTGAACTCACAGGGGAACGACGGCGAACACTCGTTCAGAAGTCTAACCGGCATCTCGGATCCGAATTTGATACGGGAAAGTTATCCCTTAATAAATTAACACAGCATGAGCCATAATTAGAACCGATCCGAAAGGAATCACACGGTCCTCCAGGGTGAGCAGAGCCTGGAGAGAAGACATCCTCTCTTCATCGCATGACATGTAATTTCAACACGATGAGATGGACCGGTCGGGTGCACCTTCGGAGCAACGTGCCAGATCGCTATTCTTCAGTTCGATGAACTTCCTACTAAAACAAGGCGGTTCCAACAACCGCAAAGGAGTTCTGCTTTCGTTCGTATCCGAAAGCAAATTATTGTGCGCGTGGGACCCTGCAAAGGAAAAGGTTTTATTTATCCTGGATGCTATTTTCGACCTTACGTACAATTCTAAATCATCTTCGCAATTTATGTTGAGTAAAATTAGACGTGTAAATTTTAAACAAAGAACAGCTTGAGGAAAAACAATTTTCTCCGTATCCGGAACAAAGTGCCCATAAGTGGTGGTGGTAGGGCTTTTCTTCAAAGGGTAGCGTTTTGTCCAGGTTAGTTTATCTAGGTCTGTGTGTGTTAAGAGATATCCCTTTTTACAGGTCACAAGTACTTCTCTTACCATTTTGCTGTATTTAGAAATATCTTATATCAGTAGAGCAAATCACAGCGACCCGTTTTGGAGAATAAACCACATATTATCTACACAGGCTCTGGATTCAGATGTATTCGGATGTAATCAGGAAATAAACATAATGATTCTCAACAACCAAATTGAAATTTCGATAAAATTTATATTATACTGCACAATTCTGCACAATGAGATTCATGGGAAGCAGACAACCTAAGCATGCCATCATTGTGGATGAAGTATATGGACTTGCAAACATATATACCGTTCCTTGTTACGTCCATGAGCTAGCATGCACAGACAAGGCATCATATACACAGCAGATGAGCTATCCTTCAAAGGAAGAATTCCCCTTTGTCCTCCAGAATCAAACGAATCCCTCCATTCGTTTGATTCTGTTTGTCTGTAACTGCATGCGGTTGGATTTTCTAACCTAAATGTTGTTCTGAAGCATGCAGAGTTTTGAAACAGCCACGGATGATGAATTGGGCCAGTGGACAAGCCTAGTTGGACATTATTTAATTCAAACAAAATCAGTTTTAATATGTACGGTTCCTTGAAATATTTGTTTCTTTTACACTTGCACTGATTTATAATATCATTAGGAGTGCTGAGTGATATAGTGTGGCCTTAGCAACGAAAAACTAAATGCGAACACAACAATTAGGTACTCCTAACGTATAATAATTCATTAAAAACACCATGCGAATACAGGATCTTGTTTGCAAACCTATCAAGTCTAGCGATAATTTCGAAGAGCACTTCGTTCGACAAGAGCGCGCTTTTGCTGTAGGGACGGGGCATTTTGCATTGGATTTTGGCAAAGCTTCCTTTTTCACAGGTCTCAGGATTTCGCAACTTGTGAAAAAATAGCTTGATCAATCTTCTTTCTTACCAAGCCAAGAACAGTGAAATTTGTTTCATTATTTGATCTCATGTTGGAAAGCATCCAAGCATTATTTGCAACTTGTCGCGATTCAAACTTCAATGAATAGGCTTTGTCACGGTCCTCCTAGCAAGGGAATACGGTTTCATTTCGACAATTCTCAGGTGAACTGTGATACGAGGGAGACTGATGAATTTCCGAGTCCGATAACGTGGGACAGCTCCACGCCCAACTGGGCCGACTTCTGTCACCAGATCCCGGCCCGTCCTTGCTAAGTCGACAAACAGTTCCTGGATGTCCATCTTATAAGTGTAGCTTCCGTAAGCACAAACATTCAACATACTCGACTCAACAGAGCGGGGAGAGACGCGACAGAGCTTCCTAGAAGAACAAATATCCATATTTCGTCCGGGAGCCCTTTGTTTGGATCCGCCGAACTTTTCGTCTTTGATTCGTTAGGCTGTTGCTTTCGAAAACCGCTTGTCCCGTGTCGATACATTAACGACACACACAGTTTAGACATAAGCAGCGGGGTATACAACAGGATCACATCGCAGGCAACCGTGCAGATGTCCGTCAAGGTCAGTCGAGAAGGTCCGTCAAGGTTTCCGCGTCATTTCCCGGCTGCAGACGCGGCTGGTGCCAAGTGCGTGCTCTGTTGGTTAGCAATAGATAAACACTGGCGGTGACTAGTTGTTCGCAAGCACACCACCAACTAACACACACCGGAGGTGCCCGCTGAGACAGCGTGGCCCCCACGCGCGCGCCACCCATCGGCAAACCGCAACCAACCGCAAAACACACACGAGCCCACTCGTCACCAGTGGTGCGCGCGACCTTTCAACATCCGCCACCGTTTTTGCGCGCGACTCGGGCTCGCTCTGCAGACGTCGCCCCGTCCGACACGCGTCCCGCTGAAGGTCAATGTTTACGCTGACCTAGAAGGCAGCAGCGGCGAGTTCTCGAGACTAGCGGCCGAGAAGTTCGACTGTAGCCGCACGGGCTGCTCCTGTCAGTGGGCAGACGGGGTGTTGCGAAGCGCTTGGGTGCAACAACATCCGTGCAACTTCTGGTCAACAAACAGTGGTGCATTAGCACTTACCGTGAAGCTGGAACTTCTCACTCTGCGATAATTTTTATTTATATTGATTGCATAGGTGCATCGCACATTGCCGTTCCCTGACGAGCATGAGCCGAGCAGCAGTGTCTTCTCTTCCATTTGGTCGGGGCCGAACACCAGCGTGCCACACCGGCACGCTATACAGCGCAGTAGCAGTGCGCGCTAAATGGGCACACCGCATTGACGCGCACATGGCGGCTGATATAACCCAGCACTGACCACTTCACTGTGGCATCACGCCACCGCACAGACGCATTCGTGTTTTTACACACATCAAGGGACATATCTCACACAAGGAATGTGGGATTTCACACAAAGTACACAAGGAATGTGCTGGAGATCGATCTGTTTTCCCAGAAATCTTGTAAGGAAAAACACATTTTCCCCTCATTCGGACGGATAAATTGTTGATAAAAATGCAGGGGACGTGCTTCCTGCCGAATGCACGTATCGACGCGTCTCCGTCGACAGCAGTGCGGCCACGCAGCCACCCGCGGTGGTCACTTCACTCCGTGTTGACCTCACAAACAGTGTCAGTCGAGGTGCGGCCACGCAGCTACCCGCGGTGGTCCACTTCACTCCGCGCTGACCTCACCGACGCGCGTCTGTCGACAGGAGGGCGTCGACGTGTTCGCACACTTCAGGGCCGACCGCATCCTGCACCGGTGCATGACGGCCGTCCACCCGGACTACCACCACCAGGGCATCGCCAAGGCGCTGGTGGACACCAGCTCGTTCGAGCTGGCGCGTCAGGACGGCTGCCAGGCGGTGGTGGCCGGCGTCACGCACCGCGCCGCCCAGAAGATCCTGCTCACGCAGGGCTTCCACGTGGTGCGCGAGCTGCGCTACCTCGACAGCCGCACGCTGTCGGGCAGCCCCTACTTCGACGAGAACCGGCTGAGCCACCACAAGTCGGCCAAGCTGATGGGAGTGTCGCTGCTGGAGGCGTAGGCGGACACAGTGGGCGAGACCAGCACGAGGCGATGGTGCGGCGGCGACACGACGCCGTGTCCGAGTAGGGCACGGCGTGAATGCGACACTGGCCAGAGCCCTCCTCCGAGTGTCGACTCTGTATGTGACGGTGTGATTGTGACATCGGCCAGATCCCGCTCCCCGAGTGTGGACTGAGCGGCTCTGTATGTGACGGTGTGACTGACATTGGCCAGACCCCCATCGAGTATAGACTGAGCGGCTCCGTATGGGATGGTGTGACTGTGACATTGGCCACACCATCGAGTGTGGACTGAGCGGCTCTGTATGGGATGGTGCGACTGACATCAGCCAGACCCTCCCCCGAGTATAGACTGATCGGTTCTGCATGGGACGGTGCGACTGCGACATCAACCAGACCCCCCAAGTGTGGACTGAGCGGCTCTGGTGACAGCATCCATGACCCACGATCCATGACAAGACTGGTGTGGCCCGGGAGGCGCATTTGTGCCAGGTCACGGCGAGAGTGAATATGCGCCAGCAGATGCCTTTTCTAAGTAAGGAAAGTGATACATCAGTGTCTGTTGTTGTTCGGTGTTGTAATTTCATGTTAAGTGGACAATGTGTATGTGAATTAAGCACACATATTGGGTAACTAAATGAAGAGTACCCACATACCAACACCCTTGTAGGGTGGGCCGCTGCTATATTCGGGCGCTTCTGCCAGTCGTTACAAGGACTACGATTCTTTATGCAATACGACTTTAAATGCATGCAATGATCTGTTGACCACAGGACCCAACGTGCTCTCTGCCATGCAAAGACGCTCTCTGTTGACTACATACGGTATATTGATCTGTGGACATCACAGCAATGTGATGAAAATATAAAGCGTTGAAATATTCAATAAATGGAGAAAGCAGACTACAAAACCCACAGGAAAGGAGTTCGACTCATGCTCGTCCGGTGAGATGTCCAAGGGCTCCATGGAGAGCCTCTTCCCCGTGCGCTACATGAAGATGTTTGTGGGCTTGCTCAGGCGCTATATCACGGCCATCCTCGGCTCAGCCGCGGTGGAGAGGGTGTTCTCGATGGGCTCAGACATCTTGAAGCCCAAGAGGAGCACTCTCACATCCACGAACTTTCAGAGGTTTGTGTTGCAGAAGGGAAACGCGCACTTGCTCCAGTTAGATTCCT
Source organism: Imbricaverruca yamaguchii (assembly GCA_034440575.1). Lineage (NCBI taxonomy): Eukaryota > Metazoa > Arthropoda > Thecostraca > Neoverrucidae > Imbricaverruca > Imbricaverruca yamaguchii. The sequence goes on along the minus strand of JAOTOL010001646.1, from coordinate 3,699,753 downwards.
CGAGAAGGAAGAGATGTCTTTGCCTAGTTTGTGTAGTTTTTTGTTTGTTTGTTTCGTACATATTACTACATTAAAAAATAAACGCTTTATACTGTTTGACTTTCTTTTTGGGCAAACAACTAGGTACAACAACAATGGCATTTTATTAAAGAATGGGCTAAAATATCATTTAGAAGTTAAAATAAACCATATATTATTTTGTTTTCTTCCTTTAAACTGCTAAAAAAGTTATCGTTATCGCGCTATCGAAGTCACCGATTTGGTTATCGAAAATTAACGAGCTATCGTTATGGAAGTCGAGGTCAGGTTATCAAGTACCCACCACTGGTCATTAGTTAGTTACTCGGCATAGCCGAGCGAGTTTGAACGTGCCCATTCACATTATGTGGAATGTACCGAACACAATCAGCTATATTTTGCGTTTTGTTCGTTCTAACTAGTCACATTATTTGGCTCGCATTCTGGATCATCGACGATTGGATATGGAAAAACACCACAGAATGCCCAAGCCCGGAAAGCAACGTAGACAGCCCCTAACCATCCTCAATAAACTCAAAGTAGAAGCAACCTGAAATACAAGGCAAGGATAACAGCTTCAGAATCAGGACAGAAGTTGAACCTTTCGGTGGCAGTAACCAGCGGAAATGTGCCAAATAAATGCCTCCGGTCAATAAAATTGCTACGAGTTACCGAGGGCGAATACCAGATGGGAGAACGCACAAAGATTGCAATAACTATAGCACCAAGTCGTAGCCAGTAGTCCGAAGGCAGTCATTTCCCACATATCGCGAGCGAGGCCGGCAAAATCAATCGCGGGGGAGTGGATAACCACCACTCGGCCATCCCCCCGCCCCCGGTTCGATTCCGCGCGATATTCACCGGTGACTCGTTCATATACGTAGCTGAATCAACTGGCCCCATTGGATCTCGCAGTCTGGAAGACGTCAGGCTGACCGCCAGATGAAACATGTCCCAGTTTACAGATTGCATCTGAATGGCGAACTCCCCGGAGCCGATAAACTAGAACACGGCGCCATGCAGTCAGGATATCGATGCTTCAGCTGGGGCTACATGCATGCTGATTATACTCTTACACATTGCACGGTCTTGCGGTTCACAAGCGAGGGCTGTGCCCATTGAGTGTTCGCGCGCAGTGCTGAAGATGCAATAATCAGCTCGTCTATTGACATCCATGACTACCCTACATAAGTTACATGCGAGACTCGGCAGATCTGAACAAGGCTGTACAACAAAACAGTCAGAGGGGATCCTAGCGACAAGCGAGGTAAGTGGAACAAATACGAGCTACCAACCAGACTGGTAGATTACTTTTGCCAAGCGATACATCGGAAGGAATGACTAGCGACGTGGACTTGGTTGGTTATTGGTTTTGCGACACATCGACCGTAGTCATGTAGCATCGCCAATCTCTCACGCCGATTGGTCGCGGGCGAAGAGTAGCGACAAGCGAGACTCGAACCCACAACCTTTCGATTGTGAGACGAGCAACTTGCCCCTAGGCCACTCGTCCCCGCCATGTGGACTTGAGAGGGCTAACAATCTGTGGATGCGAACCCTGCAGGATCCGCAGATGAGCAGACGCGCCAACCAGCGACGGAAAGCCTGCAGTCCATGGCTTTTTGGCACCTAGACCACCTTCCAGTTTAAAAACAAGGTTGAATGGTGCCATTCGACAATCAACTGCTCTGCGATGAAGTGCTTAATATTCACTGGAAAGGGCAAGCTGCGACCTTGATGTCCGGTTTGAAGAAAACGTCCCATCCATACTTGATCATCCTAAAATTTTCCAATCGCCATCCAGGATTACAAAGTACAGATCCAATGCTGGCGCCAACGGAGCCGCCGTACCAGCTGTGGACCGCGCTGAGCCATCTACCGTCCAAGAGGACAACTACCAGCCTGTCACTCGCTGGTAGATGGAGCGGGAGCAGCGTTATCGCGGCAGGGCTCAACGGCAGTTCACAAAGGACGAGGCACTGGAAGAAGCGCAAAGGAAAATGCACAGAATACGATGAAACATTTCGCATCTCAATTTAACAAGTACGTCATATACTTTGGGCTACATCTCCCCCCACTTAGCAAATCACTTTTTCTGATGCTTTGTGGGTGGTCGCATGGTTTACATTCTTGAGATAGAAAAACCGTGCGTTCTTCTACGACGCATCGAACAGTGAGTCACCATAGCGAGAATGCCTGTAGTACCAAACGGAAGATTTAAATATTAGGAGCAGAGCAACGTATTGCATGCCCATCGACTAAGTAGCTTGCAATGCAAATGCAACCGGCAATATAATCGTTCGTCTTGCACGCAGTCTAGCCGAGGGTCGACTCTGCAATCCCTTAGGCTACGTAATTCAAACCCACGATCTGAAGAACCTCGGGTTCTTTCGCAGCGCACTTAACTGCTGGACCAGTGTCACCTACATCACACAATGGTCATTGTTGTTGGAAATACTGTTCCTTGCTGGATTCGAACACAGAATCTCCCGATCAAGAGTGCAACACCTTACCGCGATCACAAACCCATGACCGTACGAACAAGAGGTAACTACCTAAGCACAATTGAAACCTTAAATGACCATACATATTTTTTCATTTGGTGGTTCACGTTGCACTTTATGCTGTCTACTACTCGGCGCCATCCACACTGCCTCCCCGTTGGGCCTTAGGACTTGAAAATGTTCGAGCCATGCGGGTGTTGAACCCGGGACCTTTGGATCCAGAGTTCAACCCCCAACCGCCCCGCTATCCCCGGCCGATATTTTGAAAACCCTCGACGCCGCACACCGTGCAACGTGTACCAATCGCTGTGCTGCAGCCGCATGCACTTAGTTTTCTTTTTACATGCCAGAGGTATAAATCGAAAAATCATTCGCAGACCCCGTTAACCCCGCAACAGACCACGATCGGTCCTCTGGCATCCGAAGAACCACCAAATCCCGAATGACAAACCTACCATGGTCTCTCGCTCAAGTGCTTTGCCAGGTCTATGATATTAGCTTATGCCAGCATCTGGTCGACCCTGATGCGAACATATTCGTGTTGAACAGTGACTAACTGCTGAGCGCATCGTGACCTCGGCGATGGTTTCGAACTCGTTGCCAACTGAATCTTAGACAACAAACCAACTTCAAGTATCTGCACCTTGGTTGCAACAAAACGGAACTTCACTTGGGGCATGTATTGGTGACGAAATTACACGACGCATCCAAGCGCAGCCAGCTCCTTGTTGATGGGCTCAATCTGTTTCGACACCTGCTTCAGAGCACGAGACTTCAATTTCTGAAAACAAAACAAACAATAAGATTTCCATCCTACCGTATACACCGACAACGCTGAAGCGGACAAGGTACCGCGCCCGGCAGCAAGCAAGCCAAATAATAGCAAACATGTCATACGTTTTCACATTCAAGCCATTCAAACATACAAGCACGGTTCTGTAGCTTCCTGTAGTATCATCCTCGGGATAGCTTGAGAGGATGAGTTGCAATGGGAAGCATTAATATAGCACACAAATATTAAACACAGCCTGACACAAACAGGAGTGAAAGGCCATGATGTCGACATGGGTGTGCACTGCATGATAGCAAATAACCCACAAGGAATGTCTGGGCAACTTATGTACGCGTTCACATCAAACAAAATACCAACAGCAACAGACACAGGCAAACCACCGGTATGTAGGGTGCACAAGTAGCTAAATTGTGCGGCGGGGTCTGCCAACTCGGCTGTCGCGCACACACTTGGAGGTAACACTGATCGCCAGACTAACGTACGCCACGCTATGTAGTTCGTGCCTTTATGATGGCCCACACCTAATATAGGTGATAAAAGGAACAATGTAGAAAGTGGCTAAAACATGCCATAGTAACTCAGATGGTATATATATGTTCAGTACACCTTGGCCCGAGATGACGGAACCTCAGGAATGAATGGAAAACAAAATGGCTACATCCTATAATTTTGCCATTCAGAACATTATGATCTCCAGCAAAATAACATTATTTTCTGGTGCCAACAAAATGAAATGCATTGCATGATTCAGATTCTTGCTAGTATGATCTGAATTAGTTCCAATTCGTCAACAAATAAGGCATGAAACTAATGAAAAATAACTAAACTAAGGGCGTTTTATACCAAAGAACCAAATTATTACCTCCAAATACCAGTTAAACATTATACTTTAAGTCCAGATAAGGAACAAATGAAGCCTTGACCACTGGTTGGCCACAAATATAACCATGAGGCATAGCAATTAACAGAATTGAATACGAGTACGTTTGCCGTGCCGGGCCACAACCGATTAACGTATAAGGCCACAGGGCGCAGGGGCTCTACTGGCCATCCTGAGCTCGCATAGTCGCAGCTGACGGGACCAAATTATGTGGTGGCTCCATCGCCAGAGAACTGCCAATGAAACCAAACGAACACCCCAGACAAGTGCGGATGTAACAGCAGAACGTGTGGGCAAATTCCATTCTGAACAAATGTCCTAGTATTTAAAAAATACCTTGTTCAGGGCGATCTTCTTGGCGTAGATGTGATCCCGAACGCGACGCCTGTTCTCCAGGGTCTTGACCACATCCTGGTACTTCCAGCCCGCCTCATGCCCCAGGCGACCCAGGTCACAGTACTGCCGAGCAGGGAATTATGTCAATTGACTGTCGGGCCAGTTGTACAAAACCTTCCAATATATGCAACAGGTGAAGAACAAAACAATGTCAATGTTGCTTCCAGTAGTATCACCCTCGGGACAACTTGAGAGGACGAGTTGCAATGAGAAGCATTAATATAGCACATGTGGCTAAAGCCACTACATATCCTTCCAACACATAATTGGAAGGCCATGATGTCGACAATGATGTGCATCTGTACTCCACAAATGACATGTATACAAAGCACCGCCGTACCACTGGCACACTACGTCGCGAAATGTAGTCACACAGGTGAAAATTGGCATTCATCAATGAAGACTACAATAAGCTAACTACTGGCAAATGCATGATCACATGTGAAGGAGGCCAAACAAGTGTCTATATATACACAAATACATCAGAACTTATGCTAACCTTCCACGTCGTCTGTAAAGAAGCCAGTACAGGAAAGACGCCAACATTGAAACACATGGGCTTCACCGATTCACAGCACCACTGTTCCACAGAACAGGCAAATAAGGAAATCCAACACAAATATACTTCTTTAATGCAAAATAATAACATACAAACATAGTTAGCCGAGACGCATACCGAACACCGTGACGAACGTATCATGCCAGCCGAGTAATCGTGATGACGATCGACTCACTGGGCGGCCAGGACGAAGGCGCATCTTGCGCATGGCCGACGGCACCACGTTGCGGCGCAGCTTCTGGTACTCGCGCGGCACGCCCTCGGTGCAGCGCAGGTTCAGCATGGCGTTACCGCCGCGGCGCGTCTTGTGCGGCAGCATGCCTGTCGGCACACGGGACATTGCAGCTGGCCCACATATCGCCACAGGACGTCCAGCCAAGCCAACCACAACCAATACATCCCAGCCGAACAGCCAGTCGGACACTGCTGAGATGAGAAAACATACAGGGTTTGTGGACCAGCCAGACAACTGACGATTTACGAATAAACCGGCCTGGCTCCGTCAGGCCAGACTTGCCACTAGGTCGCTCACTTCGCGAGCGACCCTAACCACCTTGCTATGATTGTCACTTAATCACAAGGGTTATTGGGGGTTTTGCGAATTAAAAACAAAACCATTGTGGATTATTAGTTATTATGGGTTACAAAACGTCTTGGCCTCATTGTGGATAAGCAGTTGGAGATGTTTAACATTGAAGAGTTTTCCCAATTGGGTATTGGCAGCTGGTTCCTTTTTTGTCATTCTTTCAGGTTCAGCAGCACAGGTATTTGCATGCCATCAAGTTTTCAAAGGGCTGTGATAATTAAAAACCTTGCAAAACTACGATCGAGTGCCACATTGGTTCGTGCGTTCCCAATAATTTTCACCTTGTCCTACCATAACATGCAGACAATGTGACAAGTACCACCGATGACAGCTTCCCCGAGATTGGCAGCAAATGGGGTCCGCCAAAGGGAGCACATATTCCGGGTAGCATTAACGTTTCAGACAGACATAGCACAAATTGAAAGAGTCTACCCACAAAGTATTTTGAAGGGAGCACTTGTGAGACTACCAATTATAAAGAGACATTTAACCAGTCCCGTCTCGGGTGGGGGGGGTCTTCAACCGCCCCCTCAGGTTTTTCGCGGATAACGGACGAACGCCGCGCGCCCAAATTTGGCATACCTTTTCCCACATCAATTGGACATGCCGATTCTTTTTTCTAGGCCAGGTCATCTAGGGTCAACGACGAGTTATTGAAGGTCAAGTGAGGTCACCTCCAAAAAGGTTCAACCAGTCACACTTTAACGGATAAATACTTTAATGAGACTTTCAGCGTTTGCTTATCTTTACAGATGCAACAAAATGTGTGAACTGAATTTGTCTTTTTCCCTAATTTTTGATTACATACAAATTTTGCATATTTGCCATATTGCAGTTCAAACACTGGATTCTGGCTAGAGTAAGCATTTTTTATTAGGGTAAGTTGACTTCCAACGTTTTTCGGTCTGCTTTACCCATTGGAAAAGGAAAATTAAAGGAAACTTGAAAACTCAACATTTTGAAATTTCCAAAAATAAAATTATTTTTTGGGGCCCAAACAAATTATAGCCCTGGTTGATTTCGCTGTCCTTTTCTCATTCCAAATAAATTTTGTTTTTTCATATATCCACAAAATTAACTCCCCAGAGTAAAAAACATAATGTAAGCTGTGAAGTTGTGAAAATCTAGCCCCCTGGTAACATCACCTTTGGGGTAAATTCTTCTTTGAGGGGTGGACTCGGACCCTACTCATCAAGTGCTTTCCGATGACACCTCTTTCCGATGACACTCGTTTTCGTGCGATGCTTAGTTTGGATTTTAGAGAGGTCTTCAACCGCCCCCGAGACGGCGTGAGGATTTTACTGGAGAGATGGCGTGGGTTAAATACCCCAGTCACTATTTACTTCCTCAGTACTTAAGTAGCATCCAAGAGCACATTCAATTTCATATTTATCCAGCTGTAACAAACATTTCCTGGTATTTTGACATATGGCAAATAGCAGTGGAGTTGGATCATTACCCAACAAAAAGCCAAGTTGTATAAAAAGGGGCTATTAGGGGGTGGCAGAGAACTGCAGGGTCAGACCAACAAGGATGAGGAATAGTATAGAAGGGATAGCTGCAGAATAGGCTCAGCCAGGGTGACCGTTTTGTTTGTTTACTGGTTATAACACACATGCACATCACGGCAAGGCGCCGCCCATTTCGCCGGGCCCGGGGATGGATCCGGGTGGGCAGGAACCCGGACCTTTGGTTCCCATAGCCCGACACCTTAACCACTCGGCCATCCCCGCCCCAAGTGGTGGAGCTGATGTCAGTGTATATGTAGTGGCAAAGTCACACCTGAGCCAAGCCCGGAAGATAAGGCTGATAGCGAGTTCGTTGGTTGTGGAGTGATCAAGCTGGGTTAGTCGGTTATTTGGGATTCAGGGAGCTTCAACAAGAATTGATCATTTGCACCCAGATCAAGTTGGGTTCATTAGAAGAGAACAGCACATCTTATCTGATCCTTCTCAACACTACAAATACAACTTGCATATCATAGTTGGATGTTATTGCTGAAATTGTTCACTCTCACACCAGAAGCCAGGATAAAACCAGGTGCTGGCCAGATTAGTGAGCAATAGTCAAGATATCAACAGTGGATAATGTGATAGTATAAGATTAGATATACATGGCTGCAATATACAACAGTTAATATTTACGTATTAGAAACAATCACTATAGAATACAAGTTGGATTCATCAACATACCTCGGATCACACGTCTCAGCATCATGCTCGGCGCTCGGAAGTGGAACGGTCCCCGAGCAGGGTTGACGTTGCATCTTTTCCTCAAGTATGCCATGTACTTCAACTTGTTCCTGAAAAAAGAGTGTGCTTAGCACATCAACTCAAACAGACATGCATTTTCTCCAGCTGAACTGCTATGAATAAAAACCTGCCTACAGCAAACAATGGATTTGCTGCATTCCAAGTCATGGAACCAAACAGTATATGGTACCTAAGCTATGAATACATGGTAACTAAGCTCAGACACCTGCATTCTGCAAATATGACAAAAAAGGAACTTGCAGTACTGCAGCTATGTAGTCAATTAGTGCTCAGTGCATTACTTGTCTGGAAACAAACCCACAGAAACAGGTCAAATATGCCAAAGAAATGCAGCAACATTGAAAGGCAAACAAAACATATGCATAAAGTTAACAGCTGCTTGTTGAATGTCATACTGGAAGCCACAGTGGTGGATAATTTTTGCACCATCACCAAGATGCATAAGATGTGGATGGGGGTTGCAACCTACAATGCATTAGTCAGTGATTCATGACTCACTATTGTACACAAATTTTATGAATACCTGTAGAAGGAGCCAGAGATGTTGATGTCTTCACATCTCAGGACAACCACCTTGTTGCCACTAAGAAGAGCCTTGGCCACAACCGCTGCCAAGCGGCCGAGGAGGTGGCCGCCGCCATCCACCACAATCGCCTGGAACAGGAAGTCAGCAAACACTAACACTAAGTCACATTAAGCAAACACTATCGCTATGGGCCAGGGCAAGACATGAGTCTATGGCCATGTATATGTGAGAAGTCCTGAGTGATGGAACACAGCCAGACCTCCACACCTGCACCACTGTAATTAAACATCTTTGATATTAAATGTACGACATGAAATTGATTGACAAGGATCAGTCAAGGTCTTGTTCGTGGCATGACTGTTAAAGGATAGGCCTCACATGCACTCCAACACAAATGTAGGAACAAAGACATCAACAAAAAAAACGAAAGAAAAAAGAACAACACCCACAAAAATGCTGTTTGAATTCGTCACACTGGCCAACAAAAATGCTGGTTATTCCACTTACAGTTACCACTAAAACAAACCACTATTCATAGCAGTCAGCAGCAAGAACACAGATTTACACTCCACTCAATCCAATCACTGGAAACACAGACAACTCGCCAAAAAGGCCTGCAAGCCTGCACTCCAAGGACAAAGCTCTCCAGGTACCCCAACCCTAGAGCCGCATCTCTGAAAACCTGCATTCATGCCACCCATGTAGCTGGAACATTTTAAGTGAGTTTAGACAGATTTAAGACTTGCTCTGCAGCCTGATGAGAATTGGCTGCATTAGTATTTTCTACTCTGAAATCTGTCTGTGAAGGAGTCAATGCAAGGTATTTTTCCATGTCATAACCATTAGCAATTTTGAAGACATTGCCAGTAGTGTCATGCCACAATCACAAGACATTGATTGATTCTTTGTGTTGAGCACTGCTATCACATCCAACCCATGGCTGTGGCATGTGCAGTAGCAGAGGTGGGTTCATATTACATAGGGAATTTGTTGCATAGGTAGGTATGTGCTCTGAGCTGATGGGGAATGGTGAAGGATTTTTGCTTGTATTTCATATGGTTAAGCATTGCACTGAAACCAACAGTGAAAGGAAAGCACATTGCTCCTGAGTTATGACAGAAGCTGTGCTTATATTGATTCTTTGCCATGCCATGGCATCCATTATCCACTACTCTGTTCCAATGCTTTGACATTTAGTTTGCCAAAAAGTGATGAATGAACCTTGGGTTACTTTATGATTCAATCAACTGCTAGGTAATGTAGCATTGACAGCCTCTCACCCTGATTGGTAGCAGGTGGACTCTGTAAATGCTGTCAGTTATACCAACTCAGAAAGTGTCAAACTCTGGTGGTCAAATTTCAGAAAATAAAACACTAACTAAGGCAATTCAGAACACTGGCCTCTGGAACTCCACAGGATACATCTTAAAACTGTCAAATTTTCCAACTATATGGGTAGCATGGACATAGGTCTGTGGATCTGCAGCTCTAGTCTTGAGAACATAGTACTCAGCATAGATGTGCAGTCTTGCAAGCACTGTTGACATGTAGTCTGCATCTCTGGTGACTGAGTTAGTTACGTGGGCTTCAGGGCACATCAACTGCATTTAGTTTGATAACATAGGAACAAATAAGTGAACAGCAGATAGCACAATGAGGCAGGGATTTGTGATAATCACCTCAGCTCTCCTAACACACAGGAGCAATGTGCTTTCCTTTCATTGTTGGTGTCAGTACAAGGCTAGCCAGATGAAAAATGCACAAATAATTCACACTTCACCCTCAGCTCAGAGCACACACCTACCTACCTATGCAGCCAATTCCCTAAATGATACAGACCCAGCACCACTACCTCACACACCAGTCAGATATGATAGGTACTGACTAGGTACATATGATTTTACCATTGGTTACCTGCAAATAGATTCCATACATAAAAAATAATGTCCATGAAAATGTACTGTGGAAGAAATCTGCTTGCACTCTACTCCAAACCAGGAAAGGAAGTTTCCCACTCTGCTAGAAAATGTCTCTTTTTCCTACTATGGTGTGGCTCAAAAGCAGAATTCTGGAGATGCCTGTCAAATTTGTAATCATGGGAGGCCACTGGTCAGTGTGCAGGCACAAAGTCTGCCACAATGATGTCAGCATTTCAGTTGGTTGTGTTTGTGTGGCATGTTCAGATGTCTGTGTGTGCTCAATGGTATGAAAAGTGGCTGGTTTATTTGGTAATAGTAAGTATAATAGCATGTTTGGTGGATGCTTCTTTGAATCTTGTTTGCTTTTTACTGGTATTTTTGTCCCTTCTGCATATCCATGTCAGAGTACACATGAAGTCCATTCTATCCAGTATGAACACAGTGCAAAAATGTTTTAAGATGAAATCTCTAAAGAACTAAACTAACCACTTTTCATACCATCAAGCTCACAGCATCCCAACACACACAACACCAAACCACAACCAAAGGAAATGCTGACAACATGCCAAACCTCGTGCCTGCACACTGGCCTCTGGTTGCTTCAAATTTGGCTGATGCATCTCCAGAAACCTGCTCTTGAGCCACCCTATAGTGGGAAAAACCAACAGTTTTAAGAGACATCTTCCATAATCCAGGAGGCTGCTAATCAGAATTTGCTTCCTTAGCATTTTCTGTTTTGAAAACTGTCTTTCAACCCATCAATGCAAGGTATTTTTTAGATGACATAACCATCAGCAACTTTGCACACATGTTTAGCAGCGTCATACTGCAAACACAAGCTTTGCGAGTTGCTACTGCATCTGATTGCGGCATGTGCAGTATGGTGTTGGATCCAAAAAGGGTAGGAGATTGACTGCATGGGTAGATAGGTGTGGGCTCTGAGCTGAGGGTGAAGCACAGGGTGGGAAACTTACTTTCAAGGTTTTGAGTCGTGCATGCGAACATATTTCTTCTGGAGTACATTTTCATGGACATTAGTTTTCATGTATGGAATCTATTTGCCAGTAACCAACAGGAAAATCATATGTATCTAGTCAGTATCTACATAATATGCACAAGTAATACACATCATTTTTGGTCACATCAAAGCATAGAAACAAAGTGAACACAACCACAAGACACCACAAGAAAGGGAGTTATGATAATCAGCTCAGCTTTGTCCCTCATAACTCACAGGAGCAATGTGCTTTCCTTTCACTGTTGGTCTCAGTACAAGGCTAGCCAAATGAAAAACAAACAAACAATTCACACTTCACCCTCAGCTCGAACTCACCAACTCTGAGCATGATATGGATGAGACCCCACTACCTTGACAATCAGAAATGATGGTTGTGCTGTGTAAAGCAAAGGATCAGTCAAGGTCTTGTGTTTGCAGCACTGTAAACATGTGTTCAAAGTTACTAATGGTTAAGTCATTTAAAAAGTACCTTGCATTCATTGGTTGAAAGACAGTTTTCAGAGCAGAAAATGTTAATGAAGCAAATTTCGATCAGAGGCCTCCAGGACTCCTTAAGTCGTCTCTTAAAATGGTCAGTTTTTCCCACTATAGGGTGGCTCAAAAGCAGGTTTCTGGAGACATCAGCCAAATTCATAGTGACCGAGGCCACTATTCAGTGTGCAGGTGCAAGGTTTGGCACGTTGTCTGCATTTCCTCTGGTTGTGGTGTGGTGTGGGTTCAGGTGTTGTCTATGTGCTTGATGATATGAAAAGTAGCTAATCAAATTTGGTAATCATAAGTAGAATAACATGTTTGCTGGATGTTTTATTCAATCTTGTATTAGTTTTTAGTGGTATTTTTGTTCCTTCTGCATGCTTGTGTCAGAGTATACGTGAAGCCCATTCTATCTAGTATGAATCCAGTGCAAAAAAGTTTTCAGAGATGAAATCTCTTAAGAAGTGCCTTAATTCCCACCCTGGTGAAGCATGAACTACTTGTTTTTCATTTGGCTAGCCTTGTACTGAGACCAACAGTGAAAGGAAAGTGCATTGCTCCTGTGAGTCATGAGACAAAGCTGAGCTGATCATCACAACTCCATCTTGCAGTGCTGTCCATTGTTCACTTTTGTTTCTATGCTTTGATGTGACCAGAAATTATGTGTATTACTTACACATATTATCTAGGTACTGACTAGGTACATATGATTTTCTCGTCGGTTACGGTAAATAGATTTCATGCATACAAAATGTCCCTGAAAATGTACTCTGGGAGAAATCTGTTTGCCCTGGGACTCCAAACCAGGAAAGTAAGTTTCCCACTCTGCCGATAGTTGCACGTGGGTCTTATTCATTTCGAACATTATGACTTGTTCCTTTTCCAGTAACTGGACAAACCATAAATATAGGGCAACCTAGTCACAACTTAGAACGGATGCGCCATGATGGCCAAAATGATACCATCATAGCAGCAGAAATAACCGCAGAAATACACCAAGGAAAAACTCGAAATATGAGAAGAATATATGACTCGAGCCCTCAAAATCTCGCAAGACCAAAACATGCCGGCGAACGCGTAACATATCGCAATGCACTCACCCGCTTCCTCTCAGACATCACGGCTTGCGAAAAGGAAGTTTATGAAGCTGGGCTGCAGCAGCGTCAATTTCGAGAAAATACTTTTAATATTTTGATCTATTGCGTGAAAAGCAGATAAAGAAGGGAAATGTAACAACGAAATAAAAAGTTGCCTATTAAATGCATATTGACAATAAAATTAATCAAGTCTTACATCGAAGAAAAACTACTTAAACTATGTTGTGAGGCACCCACGGCGCAGAAGATACAAAAGAATATACGGGTTGTTTCGCGCACGAGTTCATGGTCGTCGCTGCGCGGTCGCCGCTTGTTGGGTGATTGTCAGGCGATTGGGTTGTCTTTCGGCATTATTTTGGGGTAGGTATCCTGTGGCAATCGTTTAGTTCGTGGTTTGGAAAACAGGAATGCGGGAGCTTCGGTATCATTTCTAAAAGTCATCAGGTTGTCCGAATCGCGCACAGTATTTTCTGCTTACTTTAAACGTGATACAACAATTCGGAAACAAGTAATCAAAGCATATTTTTTAACGTGAGTAAGATGATGGGACCATGTGGGACCATTTTATTCTTTTTCCCACGGAAAATGCAACCAAAAATTGGTAAATCTTATTTTCGGATTAATATGATATCCAAAGAATAAACATTCTCTCACCCGGTTCTCTCACTTGGTTGGCTCCCCAAATTCTCGAGCATCACTCACCCAGAGATGAGTTCCGTGACCGATGAAGGGGGGGGGGCCGTATCTGCGGGTATGTCAGTCCTCTAGACTAAGAAAAGTATGGTTATCAGATAGAAGCTACTCTACAAGTTAGATTAGTATATTACCATAGTTAGTCCTATTCAATATATTTGTACAACAATGTGCATCCAGTACAACAATTTGCATCCAGTGCTGCTTTAGATGTCCCTAGGTCTGTTAAGATTGCCACATCTTCAGGCAGCAAATTCCAGGTGGCACAGCATCTGAGGCAAAAAAATATATTCCTGCAATCTACTGATGCTCGCCTGTGTGCCAATTTCAGGGAGTGGCCACATGTGTTCACTGAAGGTGCCAGCACAAACATGTCTGTGATCTTAATGGCAGAATGGCCATGAAAAACCTTCCAGCATTTGATCATGTCTGCTCCAATTAATCTACCTTTAACTGAGTACAAATCTAGTTTCCGTAATCAGGTTCCATAATTCACACCATTCATCCCTCTATGTTTCTTCTCCACCTTCTCTGTACCAATTCTAGATGCTTTATATCCACAATGTAACCTGTGTTCCAAACACATGATGAAAACTCCAAAAGTGGCCTGATGTGAGTAATGTATAGTATTTTCATAAATTTGGGTGAGCAGCATAAAGTAGAACTTAGCAGGTTGCTGGCCAGACTCCCAGCTTTCTGCACTATTCTGTCAATATGTTGATGAAATTGCAAGTTTGTATCTACTGTGATGCCAAGTCAGTATGGACCTCAACAAAGCTCACATGAAAACCATCCAGATAATAATTTGGATAAGGACCAAAATTTATAGTCATATGAGCCATGGTGTACTTTCAGAACTGCACATTTCTTGGCATTCATTGCCAGCCCCCATGACTTGGCAGTACCATTGTGGGTAAAAATGAATATAAACATGTTTTAGAGTGTAATTAATATGTGGCAATTCCTGCATATTTTTTAAAATTACAATTCCAGCGAACTATTATCATATCTAAGCACTAAATATATAAAGACATGGGGTAAGAAGATTGAGAGGCCTAGGGTAAGCACCTTTTCTTCATAAGCACAAAGGTGTTTCATATTGAATCAATATAAAAATACACAAGATTAAATCACAATCAACCTCCTGTACTTTCCATTCTGCTACCTTGGGTGATATGGGATCCTCAACTGAATTTGGCAACATGAAATTTTCTGTGTTAACAAATTTCACAGCTGCCAATTGAGACAAATATGGTACACTTTACTCTTGCAGTTTTTTTCCAAATGCAGTGATTTTCTTGTTGTGATTTTGAAGTGTAAATTGTCAGTGGGTTATCATCCTTCATATGTCAGGTAGGTACCATCCCCACACCAATCACTGTACCAATCACAAATTGTTGCCCACTCAGCATCAACAAGATCTAATTGAAAGCACTATATTTTGCAGTCTTGATTGCTAGGTAAGCTTCCACAAGCCAAATTCATTCCTTTTGTGCTGCAGTTCGTGCTCAGTGGATTCTTCTATACAAATGCCTTTTTAAGTTGGGAAATTTGGATTAAAAAATGGAAAGGGAATTGTCATTCTTTAAAAGCAGGTTAGGCTAGGTTAGATTAGTACTAGTTAGGTTTTCTTTTGACATGCACATTTTGTAAGGAAAACAATCATGTAAAATGTTTCCAAACTTTTACATTCTTTTTCTCAATCAGGTTAGGCTAGGTTTTGGTTATGCTATGCTTCATTGCATTTTCTTTTTATGCATTGTTTTTGTGGACCTTTTTTGGTGCTATTTTGCTTGCAGGCTGAAAAGTAAGCAGTTCCATAGGAAATGAAGAGCCACAAGAGTTTACAAGTTGGTCCGACTTTTTGCTGACTTCCTGTCAGTGACTCAACCAGGATATCATACAGGGGATCAGCATGTTGCATCATTGAGCAGTGTGCCCTATTCAGCTGTCTGAACCATGCTTTGCAGTCTGACCTTGTGGGTATGGTAGGAGAGCCTACCTGAGCCTTGTATTAGGCTGGCTTCACCTTGTCTAATCCAACACACCCAATACCATAGCATGCCCCACCCTAACCTTCCCTGCCATATCCTACCATACCACATCCACATCATATACCATCACATCATACTATACCCTACCATATCATACCACACCCTACCATATCACACCACACCCTACCATGTACCACACCCTACCATATCATACCATACCCCACCATATACAATACCATACCATACCATACCATACCATACCATACCATACCATACCATACCATACCATACCCTGCCCTGTCCATCCCCTGCCCTGCCATGCCCTAAAAGATGCATGCCACCCCTGACATAACATCCTGCTGATGCCCCTAGTGGGATTCCTATGCAAGTCTATCACAGTGAGGTTGCCAATATGTTGCTTGCTCATTTATCAACATGTCTGTGTCCTAAGAACTTCTTCAGAAATTTGGACATTTCGTCCTTCTCAGAGATGTTTTCAAATAGGATGGTTGTCAAAGGGTGAGATGCCTACTTCTATATCACCACCTAACTTCACCTTTTTCTCTTTTTCTTACTTTTTAATTTACCTAGCCCAGCATCTTTTAAAAACAAAGCAAAATCATTGTCTAAAATTTTCAAGGCACTATTTCTTAAACCTAGAAAATTCCCACTGTATTTACAGCAAATGATCTTACTGATATCAACCCAATTAATTGCAACAGTATTTGAATAGTTTTCACATCATGTCGCTTGCTCATTTATCAACATGTCTCTATGTCCTAAGAACTTCTTCAGAAATTTGGACATTTCGTCTTCTCCAGAGATGTTTTCAAATAGGATGTTTGTCAAAGGGTGAGATGCCAACTTCTATATCACCACCTAGCTTCACCTTTTTCTCTTTTCTTTCTTTTTAACGTACCTAGCCCAGCATCTTTTAAAAACAAAACAAAATCATTGTCCAAATTTTCAAGCACATGTCTTAAACCTAGAAAATTCCCACTGTATTTACATGCAAAATGATCTTAATCTGGTCATATCAACTTAAAAAGACGAGATATCTTTACATTGTAAATAATCTTACTTGACTGTACCGTATGGGTTGGGAATGGCCAAGTGATTAACACACACACATCCAGGGGGGGGCAGATATTTTTCCCCTGCAGTTTTTCCTAATTTGCCTCCATACTAATCGGGTTAGCAAGGCCAAACCTCACATGGCTGTTCATTGGTCTTTTTCGCATATCCTCATACATTTTTAATCCTGGGTCATCTCAGGTCAGGTCAGCAGGCCATGCGAAGTGACCAAGCCACACTCGGAGTTCTAGGTGGCATAACTTCCACAATAATTTGGCGATTGATTTCAAACTTATAACATGTCATGATCTCGTCAGGGACCATAATATGTATATAGTTTTTTTTTCTTCGTAGCATTGACCTTAGATCAGGTCGCTGCCATCGCTTCCCCATTATAGGGCTATGGTAAAATATACGAATGTTTCCTGGTTACATATTTGTGCTCGGAATGATCTCACAATGGTTGTGGCATGTAGATGGAAGCTATGCTCAATGTTACCACTGATATTTTTGCTCAGTGACCTCACCAAGGACTCTGAGGTCACCTGAGATCACTACACATTTATGTGCATTGCATCTCACTGCATTGAGCTAGAGGGCTGCAATTACAGGCATTGTGCTTGTATCGTCAAAACGTGTCGATTGATACATTACATGACCTCCCTAGGCCTGGGCCTGAGGTCATGACTTCATGACCTTGGTCTGAGTTTTGGTTCACCTGACCTTAATCAGTTAACACCTCCTATTGTCGGTAACGCATTTCAAGGACTGTCGAATAGCGTTCGCCGTTTGTTTCTATCTGTTGCAGGTCCTGGGATATGTGTCAATATCTGAGTCCCACCTGATCTGGTCGAATTTGACCTATGATGACCCAATGACCTGACTGTTGACCTGAACGAAAAAATGACCGAAACACTTTAGATGGAGCCCGTCACCAGCTAGCCAACGCCGTTTTCCGTTTTTCGCTAGCTAGCATAGTTCTAGAGATCTTATGGGGCAGACATCTGCCCACCCCGGACATGCGAAGTTGGCGCGGACCGCCGGACGTGCGAATGTTAACCTGTGGGGCTCTGGATACCAAATGACCCACGTTCGACACTAGCGCCACCTGGGACAGTTCCCAATCCCGTTGCCCACTGGCAAAACAGTGTGGGCAGTGTCATTAGCCCTGAATATGCATAAAGTGCGTCGTGAACCACCCACTAAACAAACAAGAATGGTCATTAGGTTTTCATTTTAGCATGTGACACACTATGACAACTATGCTAAGGTGATAATTTGTCATAGTTCATTTAAGCTTGACATATGCATGTCATATTCAGTAAAAGTCTGATGTTGACCGAAGTGCAGCCAGATTTGATTGAATTGGATTGCTTTTCAGTGTACCACGTACATTTTAGGCACTATTTTTGCAGTCAGGTGCCTCAGCTGAATATGGAATATATCAGGGTTAAATGCACTGGGCAAAATTGTTGAGATAGGCTTTGCTTCATGTTGAACTTATTGTACCTCTTTTAGAAAATTGGTTCAGTAATGTGTGTTTTCACAGATTGCCAAGAGTCTTGGTCAGTTCACAGGGGTCCTGTGATGGTGTGACACCCTATCCAGTGTCCCGCAGCATAGGAGCACCATGCTGCGGCATAGGAGCACCATAGCCCTCATCATGCTCTTAGTCGACCAGTGCCCCCTCATGACTCCTTATACTGGTATAATTGTTTTCCAATATTTGCATTTGCATCTGTACACCAGGCACATGCACTCAATGCAGTGGCATGCTGTCGCGACGTGATGAAAAACGTGATATTTAGACAATGCACGTGGCATGGAGAGGTAAAGGGAAGACGGTCATGTAAGGCAGCAGACTCTGCATTGGTATGTGAGATGCCTCGGTCTGATCATGTCATCAACAGGCGCCATATTCTACACCCATGGGTATCTAGACATCCCTACACCCATCTAGGGTGTAGGGATGTGGAAATCAAGGGCCAAATAATCACACATGCATTTGTAAATAAATGAAATGCAGTGATAGTTGTTAACCCAGTTTGATCATTCAGTCATATCAAGCTGTCCATAATATTGTTAATGGCTGTTTATCAGTGTGTTCAATTTCGTGATTTTAGGCATCCTGGCCAGGATGTAAAAACACCATGCCCTGAGAAATGTAGTCATCAGAATTGGAATTTGGGCTTATTTAAAAGCAAGGAATCAGCAGAATACTGTTCCATTTCAAATCGCCTATCACAGGCTCTCCAAGGATAAATTTCAGCTACATCCTGATGCATAGCTGAGTGAACTTTGACACACTGCCGTTGGCTGTGTGTTGATCATGGTGTGTTGATTGTTTCAGCATGGGTATGCCATCAAGCTAAAACATGGGAGACAGCGCGTGGGGTGGCGGCCACGCACAGTTCAGCAAACTGTCTGAACCAATCAAGGCAGTGGAGGTAAGCACATTCTGAGTCACACCTGTTAGCCTGTTAGCCTGTGTCCCTTGAATGCAGTGTGTCGATGAATGACCGTGACCAGCGGTGGGGACGAAGTCTGGTTGCTGGCTTCAAAACTGAAGCTGAAGCCACAGTAAGGGACGAAACCAAAATTTTTGCTGAAGTGAAGAGGTGTTATGAAGCCGAAGTCAATGCTGTCAATACGTGGCATCGTGGAGACAAAGCAATTGATATCTAACGAGATGATGGTATGACTGAATTATTTCGGTCATGTGAAACCACAGCTGAATCCAATATTTATTCAACTGATAAATGATGACATTTCGAATTATTGAGAAGATACTTTTACTTGATACTTGAGAAGATCAAGATACTTTTCATCTTGGTCAATGTTATAAGATGTTTTGACTTAGGGTGGGAAAATTGCTTTGGCAATTGGAGGGCCGGTCACCAGCCACAGGATTCTCCTATAAATATTCAGGTAATGGGTCTTGGATGTTGATGAAGGGAAGAGTGATCTGACCAGATATGGGTAAACCTAGGGATCTTTTAGAAAAGATGCCTAGGGTTTTCCACATATATAGAGAAGAAACTTGTAAGGATAAATGTAAATGTAAGGACAAATGTAGCGTGTAAAGGAGAATGAATTCCTCAAACACACACCAACACAACTGCCCCTTAATTCAAATACAACTTGGTGAGAACACATGAAGCCCGGTGTATTGCTCCGAAGCTGAAGCCACAATGTGTTAGCAAACTGAACCAAGCGACCAAAAATGCAACAAAGCTAAGATCGAAGCCCAGACCAGCAGTTAACAATGGAAGCCCAAAACTGAACCTGAATGGGTCTGTTATGCAAATCACGAGGCCGAATCTGAACCCATGCCAGCAGCTAAAAATGGCACGAAGCCAAATCCAATGCCAACAAGTTTATGATTTCGCGAAGCCGAAGCATATATGGGTTTCGCCACGTGTTTGGCTTGACCACTTATTGTACTAGAAATGTTGCAGGACAATTTTGCACAACATTTCCAGTGAACATAATACTCATGCAATTAAGTGATATGCTTCAATACCAAACCTTGATTTGTAACTGTTTCGTAAAACTGTGGTTTTACTCATTGAACCTCTCCGGCGTTTCGTAGCATAATTGTGTCTTCTCATTCCAGGAGAAATGGAAGCTGCTACCAGCATTTCTGAAGACAAAGGGGCTGGTGAAACAACACATCGACTCCTACAACTACTTCATCAACACCGACATCAAAAACATTGTGAAGGCCAATGACAAGGTTGTCAGCGATGCGGACCCCAGTTTCTATGTCAAGTGAGTAGACAAATATACGCTTGTCGAGAAAGGGAGTCGCAAAATGAGCATGCCGTTGGTGCACTTCTTGACAACACACCTCTGCCACCTGAATTGTAAAATTTGTCTCCAACTATGAGTTGATAATGCGACTCCCTCCCACGATTACATCACACGTATTGCGTCGTTCACGAAGTGTGCACTCTTGACCCCCCATGTACGCGGGCTGGAGAGTGCTGCCAGATGCACCCCTCGTGCTGCACCAGCGCGGTCTGCCCGTCGCCTCACCACCCCCGCCCCGGCGTATCGCCTCGACCAGAGGGACACCGCCGTCGTGCGGCATCCGCACCCGACCTGAATCCGACCTCCCTGCGAGTCGTCGCCGCACGTCCGAGCACGTCTGGCGCTGCCGGCAGGTACCTGAACGTGCACGTGGGCATCCCGGACGTGGAGGAGGGCTTCAGCATCAGTCGGCCGACGTCGCCGCACGAGTGCCGACTGCGCGACATCACCTACTCGGCCACCGTCACCGTGGACATCGAGTACACGCGCGGCAACCAGCGGGTGGTCAGGTGCGGGCCGCGCGTCACGGCGCGCCACATTCGCGCCACATTCGCGCCAACCGCTGTGGCGGCGGGCGCCGATCCTGCCCACCTTGGCGTGTTTTGCGGTCATGCACACGTCTGCTTAATAATTTGGCGTCAGGAGTCTCGTCGCGTGGTTTCAGATTTGGTGCCGTCCATCCATGATCTCTTTTATTGTTGGCAGATTCGCTGAGTTCGGTTGTAGGTGTTATTGTGTAGTGATTTGTTCCCGTGCTACGGTACTTATCGGGCAAGAAGTAAAAACATGGTATCCTGTGTATTGCTACATATTTATTTTAAATATCTACAAATTCACGAGATGCAAATGCCTATCCTATTTGACTGCATGCTGTTTCATTCGATCTTTTAATGTGGGAATTCCCCTGGTGAACTCGATGTCGATAAACCAGGACAGCCAACACAGGTGCTCCAAGAGGAAAACAGGAATTCACTGTAAATGCACAAGCAGCACAATTGGCGTCTTTTTGCGGATAGATAATCACTAATTAGAAGTAAGGAATGCAGGCCTGGGAAAACCGTCCACAGATGCCGAGCTGGTAATGGCCACAGCATTTTCAGGGTCACAAAGTTTGGAGGAGCATAGCTTTGATGAATGCAGATTCATACAGAGGGGAGTGATGTAGTGCTTGGTACTGTGTTGATAAATTAGTTCATTGGCTGTTAAATTGTGATATACTTGTCTGTTTATCTGATAAGTGTTCTAGTTTGCGAAGTGCTAATTGAAAATTTAACTCACTTTTTGCATTGATCTCAGTAATATATTTGCATGCTTCCAAGTTTACCAATTTCTTCCACATCAGCTGTAGCAGATCATGCATCTAGTTTAACTTCTTTTGGGAGGATTTATTTGGCAATGAAGTGTATTTCCGACGACAGCATGCTTGCACAAACCTCTTGACTTACTTTCAGCCAATTGAAGCACATTCTCATATTTGCCAACCTGCAACCTGACAGCCATGGGAAAACACGTTTTGAACACTTTCAATTAATTACCAAGTTTGGTACTATGATTGACCATACCATTATCTGGCTTACATGTTTCCAGAGACCAAGTCAATGATGCATATTGCATGTAGATGGGTGAGCCGTACCACTTACTACGACTTACTACTCCCGATGAATTGACATCCTTTACCAAAATGTTTTGTCATCATAATTAAAAATAGAGGATGCATTCCTGGTTCAGCATTTTTGTGTTCATAACTTTATAATAACCATCACGCAATCCTTACTATCATGGACAGTGGTACACCCATAATTCATGGGCGCTGTATAACCACTGCAGTTGATGCAAAACAAATACCAAAAAAACCCCCATAATTCATAAAATTTCAGGTGATGTGACTTATGATGTGATCTGTTTGTCAAATTATTCCACAAACAACTCAACAAGCATAGTCTGAAGTACCCATTGTTTCCAGGTAGTTTTATCAGAACTAAAAAGTATTTGAAATGTCGTGATTGCCGTGAAAACCTCAGCATTTCTTTTCCACTCTTTTCCACGTCGCATGCATAACAGAGCCCGTTATTTGGCTATGGACCCGCTGACCTATACAACCTGTTTTGTGGCCACCAGGAACGGGCTGCCGATCGGCCGGATGCCGATCATGCTGCGCAGCTCCAACTGCGTGCTGGCCGGCAAGTCGCACGCCGAGCTGGCCAAGCTGGACGAGTGTCCGCACGACCCGGGCGGCTACTTTGTCGTGCGCGGCACCGAGAAGGTGGGCCGACCTACTGCCGGCGCGGCCGGCTGATGGGCGGAAACGTAACTCTGCTATGATGCCCCCCTTTTTCATCTCACGACCCCGTCGTCGTGATCCGCCATCGCCGTTCCTAAGATATCGCTATTCAATGGGCGGTTTTTAAAAACATGGTTTATAATAAACCAGAGCAGGTATAGCAGCCCTTTTCAAACCCACAAGGGAAAAATCGTATTTGGTGCAGAACCAGAAAATGATGATGAAAGCTTTTGATTAAAGGTTGTATTCCCCAAAATATAATACAATATATTTTTATCTCCAACTTTCCCCTCTACTTAAGTTTCATGTGGAGATGAATCCTAATCCTTCTCACTAAGTCTTAACCTCATCAGTGTGCCTGTAGCTACATATTGGATACAAAATAAAAACATCCCAAACTGTGCATTTCTACTTATGTTTTTTATCCCCATGTCAGCTGCAGCAGCATATCCTATTTGGCTGCATACACTTTCTTCGATTTTTTATTTTTATTCCTTCTTTTGTTTTTACCTAAATACTCATTTATACTTATTGAACACTTGTACTTCTACCATTGATGTCTGGAGAGTTCAGGGTTGGAGGTTTTACCGAAAAAAACTAGTTTTTGTCGTAACAACCAGGCTTTACCGGTAAAAACTGGTTAAAACGAACTGATAAAAACAGGCGAAAAGTTGGTGCCATATTTACACTTACTGTTGCGTCTTCAGCTCAAATGTTGCCCATTTCGATGTATTATATGCATGTTGTGTGATACGTCACACCATTATACATCCAAACAGTATGTCTGGTATATCTTTGAAAAAGATTAAGCAGAAGAATTGTGGTGATCTTACCAGTAACATCGGTAAAGACAGTTTCTGGCGTGTCAATTTTTCCAGTGGTAAAACACTGGTAGAAACATGCAAAGAAAATAATGCGTGAATATACAATAATTGCGCCTGTGTGTGGCAGGAATCATTCGGAGTTGAATGCTTATTAGGAATCAGTGACCTTGCATTGAAGAACGACTGGGTGAGGGGGGTGGGTGGGGTGATGTGTGAATGCCCATCTGTTTTCCCACCATATTTAATGAGAGGTTTCTGTATACGGTTCTGTCGTTCGATTTTTACCCACGGTTCGTGGGGGGAGGGGATGAGTAGCCTAGGGGCAAGTTGCTCGTCTCACAATCGAAAGGTTGTGGGTTCGAGTCTCACCTGTCGCTACTCTTCGCCCGCGACCAATCGGCGTGAGAGATTGGCGATGCTACACTACTCAACGATCGATGTGTCGTAAAGCCAAATAACCAACCGATTACGGTTCGTGGGTGTTTCGCGTTCAACTTGTCCGGGCAAGTGGTTGGTGGGTAAGTGTGACCATTGCCTTACTCGATATGAGCGTGGGTGCCACACTATTTGCACACAACAAATTGGTATATGAATTTGTGTCAAACACAACATCAGTTTTACCAGACGAAGTATTAGCAGATAGCAATTTAATGCGATAATTGTTAGTAGGGATGGAGTGTCGTGATAAAACTGGAACGTTAATATTTGACTCAACGATAATTTATTACAATATTTCCAACTTGTCTGTGCCATTTTCCTTCAGGTGTGCTTCTTGTAGGTGGCGCTGAGTTCACTCATTATTAAGCAGGCGATGCCGGAGGACTGCATGTTACGTCCGGAACGCGCAGTCTCGCTGCATGCAGTACCGCACTCACCTGTCGCTGTCTTCAGGTGGTGCTGATCCAGGAGCAGCTCAGCAAGAACCGGATGATTGTGGAGCAGGACAGCAAGGGCGTCGTGCAGTGTCAGGTCACCAGCAGCACTCACGAGAAAAAGTCCCGCACCAACCTCATCGCCAAGCGCGGAAAATACTACCTCAAGCACAATACATTCAAGGATGTGAGTAGTGCCACTCAGTTTGTGGGTCTCCCTGCATTGTCTCCCTACAGAGGTCCTACAGCAGTTGCCTGCAGATGTCCTATGGGTTTCTTTGCATGCCCTTGGGGAATAGTAGTCTAGGGGTAAGTTGCCTGTCTCAATCGAAAGGTTGTGGGTTCGAGTCTCACCTGTCGCTGCTATTCGCTTGTGATCAGTCCGTGTGAGATATTGGCGACGCTACATGACTCAACGGCAGACGTGTCTTAAAACCGATCACTACCATGCATACCCTTTCTACAGAGGCGCCATAGTGAATTTCTGATTATTGCCCTGCATTGGAGCAGGCTGACTGGTCAAGCTCAAGCCTGACTGGTCTCTCGGTTTTCTAGCCATTGGTTTATATCTACTTACACTGCTGCTGTTGAAGCTCCAACCATGTCGCTTCGGTGCAATTTTTGTTCCTGCTAGACTGCTTTGAAAGGACAACGCACAGTGGATGAATGCCTACGTGGTTGAGCGGCTATTCAGTTGGTCTGGGGAGCCGGATAGACTGCGGCGAGGAAAATAGCGGGACACCAGTTTTGGAGCACTGCACAGTGACCCCCCCCCGGAGCTCCTGCTGTACCTTACGGCCGAGAGTGGCCGCCGACACTGCACTCGGAGGTGCTGTTTGGTTCTCGGGTGACGCCGGTGGCCAGCGTCAGGAAGCTCAGTTTTACGGCTCTTAAGAGTCGTCTGTGCCACCAGTCTGCGGCCTAGGAATAGCAAGGAGTCGGCGCAGCGTAAACACAGAGTGATGCATGCTCATCAATTGTAACAGCCAGTTGACAGCTTTTATAATTGGTGTCTAGGATTCACCGTGTTAGCACACGACCTTTCGACTCCTGATGGAGCTATATTTTACCCAATCCACTCGCGACTGATAGCCGTGGGAGGTTGGCGACGCAATAATATTGCGTCGCCAACCTCTTACGGCCTAATAGTGGAATACGTCGTGTAATGACCCAAGGTTATTCGTGGGCGCTAAACGACCAAACTTGGTCGATGCACCCTAAAACTCAAATAACCAACCAACCCAAGTTTATTCAGTTGGTTAAGTTAAGTTTCAGCTCATCACTTCGTGGCACATGTATTATTATCTTTTCATGGTTCTTGCCCTTTCTCTTCGCGTGTTCCAACCTCAAACTCAATAAAGCGAAGCATTCGACACACGTTGCACCTTTGCTCAATTCGTCTTCACATTTCTTCATGCCTACAAAAGCCTCGAACTATCCAATGTCGAATCACCCTTCCAACTGAACGCTGCTCTTTTGCTTGGTGCAGGGAGCTGCACAGTGACGTTGACGGGCTTTTAAAGCCAACTTGCCAACCAAACGAAGGCAGGGTACCCTTAGCACAATGTCTAGTTATACATCATGCCGCTTGTATGAATTATGTCGTGCATTTATAATAGCATGATGCATATTCACGGCAATGCCAATGTTGACACTTGTTGCTGAAAACGATCTCACGTAGACTGCTAGTGGCTAGTCTTCTTTGCATGGATGTGCGCACTGGTGTGTGCTTCTCACAATTGGAACACTTCTCACCAATCAAGACATGTTCGTGGTGGCAAGAAGTACACACCTTCGGTGACGAAAGCTATGCCAAATAAGTATTGGTATTGGTCTGTTCAGATATTCATATATTCAGAGTGGGCTAGCCAAGGCGTCGTGACCGGCGCGCCCACTGTCGGTCCGAGTGGCGTCCTGTCGCCCACTGTCGGTCCGAGTGGCGTCCTGTCGCCCACTGTCGGTCCGAGTGGCGTCCTGTCGCCCACTGTCGGTCCGAGTGGCGTCCTGTCGCCCACTGTCGGTCCGAGTGGCGTCCTGTCGCCCACTGTCGGTCCGAGTGACGTCCTGTCGCCCACTGTCGGTCCGAGTGACGTCCTGTCGCCCACTGTCGGTCCGAGCGGCGTCCTGTCGAGCAGCCTGTCGCCCACTGTCGCCCACTGTCGCTGATGGTCCGGTCTGGCTGGGAGGCGCGCCAGACACCGGGCCGAGTTATTCGCTGACACGGCCGCACCGTCACGCGGTCGGCCGTGCCTGTAACGCCGACCGCCGCACCTGATGTCCGACCGAGGCCGACGGTCCGGCCGGCGGCTAGTGGTGTTATCGGCGCCGCTACACCGGTGGGCGCGCTCGCCGCCTTACAGGCGTACCGGGCAGCCTGGACTAGGCGCAGCGGGAGTGGCATCGAAGGTGGTGGCTCGCGATCCAAGTATTGTTTAAGTTGCCATTTGACGTGTTGGAAGCAGTATGTGAGCTGGCCGGCCGGCAGCATGCGGCGTGCAGTCCAGGAGAGCGACGAGTCTAGCCAGTTCTTCCAGATGTACCGAAAAAAAACTACTACGGCATTGGGATGAGGGAACTGGACTTGAGACCGTTTCTGCGTTCGTGTGGTGCGAGCGATGCCTGTGTGGTCTGGTGACGGCCGTCTTCGCCGCAGGTTATACCCGTGTCGATCGTCTTCAAGGCGATGGGCATCGAGTCGGACCAGGAGATAGTGCAGATGGTGGGCGCCGAGAACAACATCATGACCAGCCTCAGCTCCACCATGGAGGACTGTCACCGGGCGCAGGTCTTCACGCAGATGCAGGCGCTCAAGTAAGCGCAGCACGGACGGCGCGCACGTCCACGAGCGTCTCGGCCCCGTGGCGGGTGTGCCAACCAACGACACCAGGGTCGGTGCTGGAAGTGCTGGTTCAGTCAGTATAGTTGTGCTGGAAGTGAACGCAGTCAGTATTTCGGCCACGTCACGTCAGTGCCCGGGTCTGACGTGCTATGCGCTGCTGCGACGCCACATGTTCCTATCTACGGCGGTAGAGGGAACGCGGAGCCGCTGCTTGTGCCAAATCACCTTGCCCTTGTAACATGCCACCAGCTTGTTTTGCTTGCTTATGGCACGATTTGAAAGGGGTCATGTTCGACTCAGTTGAATTGAACCCGACTTCTGGGCGTTATGTGCTGTCACAGTCCACGTGCCATTATATCCAAATAATTAGCCAATGTGGACCTGGTCACATGCTAGTTTAGATCACGTATCTTGATCAACATAGGCTGTACTCGTGATTTCTAAAGTGAAGATTCTCATGCAAGTATGGGCGCTAAATGACCTTGTAGTCGGCGCGCCCTGAAGCCCAAATAATCAATCAATTCTCATGCAAGTTATGAGATTATCTATTCTCGCCATGTTCCTTTCAGTAATGTGGAGCACTTAGAATTTGTCTGAGGGAGGAGGTGGGGCAGGGGAGAACAAATCTAAAAGAATTTAATCTTGCACAGTTTGTGAATCAGAAAGAGTTCGCATCCTGTGCATCTGCAAATCAGAAGTATGGTTGCGCGGCACGAGATCACTTCACTTGTCATCAGAGCCCAGACGGGTCTCCCGACTATGACAGCGTTATCACGCCAGGCACATGGGCAGCAAGCTGGTGCAGAAGATGTACCTGGGAAACTTCGGTCAGAAGAAGACGCCAGCCGACGAAGTGCGCCACCTGCTGGCCACCACCATCCTGGCACACGTGCCGGTACGTCTTCGGTGCGATCACCACGCGCCAGCGTAGTGCTAACGTTTGCACGATCAAATCTGGGGAGTGTCTCCCATATCTCTGGTTATCGAGTTCATCCACCAAATTAGGTGGAGAGCTAGTTGGACGAGTGTGGGTATCTAAACAGGTAGACGCAGGCGCGGGGATGGCCGAGTGGTTGAGATGCTGAGCTCTGGGTACCAAAGGTCCCGGGTCCAACACTCACACCGCTCAGGACATTTCCCAATCCCGCGGCCCACTGGCGAAACCATTGACGCCATTGGCATTGGTGTGGGCGTCGCCATTGGCCGTGATCGTGCATATATTACGTCGAAAACACCCAATAACAACAACAGCAAGCACTTGAGTGATAAGTACCCAGGCCAGGTATTATTGATCGCCAACATCAAATACTAAGCAAAATGACCTTAGTAGTCCATGCGGCCTTACGCCCAAGTAATCAATCAATCAAATATTATCAGTTGGTGGAAGCACATGATTTTGGCCGGCATCCCCATCTTTAAATATATTTGATTTATGTCAACTGCACAGCTTCCTATCTGCATGTGGCGTCAGTCCGTTCAATCGAAGTGAAACGTGCACACATGACAACAACTAAATATATGAATATTGTGTTGATTTCCTCATTAAACTATTTTGTACAACGAATGTCTATGTTCAAACAGGGGTGACTGAATCGATATTGATATGCATCAATTGGGGTAATTTTAGTACAAATATAGTACTCGTGTCTTAGTTAATTGGACTCGAGATCTATCATGCTGTTCTTAGAAAACAAATGTGCTCAGCTGATTTGGATGTTGAGCTTCGAATGAGGCTAATGTGGGTTTTGGGAGTGTTTCACATGAGGTGGGTTGTGGAGCATAACCGTGGGAATACGATAGGGGCAATTATATTTGCGATGCCGGGTTGCCTCTCAACATTCTTTTCGTTCAAAGCTACTTTCAGCGTCAGTATTAATGGTCGGTATTGCAACATATTCAGGTTACCTTGGCTTAGCATATCGCATACTTTGAAAGTGGGAGATGTGGCGTAATTGGACAAAACAGTCAGAACGTCTAATCGATTCCATATATCAATTGTACTTAAGAGCAGAAATGAGGCGAGGACTTTCTATTAACATAGAAGAGGCATATTTTGCATGCGCTCAGACGATTGCTGATTACATTGTTAAATCATAGACGCAATGAACCAAGTTATATGACTATCTGAACAGAATGAGAAGACTGGTTATGTCCGCAGCGTGATGTGAAATGTCCAGCTGGTTGGGTGGTTGGGTAGAGGCGATGTGCTCGATGGATGCCGTGCCAATTGATCACGGTCACCGACACTGACCGCGGTCGCGTAGGTCGAGAACTACAACTTCAAGATGAAGGCGTTCTACCTGGCGCTGATGGTGCGGCGGGTGATCGAGGCGCAGGCCGACACCAAGGTGATCGACGACCGCGACTACTACGGCAACAAGCGCATGGAACTCGCCGGCTCCCTCATCAGTCTGCTGTTCGAGGATCTCTTCAAGAAGTTCAACTGGGAGGTGCGCGGGGTGGACTGTCGCTGCGGGGCCGACCGCGGTCGGCGCTGGCAGTGTCGGAGTATCGTGGGTCTGTGCTCCGGAGAGGACGAGTGGACGCATATGCTCGCGCGCTGTGACTAGGCAGACAGATCGACATTGGCCGACCGCCACACGGTTCCCCAGCCGCTTGGATCGACAGGCCGGTTGGACGTATCACGCAGTAAGGGACTGTGGGGCTGCTTTTGCTCCCCGGGGCTGTCACCCGGCCATGCCAGTGACGTCACGGCCAGGGACGTCCCGGTGTGGTACTGACTCGAATTGGTGGAAATACAGCGATCATGTGCCGCGCGTTCTCCCGGATATTGCTTTGGAGTCTTCGTCCATTGCAGGAGGATAGGATCGTAGTATACTATCAGTCAGGTCATGCCACCGTATCAGGTCAATCACCTTCAGCCTGTTTTTGGACATGATTGCACAGCTTGATCAGGATATTGTTCACTATGTATTACTTAGAAGTTGATATTTTCCTGCAGTTCATCACCTTTTTTTCAGCGGGTTGCTATTGGTATTTTCTAGCAGATGATACATGCATGTGTGGTCTGGAAAGTTGCACCGACCCTGCTTCGGATCGTCAAGCTGCCCCTTGCCACCACCTACAGTGTTGGTTTACGTTTTAACCACTGTGTGGCCTGCAGCTGAAAATGATCGCCGACAAGAACATCCCGAAGGTGAAGGCGGCCCAGTTCGACATCGTCAAGCACATGCGACAGGACCAGATCAGCTTCGGTCTGGAGCAGGCCATCTCGTCGGTAAGCTGGTCCGGTCGCGCTGTTGGCCGCGAGTGCTCCCCTTGTTTGTTTGTTTGTTTATTTGTTGCTTATGATCAAGTCACTCCACAGAATGGAGTTCCCATCTGATTTGCAGGACCTCCGTCAAGTGGGGCGATATCAGGTCACAAGACGGTGTACAATGTGGGCTGAGCCTATTTAGACGCTGCTATTTTCATTGTTTATTTCGAGTTTCCATGGCTTAAGTAGTGCCAAAGTTGTATTTCATGACTTCAATTATCGAAATACTGAAATCAAATGTTTGGAAAAACATTTTTGTTCTTTGTAAAAAGCGTCATCGTATTATTCGTTCAAAATTATTTTAAAATATAGCGAACCACTTCAGAACCACCACCATAAACCGCTTTCGAACCCTATTCGTCGATGTCTTTCTGATTTTGCCCAGCTCGTTTTCGTACAACGTTTGGTTTGGAAGTTAGACGTGGGGTATTCAGGGAGCCCTCCCCCGAGACGGGGTGTGACGATCTGACCGGAAAGACTGGGCGGGTTAAAATACTGAATGGTGTATCACCTTATGCCAGAGTCCTGATTCGACGAAGAAAATGCGACACGTTGAAGTTGTCAAGTGTCAGCGGTGTGATGCTGAGGGAGCCATTATTGACATGTGAGACCCTGGCATTCAGCTGGCGACGGCCAGATCAAATACACTCAGCCTTGACAGCGTCCCGAGTTTGTGTGCCAATAGAAGTAAAGTGGCTGTTCAGCTCATCTGGTACAGCTCATCTAGGTTTGACGGGCTGAGGTGACAGGCCGCGTTTTGGCGCAGACACGTTGTAATTGTCCGTATCGATGCGGATGCTGGCGTGGTGATGATGCTCTCAGTGGTGTTGCCCTGCATGTCTTCCGATGGCACGTCTGCCCAGAGTGCTGAGATGGCGGGAAGTGTCGGTGTCGACGTCGTTCAGTGATTCCCTGCCCCAGCACATCAGGTCCAACGTGTCACGGATGACGGCCGGTCGGGACGGGTTATGAGCCCTGAATCTGCGAACATGAGCATATCTGTCGAGCGTGTGATTAATTTCATCTGAGAGCAAACTCCATTGCTTGTCGCATGCATTCTGTCTCCTGACTTGCACTCGCCAATCAGCCTCTTGAACATCAACCAGAAACCGCGCTAGTTGCGCCCTGCTTTGTGCACAGGTTTGTGTTTGGTTCACGTTATGGCAGTGTTTGTGATAGCGCGGCGCTGGTGTGAGATGAAGCCGCAGGGCTACTCAGTACGAACAGGCGGGAGCTACGCGGCAGCACGCAACTCAACAGACATTAGCACCACATTCTCCCATGACGCTGTCATGTCGTCAGCCCCCTTCATTATTGAATCGGTTGGGCATATTCTGGACTGCTGTAAACTGCCGCATTGACTGCCTCAGCAACAACACGCGACAAAGCCGATGTGCTTTGAAGGTGTTGCCATTATTTGCTCGGTGGCGTCAGCAATCATGTGAGTTGCTCTTGGGTAATCAGGGTATTTGTAGATGAGCTGGTACCAGGTCTACCAGTATTAAGAGTCGTCCTCAGTGCGTCCTCAATACGCACGGCGGCTGCGCTTGCTGACCATCAGCAATACATTCGGTCTGGTGTTTTCACGTTTTTTTTACATCGCCTATTCCGTCTGCCAGGAAACTGAGATCAGCCTTGGACAGTTAGGGTGAACACCCGAGGAAAAAACACGCCGCTGTTGTGAC
This sequence comes from Imbricaverruca yamaguchii, assembly GCA_034440575.1. Taxonomy (NCBI): domain Eukaryota; kingdom Metazoa; phylum Arthropoda; class Thecostraca; family Neoverrucidae; genus Imbricaverruca; species Imbricaverruca yamaguchii. The sequence continues at coordinate 3,667,358 of JAOTOL010001646.1, read as the reverse complement.
GAAAACGTTACTGAATCAGACATGTGTGAATCAGGTCCGCTCATACCCAATGTCTCCAATGTAGCTGGATCAGACATGAGTGAACTAGGTCTGCTCACGCCCATGTCTGCAAAGTAACTGGGTCATACATATGTGAATCAGCACTAAACTCCACCCCCGCCCCAAAAATTATCCCAAATTTAATTTTAACCCTATTTTAAATACAAACACTAACCTGTAATCAGCACTCTTCGCACACATGTCTACACTGTAACTCAGGTATCATCGTTCCTATGTGAAAGGTAATCGGCGTATGTGCTACTATAGTCGCGAGCATTGACTATGCCCAACCCATCGCATACGATGCCTGTGTGGAGCAGCCAGTCCCTGGACGTCTCGATTATCGTCACCATCACCGCCATCACCATCATTACAATCCCCGTGAACAGCGTCCTGACACTTGGCTGTATCCCAGGGTAACTGGATCATCAAGCGGTTCCGGATGGAGCGCCACGGCGTGACGCAGGTGCTCTCCCGACTGTCGTACATCTCCTGTCTGGGCATGATGACGCGCGTCAACTCGCAGTTCGAACGCACCAGGAAGGTACGTCGCCTGCGCTGACTGGGACGATTCGTGGTGGGAGCTGTGTGTCGGCGGTGGCTACTTCCTCGCACTAGTCCCTTTTGACACCTGCCCCAATTAACTCCAGCCCTCTGGACCGACCTCTCCGACTCCACCCCTCTGATCCCAACTATCCGTCCCCGCTCCTCTGATTCAACCCTTGTGACTTTGCTTCTCTGACTCCACTCTTTTACCTATTTACTCCAATGCTCTGACACCATCCCTTAAACTCCACCCCTCTTAGCCCACTCCTCTGAGTATGCACTACCTCTTACCCTTCTCTTATTACGTCATGTCTATAACCGTAATTGTCTTGCTCTACTTCCCCGACTCCGCCTCCCGCGCACTCCCTCTATTGCATCCCCGCTTCGCTTGCATTGTGCCCCATTGTTAAAACCCAAACAATCGGTCAAACAATCGCCTGTGTCCAGGTTGGGCGATACATGACCGACGCGGTCGACGCGCCCCTAAGCTCTAACAACCGTCCAATCGACCCCTGTCCAAGGGACGGTTAGTCTAGTGGTAAGTTACCAGTCTCACGATCGAGATATTGTGGGTTCGAGCCTCGCCTGTCGCTACGCTTCGCCCGAAACCAATCGGCGTGAGAGATCGGCGACGCTACACGACTCAACGGTCGAGGTGTCATTAAACCAACAACCGCGACCCCTGTGCAGGTGAGCGGCCCCCGGTCGCTGCAGCCGTCCCAGTGGGGCATGCTGTGTCCGTCGGACACGCCCGAGGGCGAGTCGTGCGGCCTGGTGAAGAACCTGGCGCTGATGACCCACATCACCACCGAGGCCGACAACACGCCCATCATCAGGGCCGCCTTCAACATCGGCGTCGAGGACATCAACTTCCTGTGCGGCGAAGAGCTCAGCCACAAGTCCGTCTACATCGTCTTTCTCAACGGTGGGTTGGCGGCGGTGGCAAAGCGTAGGTAAGTGCGGAGTTGGCCAGCGTTTTATTCTGTCGGTCGGTACGGCCACCTGCTGAAATCGTGCGTTCTGCTTTTTTTGCGCTTATCAGGGAGATTGTATAGATCCATCCGTCTGTTGCAGCGGTGACAGCTGGTGTCTGCAATGCGCAATCAGCATTACACACGTAAGCGTCTGCGTTGTCAAATTGCGGATGCCGAAGTGATGGCAAACGCTAATCATCGCGCATTCTCTGTGAATGCTGGGAGTGGAGTCGAGTACTGAGACGAGTCAGTTCTCGGTCTGGATAATATTCAGCTTGCGACTAAGATGCTCATAGCTAGATTGCTGCACTTTATCAGCTCCAAGTCTAAAATAGCAGGCTGCCACAAATGGGGGTGCTACACATGTTTATGCGAAAATAAGATTACTGGACTGTCGGCTGCATAGCGGCAGGATATGGCTTTGGTGTCACCTGACGCCCGTGACGTGATCCAATGATCCAATGACCCTACCATGTGACGAGTTGTGTACCCTGGGGAGACCTTATGCTACCGTTATGCCACATGTGCCCTTTGGGCGGAACTCACTTCACAATCATGTCATAGTCAGTACCCGTACCAAAGATCCCAGGTTCGACACTAGCGCCGCTCGGGACATTTCCCGAGTAAACAAAACGGTCGGTGCCCTGGACATGGCTCAGTGACCCAGTGACCTGCTCAGTGGCTCAGTGACCTGCGGGACGTGGGAGGGAGGGAGCAGATGACCCCGGCAGGCGGTAGTACGTGACGTGGACATGTGCATGTGTTCATGGCAGTTTACCCTGAGTGTGACTGGACTCGTGTCGAAGCTTATTTCACGGCGTGATACCAATGACACTGTTGTGTCGCATATTAGGACCCTGGGCTCGATGTGCCTCTGTTGTGCCGCGGGTGCACCCTGCACGTGACCCGTAGCCCTGGTGTGCCTCAAGTAGACTATGAACCGTGACCGTGTGACCCTATAACCCTGCTGTGCAACATGTGACTGAGCGTGACCCCGTGACCATACAATCATGTTACGCCACAGGCACACCCTGAGCATGATCCCGTGACTCTATACCTCTGTTATACTGCAGGTACATTCTGAATAACCCTGCTATTTCCTCAAGTACACTATAAGCGTGACCCCATGACCTCGTCGTGCCGCAGGCAACATCCTGGGTGTGACGCGCAACTACCGCCGCCTCATCACCACGTTCCGGCTATTGCGCCGCAACGGTCTGCTCTCCGGCTTCGTCTCCATCTACCCCAACCACAAGCACCGCTGCGTCTACATCAGCTCGGACGGCGGCCGCCTCTGCAGGTGGGCGCCGCTGCCGACCAGTTCACGTCGTCCGTCGCTGATTTACATTTTGGCCCATACGTATGGACGTTTATCACTTTCAACTGCACGGCTTGGTCAAAATCATCGTGTATTGTACCGCAGCCAAATTGGCGCGTCCACTCATCCATGTAGTATTGGTATGCTGGCCTACATCGCTGACGGAGCTCTCCAAATTGTACAGAGACATTGACTTAGGCTTGGGTTTCGTCGTATTTCGTCGGCCCGCTTCATTCTAGCAGCCGAAAGGTTAAAACATTTGTGCTTCGTTAAGCGTGACCTAAATTCAGCCAATCAAAGTGTCTGTGCTCGTGCCACTCGCTGGTCCTTTGTCCGACCGTTACCTCGGCTGTGCCGCTAGGATGTACGTTCTGAAGTTAATGGCATTTCCCTCCTGTGCTGCTGGTTTATTCTGGCACCTGCTATCGTCAGCTAATCTCCAGTCATCAGCAGCCACCGTTCCGCCTGTGTCGCCCATAACGATCTACCGATGCCATTCTCTGCGGCCGCCATGGCGACAAATGGCCGTTCGTGGTTGCGTAGCGATGTGCCGAGCCTGTGGACCGTTATTTACTATGTAGGCTTAAGGGCCATTCCACCAGTCTGGCCATTAGCGCAACGGCCGTATCCGCAACGGCCAGTGGAGTTCTCGCTTTTACTTGCATCCCAACGTCGCGAGCCTATATCCTAATTACTAACAATTCCAACCTTCGTAGTCTGGCGTGTGTCTGGCGCCTGCTCCAACACTCCCCCCATATTCGCACTTCCAGTCTGCACCATCTGTCTCACCGTCGCTCATGTGTACGCCATCATGGCGTACACATGAACCACGGTGGGGATCCCATGTCACCACGCCGCCGCCACCATGTCCCATGACGTACAAGCCGTTACCCTCTCAACGAGAACTTTACCCGCTCGCGGTGGAGGGGCCAGAACCACAATATCTGTAAAGAAGTTTCAGTCTCCCCGGCCCTCGGGCCGCTTCCAAATGGAGTTATTTTTTTCGCTGTAGGCGTTCAGGGTCTCAGCTGCCTGCTCCATACTAGAAGTTGCCGAGCCCTTGTTGGAAGCGAGGCCACGACGCGATCATAGTCTGGGACTGCCTGACTGACGAACATGGTGCCGCCTTGCTTGTCATGGGAGCCAGCTGCCGACCCCACGTCGCGCTGTAGCCGACCCCACGTCGCGCTGTAGCCGACGCAGCGCGTCCGGACGGCGAGCTGACGGGACACGTTTGTTTGTTCATTGGGTGGTTCACGACGCACTTTATGCACATTCACGGCTAATTGCGCCGCCCACACTGTTTCGCCGTCCGGGATTGCGAAATGTCTCGAGCGACTCGAGTGTCGAACCTGGGACCTTTGGAACCCAGAGCTGAACACCTTAACTACTCGGCCATCCCCGCTCCGAGGTGACTGGACTCGTGCTGGCCGGCAGGCCGTACATCATCGTGGAGCGGAGTCGACCCAAGGTGACGGCCGCCCACATGGAAGAGCTGTCGCGCGGCCTGCGCATCTTCCAGGACTTCCTGCACGACGGTCTGGTCGAGTACCTGGACGTCAACGAGGAGAACGACAGCAACATCGCCCTCTACGAGAAGGACATCATAGCCGTGAGTTGTTCGCGGCTAACGCCGTCCTCTGCTACCTCTTCACCACCGTATGGGTAGATATGTAGTAAACTGTGAATTGCATGCTTTATTATAGGACCAAATCAATTAAGTGGGCACATTAAGTGTGCATGTTTATCTTAGATCAGATTGCTGGGAAACACTGATGCTGTGTGTTTGTTGTTTGGACCAGTATAAAGGGTGTTTATTTACTTGGGATGCATCACTCACGGTTTTGAAGGAAAGTATTAATATACTTTGTCCAGTCCTGTTACATAGCGTATGCTTGTCATACAGCCTATTCTAGACCTCTTGAGTCGGGCAGTATTCGGGTGTGGGATGTGGGGTGGCATTTACTCTGAATGTGACAGAGGGAGGGGTGTTTGTGTGGGGAGGTGACTGCCCGAGCCGGCTGCTGACGGTGGTGCCCGCCTGTCGACAGACGACCACACACCTGGAGGTGGAGCCGTTCACCCTGCTGGGCGTGTGCGCCGGCCTGATCCCCTACCCCCACCACAACCAGAGCCCGCGCAACACCTACCAGTGCGCCATGGGGAAGCAGGCGATGGGTGAGTGCCGCAGCTGACGCCGGTCAGATCATTTCGACCTAAGCACAAAGTCGTCTCCAACAGGTGCCACAACACAGCTGAGGTATGTGCGGCTGAGCCGCCCAACTGACCCGACCCACCCCCGAGCGGCAGCGGTGTCGGGGTCGCCAGGGTTGTAGCTCGTCCGCGAGGATATTTTTGGTGGACACGCACCGCCAGGGTGACCTCTAAGGCACTGCTTTGGTCGTATATTGTGCAAGAAGGAATCCTGAACATTTCACCTGTTTGTTGTCCCGGTAACTCAGTCGGTTAGAACGCCCGCCCGCACTGGTCTCTCCTGTTCTGGCAAGACAGAGCTTGAGTCGCCTTATGCGCTTACATTTAATCCCTGGGAGGGTCAGTTGGCAGCTGGTCCAATAAGGTCGGGGACGAGCTACTGGGTGCATTGGCGGCACGTTAAACCCACGGTGAAGATTCTGCCACCGAATATGAATTCATGGATTCAGTGGTGGGACAGGGTTCTCCCAACAAGTTCTGCTCTGTGATATAATCCTGGTCCATAAAGCCACCCCAGGAAGAATTGCGACTCCATTTCATTTAGAAAAGTGCAGTTTTATATGAAAGATAAAGCAGATCCGTATGGAGTGGTTGGCTGGGCGTCAGTCTACAGACTGACAGTTTACAGACTGCTGCCGTCAGCCGGCGCCACCCAGCACACACCACCCTACTGTGCAGCAACTCGCGCTCTGACGGAGCGTGCGGTAGAGCCGACGCGCCGAACATTGTCATGCGCCTGCGCAGAAACGCTCGGCAACTGATCGCTCGTCAGTATCGCCCATGACCTCGCTCAGGTCATTGCGCATGCGCACAGGTCGCTGCTGCCGAGCCGCTCTCCGACACGTCAGCTACTGTGTACAATTTGCCATGCATCTCTCCCTCTCTCGCCGCTCGATATACATATCGGCAAGTCACAGACCTTTGAAGCTCGTCCTACGGGCATGTCATCAGAACGGTCAGCGTAGCCACTCAAGCCACTCCGACTGACCTGGGCGTCCGCTACGACTGACCCAGGGCGTCCGCTCTTACGACTATTATATTTTTAATTTTTTTTTATAAAAGGCAACAAAAATTTTTGATCCTTTTTTTTTTTTTTTTTCTTTATTCTTTATGACCCTGGCGTCCTCTCCGACAGGTACCATCGCCTGGAACCAGCGCAACCGCATCGACACGCTCATGTACAACCTGGTGTACCCGCAGAAGCCCATGGTCAAGTCGCGCACCATCGAGCTCATCAACTTCGAGGAGCTGCCGGCTGGGCAGAACGCCATGGTGGCCGTCATGAGCTACAGCGGGTGAGAGCGCACGCCGCCTGCCGGCTGTGCCGGGGGGGCGATTGCCGGACCGGATCCACAAACGCCCCGCCCCATCCAACTTGCCAGACTGCTATTCAACCGGCCATCTCATATTGTTCGCGCTATTGAGTCTTGAAGCAGCTGCGCCGCCAATAAGGCGTGGCTCTATTCGTGGCGTTATGAAATTTGCGCACTCGAAGTGGGTTATTAGGCGCGTTCGTGCCTCGTGTCCAAATAAAGGGAGTTAATGCGGCATGGGGTATTGACACGGCCCAACACCACGACGTAGTACTGTGCAGTATGATGCAATAGGTCCATTATGTCGGGGAGGTCGGCGGGTGCTGAGCTGTGATACACAATTTGCTGCTGGTTTGGGGCTGTCCAAGAGCGGTGGTATCTGATAGGACGACAGATGCTGGGCCGTGGTACCAATCTGCTGCTGGTCTGTGGTTGTCCAAGAGCGGTGGTATCTGATAGGACGACATATGCTGGGCCGTGGTACCAATTTGCTGCTGGTCTGGGGCTGGGGCTGTGGTACCAAGTGCGGTAGTGTCCGAGACGACCACAGACGCTGGGCCGTGACCTTGCCTTGCTGCCTCTCGCGCTCGCCCCTTCTGACCCGGCCCTTGGGCGGGGGTGGCCGAGTGGTTAGGGTGTTGGGCTATGGGTACCAAAGGTCCCTGGTTCGACACTAGCACCGCTCCGGACATTTACCAATCCCGCGGCCCACCGGCGAAACAGTGTGGGCGGCGTCATTAGCCGTGAATGGCATAAAGTGCGCCGTGAATCACCCAATAAACGAAGCTAACCGGTCCTGTTTCAGCTACGACATTGAGGACGCGCTGGTGCTCAATAAGGCGTCGTTGGATCGCGGCTACGGACGCTGTCTGGTGTACCGCAACTCTAAGTGCACACTGAAAAGGTATGGTGGGTCGAGAGCTCGCTGTAACGATGCGTCCTGCTCCCAGTATTTCTGGGTGAGTTCGCTAGCGTTCATACGTTTTCTTGTTTCATCATTTTTTTTGTCAAAGATATGTCGGCTATCGAAAGAACTTGGATTATTTCATACAACGAAGAAAGAACGTAGGCGCTCCTGGGTTTTAGACATTGCGTGAGACGAAATGTACGACCCTCAATATACCAGGAGGTGCTGAGTTTACTCCTGATGATGGCCCCTGGCCGAAACGTTGAGTAATATAGCATAATCCCTAACGCTACTTTTGATGTTGAGTAAACTCAGCACCTCCTGGTATATTAAGGGTCGTACATTTCGTCTCTTGGATTATTTCACGATGCCACCAGTTGGGTGGTCACATGCCGTCGCCAGTCTCACGCAGTGGTCCCAGGGAGCCAGATGTTAGCGCTGTCGTTCTACCCGGACCCGGACCCGGCTCCGTTCCGCCACGAGACGGACACGTTCACCGCCATGCCACAGCGTCAGCACCTCCACCCCTGTTGACCATTGCTGGCAGCCAATCGTCGTTGTACAACACGTGTATGCGTGCGAACTGTTCGCGTGTTTCCGGCCGTTAGTTATTTGGGTTTAGGGGCGCTTCGATGTTTCCGGCTGTGCGATTGTCCATGATCACAGCTGCAGTTGCGGCGATTGGCGGCCATCAAATGCCGAGCCTGTTATTGGGCTGGGCCCCGACTGCCGTCCGGGCTGCTACGGCCGTGACCGGCGTGGCCTCCTATGGCCGCGACTGAGCCGTCACCAGCCGCTCCTAACCACGAGTCGCTGACCACGACTGGTGCAGTCGCTGACCCGGTGACCGCGGCGGCAGGTACGCCAACCAGACGCACGACCGCGTCCAGGGTCCGCTGGTGGACGCCGTCACCAAGGAGCCCATCTGGAAACACCGCACACTGGACGCCGACGGCATCACGGCGCCGGGGGAGGTGCGGTCACACAGCCGGGGTCGGCCGGGGTCACCCGGGGTCACCCGTAGGTGATGGCTATTGGTTTTACGACACGTCGACCGTTGAGTCATGTGGCGTCGCCAATCTTTCACGCCGATTGTGGTGGTGCAGGGATGCACTCTTGAACTAACAGTTCAGTCACTGCCACTCTCGTGCATGGTACCGGGTTGGGTAGGTCGGTAAGCTAGCAGTTTAGTCACTGCGGCCCCCGGTGCATGGCACTGGGCTGTGTATGTCGGTAAAATTCATAATAAGGCACCGGGTCAGTAGGGGTCAACCATTATGAAGGCACATTCGTCCCTACATTAACTCATTTCTCGCCCCACAAAGCACAGCATGTCGCACCATTGTATGCACACCATGTGTTCATCTGCATTGAAAGCATGCAGTCTTCAAAGTTGAATTGCCACATGGAAGTGTTCTGATTTGGGAACCCCTGAACTATGTGATGGCTTCTTGGGTTAAAGAGCTGATATTCCCCCATAAGCAGTAGACTGGCACGGGTATTATCCACCGGGGTTTCACTACGCTAGTCTTTCCAGACATCTCCTTGCAGGTCGCATATCTGCACTCTCGCTTTTGTTACTGGGTTGGGAACGCCATGTTGTAGAAGGTTCAAAAAGTGGAATGGTGGCCTCATCTCACCCTAATTCTAATAGTTAAGTTGACGAGTTCGAGGGGCGTGTTCCCATGCCGCTCCATCCTCTCCTACTTGTTATTTGGGCTTAGGGGCGCTTCGACTGCTTCGGTCATACAGCGCCATCCTCTCCTACGATTCCCGTGACTGATAGCTGTACGGTACCGAGCAGATCGTGGAGAACAAGCAGGTGCTGGTGAACAAGTCGATGCCGACGGTGACCATGAACCCGCTGAATGCGCCGGCCGGGACGCCGCGACAGCAGCCCGAGTACAGGGACGTGCCTATCACGTGAGTACTGGGGTACAGGGACGTGCCTATCACGTGAGTACTGGGGTACAGGGACGTGCCTATCACGTGAGTACTGGGGTACAGGGACGTGCCTATCACGTGAGTACTGTGGTACAGGGACGTGCCTATCACGTGAGTACCGGAGTACAGGGACGTGCCTATCACGTGAGTACTGGGGTACAGGGACGTGCCTATCACGTGAGTACTGGGGTACAGGGACGTGCCTATCACGTGAGTACCGGAGTACAGGGACGTGCCTATCACGTGAGTACTGGGGTACAGGGACGTGCCTATCACGTGAGTACTGGGGTACAGGGACGTGCCTATCACGTGAGTACTGGGGTACAGGGACGTGCCTATCACGTGAGTACTGGGGTACAGGGACGTGCCTATCACGTGAGTACTGGGGTACAGGGACGTGCCTATCACGTGAGTACCGGGGTACAGGGACGTGCCTATCACGTGAGTACTGGGGTACAGGGACGTGCCTATCACGTGAGTACCGAGATACAGGGACGGCCTATCACGTGAGTACTGGATACAGGACGTGCCTATCACGTGAGTACTGGGGTACAGGGACGTGCCTATCACGTGAGTACTGGGACAGGGACGTGCCTATCACGTGAGTACTGGGGTACAGGACGTGCCTATCACGTGAGTACCGGGGTACAGGACGTGCCTATCACGTGAGTACTGGGGTACAGGGACGTGCCTATCACGTGAGTACTGGGTACAGGGACGTGCCTATCACGTGAGTACTGGGGTACAGGGACGGCCTATCACGTGAGTACTGGGGTACAGGGACGTGCCTATCACGTGAGTACTGGGGTACAGGGACGTGCCTATCACGTGAGTACTGGGACAGGACGTGCCTATCACGTGAGTACTGGGGTACAGGGACGGCCTATCACGTAGTAACAGGACGTCCTATCACGGGTACTGGGGTACAGGGACGTGCCTATCACGTGAGTACTGGGTACAGGGACGTGCCTATCACGTGAGTACCGAGTACAGGGACGTGCCTATCACGTGAGTACTGGGTACAGGGACGTGCCTATCACGTGAGTACCGACAGGGACGTGCCTATCACGTGAGTACCGGGGTACAGGGACGTGCCTATCACGTGATACTGGGGTACAGGGACGTGCCTATCACGTGAGTACCGGAGTACAGGGACGTGCCTATCACGTGAGTACTGGGGTACAGGACGTGCCTATCACGTGAGTACTGGGTACAGGGACGGCCTATCACGTGAGTACTGGGGTACAGGGACGGCCTACAGTAGTACTGGGGTACAAGGACGTCCTATCACGTGGTACCGGAGTACAGGGACGTGCCTATCACGTGAGTACGGGGTACAGGGACGTGCCTATCACGTGAGTACTGTGGTACAGGGACGTGCCTATCACGTGAGTACTGGGGTACAGGGACGTGCCTATCATGTAGTACTGGGGTACAGGGACGCCTATCACGTGAGTACCGGAGTACAGGGACGCCTATCACGTGAGTACTGGGGTACAGGGACGTGCCTATCACGTGAGTACTGTGGTACAGGGACGTGCCTATCACGTGAGTACCGGAATACAGGACATGCCTATCACGTGAGTAGCGGAGTACAGGGACGTGCCTATCATGTGAGTACTGGGGTACAGGGACGTGCCTATCACGTGAGTACTGTGGTACAGGGACGTGCCTATCACGTGAGTACTGGGGTACAGGGACGTGCCTATCACGTGAGTACTGGGGTACAGGGACGTGCCTATCACGTGAGTACCGGGGTACAGGGACGTGCCTATCACGTGAGTACTGGGGTACAGGGACGTGCCTATCACGTGAGTACCGGATCCCACGAGACGGACAGGGACGGCCTATCAGTGAGTACTGGGGTACAGGGACGTGCCTATCACGTGAGTACTGGGGTACAGGGACGTGCCTATCACGTGAGTACCGGGGTACAGGGACGTGCCTATCACGAGTACTGGAGTAAAACGGACCCCTATCACGTGAGTACGGGGTACAGGACGTCCTATCACGTGAGTACCAGTACAGGGACGTGCCTATCACGTGAGTACCGGGGTACAGGGACGTGCCTATCACGTGAGTACCGGAGTACAGGGACGTGCCTATCACGTGAGTACTGGGGTACAGGGACGTGCCTATCACATGAGTACCGGAGTACAGGGACGTGCCTATCACGTGAGTACTGGGGTACAGGGACGTGCCTATCACGTGAGTACCGGAGTACAGGGACGTGCCTATCACGTGAGTATCGGGGTACAGGGACGTGCCTATCACGTGAGTACCGGAATACAGGGACGTGCCTATCACGTGAGTACTGGGATACAGGGACGTGCCTATCACGTGAGTACCTGAGTACAGATACGTGCTCGTTACGTGAGTGCTGGGCTGCAGAGCCATGTCCATCACGTAAGTGTTGAGATGCGGAAGCGTGTACATCATGCAGCTGTCACCTTGGCACGGAGTCCGAAGTGCATGCTTATGGTATATCGACCCACGCGATTAGTTGTGCAATTTGCTTTCTTGTTTAGTCAGTTCTTGTTTTTAATGAGTATTTTAACCAATGATTGCTGAACATTTGTTGCATTTGTGAGCTGGTAGCCTCCGGTAGGAAACAGGAATAGGAAACCTCTGGCCACTGTGATTGTTCTTCACAAGGGTGAGTTCTTAGGTATGGGAGAAAACCTAGGCGAATGGCCAGAGTATGGCGTCGTAGCGTATCAACGGCGTGACCTAAGGTCACGGAATAAGCACACATTTGTGGCTTCATTCTCTAAAACTGTATGTTTCGATTATGCGTGTTTCAAACCTACTGTTTTCTCGTTAAGCATTTTGTGCTGTGTTGTGTTTTCGGATTCTGAAGTTGTTGTCCTTTGATGTTGTTTTTGGCAAGAAGTTGTGAACAGCGATAAGCATGAGTGTCGCGAGAGAGGTTTTACAGCTAATTCAGGGAATTGTTGAGTCTGCTCACAGAATGTGTCATGACGCAGATCGCTTAGCTTCAACAGCTGAATACAAATAAGTCATCGGATGCGGGATGATGCAAGGTGGTCTGAATGAACCGATGAACATTTCAAACTCCTTCGAAATCGGAAGAGATGCAACTTTCTAAGCATCATTTGTGACATCCCACTATGACATCATACTGGTATATTGTAGGAAGCAATCATTTCAATTTTTATATTGCTAGAACAATACAATAATTGAGATCCAGAACTGCATATGGTTAGACCCCGGTGTTAGTATGTGTGATTGGGCTTGTTTGCGATGGAAACATGAGGACCCGGTGGCGGCAGGAGACTGCTCTCGTCTGTGACGCATGTACGAGGGCCCGGCGGCAGTAGGTAATGGACTTGTCTGTGGTGCAGGTACAAAGGCCCAGTGGCGTCGCACGTCGAGAAGGTGATGATCTCCTCCAACGCCGAGGAGGCGTTCCTCATCAAGCTGCTGTTGCGGCAGACGCGACGGCCCGAGCTGGGCGACAAGTTCAGCAGTCGACACGGCCAGAAGGGCGTCACCGGTGAGCTGGGGAGCGTCGCAGGTGACCGGCGGGGTGGCACAGCGGGGGGGGGCATCACAGGTGACCGGCGGGGTGACACAGGGGAAGATGCCGCAGGTGAGCTGATGGTATGCTCTGATGAGCCTGGGGTGATATGCATATGAGCACACTGAGCTAGGCATGAACCGAGATATAGGTGTGTGCCAGGAATGTGATGTATGCTTGTGTTCATCGCTAGATATGGCTGTGGGTCCTAGTGGCTACCATTGTTTCAGGGCAGCATCAGGAATCTGACAACTGGACTGAATATATGGAGCATTGAGAGTGTGCTGTTTAGGTGCACCATTGCAGGTTACTTATAGCGGTAGGTCCCATATGTGCGCGGTCTGTCGTATGTGAAAAAGCGCCTGCCATAAAAGTATCAACAATCACAATATGTTTGCGCCGACTGGGATAAGTACACGGATAAGTGCACTGATAAGTACACGGATAAGTACACGGATAATTACACGGATAAGTACACGGAGCAGGTCGGCTAGTGCGATGCTGCGGCTCACGTGCTGTGACCTACGCTCGGAAGGCCTGATCGTCGACCAGGAGGACCTGCCGTTCACCGACCAGGGCATCTGCCCCGACATGGTGATGAACCCGCACGGCTACCCGTCCCGCATGACTGTCGGCAAGCTCATGGAGCTGCTGGCCGGCAAGGCCGGTCTCATGGAGGGCAAGCTGCACTACGGAACCGGTCAGTGTCGGGATCGCCTCAGGGTACATTGCTTGTCTGTGTGGTGCTGTCAGTTTGGTGCCGTTGAAGGCGACCGCTTTTGTAGAGTGTAGAGTATGGGGACGAGTAGCCTAGGGGTATGTTGCTTGTCTCACAATCAAAAGGTTGTGAGTTCGAGTCTCACCTGTCGCTACTCTTCGCCCGCGACCAATCGGCGTGAGAGATTGGCGACACTACATGACTCAACAGTCGATGTGTCGTAAAACCAATAACCAACCAACTTTGTAGAGTATATTTATGTTACTAATGCAATTACAGCAGCCCTGTGATTCATGCCCATGCTGGTATGCCTGGTTATGTTTAGTTTCTGATTTCTGAATTGCCGGCGTTGCCATGGTAGTGTCCTAAGCAGACGCTGACTTAGATACTGCATCATAGTTCTGCATTTGTTGTCCCTGGTCATAAGGTAAAGCCCATGCCAACGTTCGAGGTTGTGTCTCGGCCTGTTGGTGGCACGTGCTCCTGTGACCCCTCCGATCTGTGACTTGTTGTGAAGGGCGCCGGTGGTGCGGGGATCGGATCTCGTCTTGTAACCAAAGGTTTCGGGTTCGAGCCGCGCTAATTGCGCGAATTTCTGTCTCCTGAACGACCACTCGTCATGAGAGGGTGCCAGCGCTGCACGTCGGATCAGCTGAATGTGTTGGAAGAGAGCGCACGGCTCGTGATTCATTGTGGCTCCATGCTTGGGCAGATATCTGGCGCTTGGAGTACATGCCTGGTCTCGTTACCCGTGTCTGACCTGTGACCAGTCTGTTCTGGGCATCTTACCCTCGACTCCCTGGTCACGTCTGACCTCGCCTGATGCCTTCCCCGGCATCTTACCCTCGACTTCCTGGTCACGTCTTTCCTGTGCCTGATGCCTTCCCTGGCATCTTACGCTTGACTTCCTGGTTGTGTCTGTCCTGGAGCACACATCTATCCAGGAAGGAATTGCATATGGGAAGAAGAAATGCTCCAACCACCACAGAGATGCAGAAAAACCCAAACACAGATTTCACAACACAAAGAACACAGTTCGAAAGCTGGGGCGTGAAGTGATGCCAGCAGAACAACAAATTGATGTCGTGATGAACGTTTAGTCCTATTTTACTTAACGAGGGAGACTGCTCCTGGAAACAAAGGCTTCATCTTCGATCTCTCTACAGCACTAGATCATCTGAAATACTGCTCGAAGAGCAACTTCTCGAGCAACCTGATAGAATGGCTCGCTCTCAGCTCATGTGACATGTAGCCTTTTTCAAAGTAGAGGTGCCCAACGTGGCGAAACGTACCGCAGACAGTACGTATTGACGCGTTTGCTTTGTACCATTCGTCCGTTCCGTTGACGGAGGGTAATGCGCTGTGTTCTGGCCGGATCTCGCATGCAGCCATTACGCCAGGGAAACCCGCAGTCCTAACCGGAACATTAGTGCCGTTTGTTCAGAAGGAACAGAACAGTAGCCAGGGTGAGTTGCCGTCCACAATCGAAAGGCGGAGTTCGAGTCTCACCTGTCGCTACTCTTCGCTCGCGACCAATCGGCGGGCACGCACCACCAACGGTCGATGTGCGAACAATAACCAACCAATCAGAAGGAACAGAACTTCCCCTGTGTTGCCACCTACTTTGACCCATCGGAAATATCTTGGCCCTCGCCAAGGTGAAAACCTATGAGAGAGCTGGGATGCCACGTCAGACGAGACTCTGAATATATAATGCGCAGAATCATCCAGTTTCATTGGCCTGTACTTCTACACATTATGTTGCAGGGGGTCAACGAGTGCGTGCGCTTTGTCGGCTGTCACGGTGTGATGAACTGCATGCTCCAAGCGTCATGTCTTCAAGATGCAATCGCAGACAATATGTCGCAATTTTGAAGTGCGTGTGGTGCGGAGCATTCTATGCACTTCTGCATGTTTGTCCGGGGGTTTGGTGCTTACCCGGTGCATGGCGGCTCAGCAGCTTAGTGCGCCTTGCCAGGCACCGTGATACAGCAGACGGCAGCCGGCAAGTTGGAACATGCACAGCTTTGAACCCGGCCATATCGACCCAGTGCCATCCTCTACGACACCGTCTCCCTATCGACAGCCTTCGGCGGCTCGAAGATGACGGACGCGAACGAGACGCTGGCACAGTTGGGCTATAATTACCAGTGGCATCATGTATGACCTCGCCTTCCGACCGGCAGCGTTCGGCGGCTCCAAGGTGAAGGACGTGAGCGAGACGCTGGTGCAGTTCGGCTATAATTACCAGGGCAAGCAGGTGATGACGTCCGGCATAACGGGCGAGACGCTCACCGGCTACATCTACTTCGGACCGGTGAGTGCCGCCGTACTCCTCCAGCCAGGCACCGTACAGCTGCGGCGGTGGCCTTTCTCAGCCGCCTCGTCTCTCGGTCTCGGTCGGTTGTCGTCCCAGTCCCGCTACACTCGACCGACTAGTCACTGTATAACTGCAGCGATGGGCCTTTCTTAACCGGCTCGTCTTTTGGTATCAGGCCAAAAGTCCAGATTTTACGCTAGCAATACACCGGAGGACTATCATTAGTTTGGGTTTGGTCACATGTAGTCAGCTTATGACGTCTTCGAAAATGTACAAACTGTCTTCTGTGATGGCTACGTTGTGCTATGTGCTTTTGTGATGGCTACGATGTTGATGCTCGCGACCTGCCTGCTTCGCACTGTACGTGTGCTGCACATTCTCACCAGTAAATGTATGCTGCGACTTCTGAGACCGTACGTGTCGTGGTTAGTCTGCAGTCTGTGCGTCTCCCTGCAGAAAGAACGCCTCACTATATCGTGCGTGCGCCCGGCAGATCTACTACCAGAAGCTGAAGCACATGGTGCTGGACAAGATGCACGCGCGCGCGCGCGGCCCGCGTGCTGTGCTCACCCGACAGCCGACCGAGGGCCGCTCGCGTGAGGGTGGTCTGCGGCTGGGAGAGATGGAGCGCGACTGTCTGGTGGCGTACGGCGCCTCCATGCTGCTGCTGGAGCGGCTCATGATCTCGTCAGACGCCTTTTCTGTGGACGTCTGCAACACCTGTGGCTCGCTCGGCTACTCTGGATGGTGAGTGAGGGTTGTAAGAACCTGGGGTGTTGAGTGATGGTTGTAGCTACCTGGGGTGGTGAGTGAGGCTCTAGCTACCTGGGGTGGTGAGTGAGGGTTCCAGCTACCTGGGGTGGTGAGAGGCGAGGTGCTCAGGAATATGAATGGGAGGCCCAGGTGCTCGGGTTGGTGGGTGAGGGTTGAAGCTACTTGGGGTGGTGGGTGAGGGTTGTAGCTACCTGGCGTAGTTGGTGAGGGTTCTAGCCACCTTGGGTGGTGAGAGGCCTGGGTGCTCGGTCTGGTTAGTGAAGGTTGTCGCTACTTGGGGCGGTGAGTGAAAGTTGTAGTTATCTGGGGTGGTGGGCGAGGGTTGTAGCTACCTGGGATGGTGTGTGAGGGTTGTAGCTACCTGAGTGTGGGGAGAGACTGAAGTGTTCAGGCAGGTGAGTGGGAGGTCCAGGTGCCTGGGCGGGTGAGTGCCATGTTTTGGAGCTCTGCCGGTGGGCTGGCATGTCCAGGTCTGAGTTGCAGCATGGTCGACAGCTGCCGCACTCGATAACATGCAATCCGATTGTATTTTAACCGCGCACCATTTTTAAACACGAATGTCCTGCGTCTGTATTCTGCTGGCGAGAGTCCATGCTAAGCGGTACTTATTGAATGGCTGTTTACCCTGCGATCCACGCTGCGAAATAGACCAAGACAGGCCCCTACCATCTCGGAGGGCACGTTTCTAACTCGGACCTGTGAAAAATGTTTCGGGCGGCGTCATACTTCTGGATCAGGTCCGCCAAATCACCGTTCGAAGCTCGCACAATCTGGAATATTTTCCGGATCCTGCGGAAATTGTATCAGAGAAATATACAGGATCTGTGACGTCACTAGCATTAGCGAGACGTCTGACGCGCATGTTGATACAGCACGCACCATCTCGCGTGGGGCCATTGAAGTCGTGGAGCTCGAAAATGGGACGATGTACGCTATTTTCCTGATTCATTTCGCCATATGTATAATGATGGTGATATGTTTGGGTCCGGATATATCAAGGGAACACGCCGTTGGATTACAGTAAGCTGGCAGCTAAATACTAGGGCCAACATTGCCGAGGTACCAAATCAGGGGGCCCGGACTCCTACCCACCCGAGATCTCCAGCCATGGTGCCATTGTCTTCTACAGCCTGGATGGTGCCTGGTAAAGACAGCATGCGGCTTCTCTGCCAGCTCCGAGCACTCATCCATCACCCCGAGCACTCATTCATCATTCCGAGCACTCATCTATCAGTCCGCGCACTCATCCATCATTCCGAGCACTCATCCATCACCCTGAGTACTCATCCATCACCCCGAGCAGTGGTGATGGATGAGTGCTCGAGGTACTCTGTGCCGGAAGTGTCGGACTCGGCAATATACCTGACCACCTCCAGTAACATAAAATTTTGGTCCCTTTTAAACTAACCACCCCACCAAATCTGTCAATCAGCCCTCCCTGTAATACTGTAACATGTTCATATCAGGTGAATGAGACTTTTCATGGACCCGCTCAACCCCCGTCCACCGCTCCTGAACTCGCGTCAGGAACGTCAACGATGAAAGCGAGCGCGCGATGTGTTCGCTGCACGTGCACTACATCCGACTCACGAGCACACAGTTCGTGTTGGATGTTTGAAAATGCGGAAGGATTCGGCTGCGTAGTCCGAACACCGGACGAAAAAATCCGTCCTCACGAAATAATATTCTCCAAGCTGCAAACGCTCCCTAAATCAGCCGGCTTGAGGAACACAAGCCCGCCTTCGGCCGTAGTTCAAATAGCAGGCATACCGCCCCGGCTCTAAGTCAAACCGTGCGCGCATATTTGTGGGACGGTCCTTGCTTGCGGCTTAGTCGCGTTCATTACCGGTGCCTGTCGATTTCACCTCCGCCCTAGCTAACCAGCCGGCTCGGTAGGCTGTGCAGGGTGGTCTGAATGTGATCTATGTGCTTGTTACTATGCTGGTGTGACCAAATAATGATCACCCGTGCCATTTGCGCTGGCGGCTGACACGCTACAGAAGGCCGGCTCCATTTGGCCATTATTTGCGTTGGCAGCTGACACGCCCGTCGGCTCCAATTTCCCATTATCTCTGCAGGGCAGTGATGCAGGAACATTTTCCGTGCGATTCTCATCCCTCGCCGTGTTAATTAACGTCGTCGGGCACGTGCAACAGCCAATCGCGCTCTGCTGACGTGACGTCCATTTATGTCAACTTCTTCTGGAGACCCCGTGTGTGGAAGCCCAGCTGGCAGGCGGACCTTCTGTCGGCCGCTGATGTACGGCTCTGCCTGTGGTGTGCGGCGCTGACGAGATGCTGACTAAGGTGATGATGATGATGCTGACGGTGCTGACGATGCCGCCGCCGCCCGCAGGTGCCACTTCTGCCAGTCGAGCGGCGCCGTGTCGTCCATCCGCATCCCGTACGCCTGCAAGCTGCTCTTCCAGGAGCTGCAGTCGATGAACGTGTTCCCCAAGATCAAGCTGAAGAAGTACTGGGAGTGACCGGCGACCGGCTGTCGGCGGCGATGGCTGTGCGCTCCGGAACACCGGGCCGGGCTGGCAGCCCGTCGTGCCCGGAACATGGGAGCCAGCCGTCCCAGCTGGGGGGACCTCTCGGCCTGGGAGCACTGAGGCTGGGTATTCCGAGTGCGATGGGCTTGCGATCCTGGAACACTGGGGCGATGTACTTCGAGTAGGACAGCCTCCCAGTCCTGAGTGATCAGCGGGGCATTTTGAGTGAGACAGTTCCTGGATCCCATGCCACGTGGTGCGCGGTGTTTTAGCACTCGGGCTGGCTGTGCAGGGAGTACCGAGTTGTTTTGCGATGAGTTTATTTTTGACACCTCGTCTTTGGTGGACTGTGATATGGTGCGGTGTTTAATATAAGGCTCACCGTATGCGGACTGAGCCAAACACAGTACATGCATTCTTTTTCGTTATTTAATGCAATGGCGTGTGCCATAAATCAGGCGAATAATTCGACACAGCAGTAGCACTTATTTCAACCGGAGGCCACTTTCTGTATTAATTATTTATGCTACCTATATTCTCGATTTATCTCCTTGTGAATAATTTCTAGTGCCCGTGCATTTTGACACTGGTGCGTGGTGCTTCCATGAGAAATTCGGATCCACGCAATGGAACCCAGTTCAGCTCGTTGAACCACACAGCTCCTCCAAGACAAGTTAATGCTGTGCAGCCTATCAGGATATACAGTGGCTGCCAGTGAGCGCGCGCCTTCTCACAAACAAAACTGGGAGTTCTGCCATCGCCCATTGACTATTTTGAGGATCAGGGGCGCAGTGAAGGGGGGGGACCGTTCTCCTTAACCACCAAAATATACTAGATGAAGCGGAACATTTTGATATTTTCATCACGCCAAACCACAGGTTATCGGCACGCGAGGCGCGCCGACGCCGGGCCGGGTGGTCGCGTGCGCCGCCGGCGACGGCCGGCCGGCGGCACCTGCTGCTGAAAATAGCGGCGGCGGCGTCCCCGAGGTGTCGCCGCGTCCGTCGCGTCGTGGCCGCGCGGCCAGTCTGCGGCGTGCGACGACTGCGACACACACGGCCGCCCCGGCCGCCGGCGAGAGACTCGTCCCGCCACCACCCGCGGCCATGGCCTCCGGCAACCGCCTGCAGGTGTTCGGCGGCCCCCGCGACGAGCGCGAGGTAGGTCGGCCCGCGTGGACTGGCTGCGGCCGGCGGCACCCGTGGCCAGTACCGCAGGTGGGCGGTACAGCCGGTGGCCGGTGTCGCCCACGGCCAGTGTCGCCCACGGCCAGTGTCGCCCGCGGCCAGTGTCGCCCACGCAGCGGCACGGCTGCTCAGAAGGGTACATGCATGTTTAGACAGCATTTGGCGTTCGTAAGCCAGTTCGACCCGTTGCTCGTCCGTACGGCCGTCAGTTACGCCGCGTGGCTGTCGATGCACGCAGCTATCGTGGACGCATGCGGGAAGAGCGACTCCGGCTCCTCTCCCGAGTATGCCCGGCACGCACTGTCAGGCGCATTGCCGTGTGCTCCGGAGTTAGCCTTCGGAACGGGTATGATTCGATGCAGAACCCGCTGGCACGTAGATATTGCGCTCTGGCGATTAGACGAGTGATACCGCCAGTTCCCCAATGATTACACTAGGGATAATGGGCCGTGGCTGTTTTTGAGCGCGATGACTAGTTCTGTGATGGCTGCTGAGGTCGGACTGGTTGGGGGGGGTGCGATGGCTAGTCCTGTGGTGACTGCTCAGGTCGGGACTGATTGGAGGCGCGATAGCTAGCCCTGTGGTGGCTGCTCCGGTCGGGACTGATTGGAAGGGCGATTTGTGGTCCTGTGGTGGCTGCTCAGGTCGGGCTGGTTTGGGGCGGGGGGAGGAAATGGCTAGTCCTGTGGTAGCTGCTTAGGTCAGGCTGGTTGGGGAGGGGGGGGGGGGGCAATGGCTAGTCATGTGGTGACTGTTCAGGTCGGGACTGGTTGGAAGGGGAGCGATGGCTAGTCTTGTGATGCATGCTCGGGCGGGACTGGCTGGGGGGGGGGGGGTAGCTAGTCCTGTGCTGGCTGCTCAGGCAGTCATCGAATGTTCCGCAACGTGTAGTATGTTTCCGACAGCGAAATTATCTGCCAGTGAAATATTCGAAGACGCCTACGCTCGCAAGGTCAGGACGGCACCAGCATGACAGGTGTGGCATGTGTCTATCGCACGTTGTCGTTCGAGATTCGCTGCCAGAGGCCGATGTCAGTCAGGGTTTCTCGGCGACCACCTGGCACTGCGTGGTGTGCATCAGTGCACCAGGTTCCGTGCGCTCAGTGCGTTACAACAATGTGCCGGTGTCCCGCTTATCCTCCCCGGTGGAATCGCAATAGCGTCGCGATGGAAAGGCCGATTGGAGATTACTGCCGTTTACGAAACACGAGACTGCTATGTTTACCTGCGACTCCTGCAGTTGTTTACCTAGCAGTCATATCGCCAGTGGCGTGGCCAGCATTTAGTCCAGAGAGAGGACGGCCATTTGAAGGGGGCCTCCTGCCTACCTAGCATCCACGGAACTCGGCGGTGGTGGTTATTGGTTTTGCGACACATCGGCCATTTAGTCGTGCTGCGTCGCCAATCTCTCACTCCGATTGACCGTGGATGAAGAGTACAAACAGGTGAGATTCGATCCCACAATCTTTCGATTGTTAGACAGGCAACTTATTCCTAGACTACTGGTCACCTCCGCAGCATTCAGGATTTTGGATACGGGGAAGGGTAGGATCCCCCTTGCGTCTATTACTTCAATGTAACTCCGCATGGGTAAGCTTCACATTTATTTTATGGTGCAGCACGTATTCCGTTGTCGCCGCCCATACTGCTTACGGAACCCCACGAACTTCTCCAAAACGCCTCGGACTTCAAGCACCTCATTTTAAAAACTCCCTGTATATATGCCTCTATGCATACATATACGCGTGTTTTGTTTTTCTTTTGAGGCCATTTAAGGTCATTTAAAGCCATAGGTACTCCTGACAACAATCGCCAGCCCACAGGGACTCCCGTTTTTAGGGGTCTCGCTCAACAGTCGTGGGCATTCCAGTCCAGTCCTCCCTGGTTCCCGTTAAAAATAAATCGGCGCTCTCCTGCTCTTAGTACTGCATAACAGTCCTCAATAGCCATGTCTAGCTTGTAGTTCAGCAACATTCCAGCTGTAAAATTGGCCCCCACTATTCCTCTCTACCTCGTAACAGGCCCTTTCAAGCCCCGTAAACATCCGATCCCTCTAGCCCTTAGGCGCTGAGTGTTTCTCGGCTGACAGGGTCCCTTTCCAACGGCGATGGCCACTCAAGTTCCCAGGCGAGCCCTTCCCTGTCTGCATGGACCTCGCTTTCCCTCAGGGTTAACTTCTTCGGTTGACTTTTTCAAGTCTTTCCACATCATTTACTGGCTGCGTCTTAAAATTTTCATCCGTTACATATATGCGCCTACGCCTCGAGACACTGGCGCGGACCCATGAAGGCCGTCGTATGTATGTTCAGGTCCACATTGGACCCGCTAAGGGGAGGGAGTTGCCCTCTGTGCCTCTCCCCCTGGCCGCATATTGCAATTGACCTCACGCTTGCAGCCGGCTTTAGACGGACGAATCGTTTTGTTTAGTTTATTGTTTGGTTCATGACACACTTTATGCACATTCACGGCTAATGGCGCCGCCCACACTGTTTCGCCGGTGGGCCGCGGGATTGGGAAATGTCCTGAGTGGCGCTAGAGTCGAACCCGAGACCTTTGGTACCCATAACCCGACTAGACGGACGAATCACTCATCTCGCGTGCCTCGGCGTCGGACGTACTTCGCTCAGCGACAGGGCTCCGTCGCCAACGTTACGGTACACGCCCGGTGTTCCGTTCTGTAGTGAGTAGGTACATCATGTGATCGTTTTTGCTGCGTTAACTGGTGGTTCGATGTAAAGTGGCAATTCATGCCTGATACAACGGTCTTCCTCTCCAAACAAAGTGACGAGTTCTCAGACAAATGAAACTCACTGTGTTGCCTCTTACATCCTCCTGTCAGTGCTATTTGATGGACAGTTTGAGAACAGGTGCGGAGTAGAATGAAGGGAGCGGGAAACTGGAGGTAAAATATTATTATTCCCTTCTGTGTCCCTCTTAAATTCCTAATTTGCAATCGCTGACTTCAATACATTTCGCCTCATCGACTACTACCTCGGCCCATTTCATTTTAATACCGACTATTTTTGTGCAATAGGGTAATTACGATATCGCGTGGCATGTTCGAACAGGTGGCTGAATACGCAGTCAGAATCTTCTTAAGGGGGAGGGGTGATCAAACATAAATAGAACGAAACGGAGAAAGTTTCTGGTGCGCGAAGCGTGACACAAATTTATGGTTTTCCATGATGAAAATCTCAAAACTTCATCTAGTGTATTTTTGGGTACTACGGGGCGAGCCCGCCCCCTTGGCTGCGTCCCTGTGCAGATGTATGGAGAAGGCTGATATTGACACCTATGCATTCATATACAATCGAAGCTGTGAAGAAATCTGCCACAAGCATTCTAAGACACTACCTTATATTATGCCGTCATCAAGCTCTCAAGACCTTAATTATAGTGATCCGATTCATTCACAATATGAGTGTCTATTTTCAACTCGAATTTTGTTGTAGGTTGGAAAAATGTACGTTGCGCAATGTTCCACACCAAAATTTGACTTACAACTTTGGAAACATAATAGCATTTCACAAATCATGAACTTGCATTAACTTCGGATGATCTTATAATCGAGTCTTCTTTGCTGAACAAAAATGCTGACATTCCTGAATTGCTTGCACAAAGTTGTCAACAGCTTTAATCGTAGCCCTTGAAGATAAGTTTTGCCTGGACACAGGGACGGATGCAAGTGAGAAGGCACTGGGAATATGTGCCCTTTCCCCATGCAAAATTGCACCCTGCTGCCGGGAAAAGCGCCCCTTCTAGGGGTTGGAGTGGACCCCACGTACCCCACTCAAAGGATTTTGTTTCCAACCGAAGGCTCCACTCCAAGGAAATGTGCTCCCGTGAAAATTCCTTGATCCGCCCCTGCCTGCACTGTGACATCGGATCATTGGTGCATTGTTATGCCATGTGCCACACGATCAGTTGAACTTTGGTGCGCTTTTATTCGTCCTACTTTAAATTTTCCAAAGACATCAATTACACCATCTCATGAACACTATTTGTTGCGGGGCCATTGTATTGACTGTGTTGTACTTGTGGACCAATGGGTACCCGTACCGTGGGGTATTATGCTACAAGTGACCAGGCGCATTGATTCCTGATAAGTATTCGGTGGCCCAGCATATGGAGGCGATGTAGAGCCAAAATGCGTTTGGGAACTCACACCATGTCAGGTCCCATGTCAAAATTTTTAATGATTGGGGTGGGGCCAATGCCCCCTCAAGAGTATCTACACACATGGAATTGAGTGCTTTACATTTCGCTTTCTATAAGGAATAAAAAAGCTCCTTAAAACACTCATTAACGTATAGATCATTCCTGATGGGTTAAGTATGGTACAGACATAAGACATAAAAGATTAGTGCAACTATGAGCCACATGGGCCCTTCTTGGTTGCACTCTGTACACTCAACCAGTTGCCCACCAAATCTGTGTGGGTGTCAAGTCATCTTCCATGTCTTCAAACTAGTGAGAAGTTCCTGGGCATTTGCATCAAGTAACCCGCGATCTCCCATATACTCTTGATTTATTTGGTTACACAGGCTGCTTTTAGTGGGGATAAACTAAATTGATGCACTCACTGATAGCCACACCAGCATCCCAACTAGTCCGGTATTCATCAGTTTGGTGTCAGCCATCGTGATGCAGCGAATGTTGATTAAAGCATGGATCCAGGTGGCTATACTGCAACACTTACATCTGCATGACAAGCAGATCACCAAGATAAGCTTGTCACCAAGATAAGCATATCACCAAGATAAGCAGCCAGCTGTCGTTACTGATCCAGACCTCCTGAGATCGGAATGCAGTCGGAGTCTGGCCAACACACACACATACACACAGTCACAACACTGGTCGGCTCAACACAAGGGGGAGCAGGGCATCCGCTGATGAGCTGCGACTCGGAGAGGAGGGGCGTCCCTTGGCAACTGGCGGGCCACCATCGGAGCCAGCCAGACTCGGCCCTCCCCAGACAGTGGCGAAGCAATGAGGAATGGTCAACGACTGGGAAGGGCACGCCCCCCAGCTAGCACGTCAGAGAGCATGCCCTGGGAGAGAGTGGGAACCGGAAGCTGGTCGGGGGAGGAGACGTGAACTTGGCCCGAGTCTCCCATCAGCACGAGTTGAGTCGCTGAACAAAACGATCCAGTGTTTGCCTTTTGCGAGACGCCTTACTTCGAAAGTTTGGGGGACATGTCTAATCTGAGTTTCCTTTAAGTAAGATTTGAACCTTTCCCACATTTCACAGGCATTTAAATTGGAGAATTCTTCTTCCCATCTGATGGCACTTAAAGCCGCTCTCATGCCGTCAAAGTCTGCTCTGTTGAAATTTGGAACCTTTACCAAATTATCCTTGATAATTTCCCCTACATGTGCCTTGAATCTAACTATGTTATGGTCACTTTTTCCCAGAGTTTCGCCTACAGTCAAGTCTTGAACCAAGTTACTTAAATCCGAGAATACAAGGTCCAAGAATGAACCATGCCTGGTGGGTTCCGATACAAACTGGTGTAAGAACAGGTCCTCTTCAAGGCATTTCCTAAACATTTTGCATGATGGGGAGCCAACACCAGCATTTTCATAACCTTTTAGATTAAAGTCACCGAGAATAAGGCACTTACTTCGAAAGTTTCTACTGATTTCCTCACAAATCACCTTATCAAGCTCCAGTTGCTGATAATGTGGCAAGGTTCCTGATCGGTAGAAAGCTCCTAGCCTCAGTGTATTGCTGTTGCCTTTTCCCACAGCGACATCAAGCCAAAATGACTCAACAGACACATTCTTATCCCCACCGGCTACTTTTTGAGAACTGAATAAGCTATTTATTTATTTATTTGTTTATTTATTTAACAATGCATGCCCTGCACGTGCAGTGGCTGTTATGGACAGCTATTCACATAGAGCATTACACCACCCCCTTTCATTGCTGGACCCCTATTGCACGAAAACATATTGTATCCCTGGATCTCATAGTCCTGTAAGTTATCTCCAAAATACCCTTCACTGACCCATGCCTCCGTAATGCAAACAAAATCTGGTTCCTCCTCAGCAACATAACACTTGAACTCATCAAATTTGGAACGGATTATGCACATCTACAGAAAGTTACAAATGCTTACAGGCTCTTACGAATGCCTACAGGCCATTCCAAGCGTTTGCGGTCCCTTGGCAACGTATACAGGCCCTTACAAATTTGTTCGGTTCCTTGCGAACGTTTACTTTTCAAATAATACTTAATCGAGTCCATATCCAACGAAGATTTAACATCCTGCATTTAGATGCACTCTTAGGCGGTAGGTATCTCGGGCTTAGGAAAGCATTGTCATGCTTACAGTTTGAGCAGAGAGTGGGCCCAATGTCCTGGGCCCCAATGAGAATGTAAATACAGGTGCTTTTTTCTTAGGAAAAAGGAGCGCTTTAGAAACATAGTGGACGAACTGAGAGGATATTAAAATGTACCGGGGTGGTGCTTAGCGAAATCCGGCGCCTTCTTGAGCAATCCCTGGCGACGTCCCTGCATCGGCGGCCATTGGTGTCCAATGAGTAGCGCGCAGCCGGGGCACACACCTCAGCTAACTGTCGAGCGCCGCACCCGTCGTCGATTCAAGGGCCATGACGTCAGCTGGCCGGAATGTCTGTCGGGACCGACGCCAGAGGGCGACGTTTGGCCCGGGGCCCGACTGTCCCCTCCCCCACTCACCGATGGCTGCGTCACTGGGCAGTCTCCCCTCCTGCGCACCCGAGACTCGCCCACCGGGCTCCGACAGGCCACGGCACTTCTTAGTCATGAACAAATCGAAATAGCACATACGAAGTTGCATAATAATGATGAAGAACGAATGAAGAAATGAAGAAAAAAAGTGAAGTTGTCTCCGTCACCAATGAATTCCACACATTGGCGTGTCTTTTCGTCCGAAGATCTCCGTTCTTTGTTGCATATGGGAGGTGGAGAGAAGGCAGTGTTTTATGATTGTGAGGGTGCTAAGCATGAGCGGCCCCGGAGGTGAGGGAGGAGGGGATGGGTGGAACGTTCCCCAAACGTCGACAAGTTTAACCGTACCGTCCATCGGCGTTGCGTGAAAATAATCGATCCCAAAATGATCGCGTTTTCCCGATCCGAAGTGATGCCATCGACGGTGCTGAGTGAGCAGCGACAGAACTCCAAACCGCCAAACGGCGCCAGCGCTGTGTCAGAAGCTGCGGACGCACGGTGCTCTGCTCCGACACCGTGCTCCGACACCGTGCTCCGACACCGTGCTCCGACACTGTGCTCCGCCTCAGCCTGAGGCCGACAGGCCCAGCTCACGTCGGCCGACCAGCCTGTGCGTCACACATCGATGTCAGCTTGTCCATCGGCGTCGGCCGGTGTCGGGCGCCGGCTATATCGGGCACAAACGTGCGCACTGTCAAACACACGGCCGGCCAACATAAACACAGTTGGTGTTCTTTTTTTCTGGGAGGGATGGGGTACTCTTCTCAGGAAGGATGAACTCGGCGTTATTCATTGGAAATAAAATGAAGCCGACTGGCTCGTGAGCTGGACGTTCACACTCGCAAGGAAAACGTTTCCCCGATTGTTTTGTATCTAGATTGGAAAACCTCATCATACTTGCATGAGCCCAAGTGTTTTCAGATGAAAAGTTGACATGGCAGACATACGCATTTGCTTTCACCGGCCGGAGATTAGGGGAAGTAAGTAGAGCAGCTGGTCTTTCTGTGAAAGGGGCGTTCTTACCTATATTTTAGGTTCTTCTGTTTTGTCTGTGATGGAACCTGGTAGGACGATTTACGCTTTCGAATATTTAAACTAATGTTTGTACTACTTCGCACCTCAGCAGCACTATGGCTGCTTCCTATAATTATATGAGAAATTAATGCTGAAATTGGATAGGTAGGTAGGTACCAATAAGCCAATCTGTCGTATAATATTTGCATATGTAAGGCTCCAATCCACGACCCGGGGCTTCAGCTCCTGTATTCGCTACACAATCATGAGATCTGTCACGGCCGGTCGTAGCCGGACAGCGCACCGCACCGACTATCTCGCGCCATCGCGTCCTGAGTCCGACCACCGCTCCTCCGCCAAGGCGACCGAGGTCACCACCGAATGGCCCCGGGCGCGCCACCGCAGAGGCGCACCCAGTGCAGCAGCACGCGCGCACAGCACGTGGCGCCTGCTGCACCGCCGGCCGCACCCACACCGCTGCTGCTGCCCTTGTGCGAGCCTGGTCCTCATGGCGCATACCGCCGGGCACGGGCAGAGGTAGGCGCGCCACATCCCCCTTACAAATATATGGACCCTAGAATCACCAAGCGGGGGAGCGAAAATAGTCTCCCCTTTCATATTTTTTTCAGGGATTGTTGCTTTCAGGGAACTTACCGCACAATCGTGCTCAAATTTAGGTGCCTTCTGGAAATTTAATTACGGATCTCTCTCATGTTTGCCTGGGGACTCATGGTCACCGAGATAGACAAGGTCAAAGTGAAGTCAACGGTATCTAAAAGTGGCATTTTGGGAGGTAGTTCTCCAAAAGTGCTATCACATATGGCATTTCTGAGCGGTCTCAAAGTTATTTTTATCACACTGAGTCGAAGTCACGGATCACACTGATCTCCATTCTTTTCTACTGTACACTACTCATCACCGATGTAAGCCATTCGTCACCTCTCCACTCGTCACTTCTGTATAAAACCGTCACCACACACCACCACTCGTCACCACCGTACGATAATGACCACAACTGTGCACAAAATATCGCCAATGTGCCAAAATATCGCCAATGTGCACCACATTCACCATCATGCAAAACTCGTAACCACTGTGCACCATTCCTCAACACTTCATGGACGTGCTATTCTGAATTTTTTTTTGGGTTGTGACATAATGAATGAAGGCAACGGGCGGGTAGAAATTGATTTGGGGAATGCCACATATGGTCCCATATTAAGGATTTAACTTATTGGGTGGGTAGGGCACAGCTATAATTAAGGAGGGGAAGTGCCATGCGAAAAGCATACAAAGCTGCACCCTTGAACCAGTGTGCATCACCACATCACTCGTCACAACCGATCACCCACACATTACCGCTGTGCATCACTCCTTACCACTGTGCACCACTTGTCACCACTGCACATCACTCGTCACCTCCGAACACCACTCGTCACCACTGTAAGCCTCGGGAGGCTCACCTGGGTGCAATTTTGGTGCACGTGCCGACGAGTCTTGGCGCCGCCGTGACATTGGCCCGTGAGGGCAATGTCATCCCATCCCCCCGCAGAGACGGCCACGCTACCCCATTGTGACGGCTGCTGCGGGGGTCACCGCACCGTGTCACTGTGGTCGACGGGGTCAGGGTCGCCCACCACGACAATACTGCCGACGGGGTCAGGGTCGCCCGCCGCGACACTACGACCGACGAGGTCAGAATCGATGAGAGTTCGCCGGACGCGACAGGACCGCCGCTGGTGACGTCACCCGAGGGTGTCACGCTAGCGGCTGGTGACGTCGCCCGTGGACGTCACGTCAGCGGCTGGTGACGTCACCCGAGGACGTCACGCTAGCGGCCGGCGGTCATCATTCGTCACACCGTGTGAAATAGAGGAAAAGAAACGGACAGGCCCCCGCCCAGGGTCGTAGGTCTCCATGTATCTGTGAATTTGTGTTATGTATGTGGGGAGGGAAGCTTGACGCCCACTCACTATAATTTCAATCTCTCACCATTAGACCTGTGAAGGCAAACAATATGAAGACGCGGCTGAGAATTGTTTAAACACCGAAGGTTTGGAATTCCCGAAGTCCAAAGTAGAAAATCCCGAAGAATTCTAGAAATCGTTTTGGCACGGGCTCCTTTCTTCTCTCCTCTCCGGTGCCATTCACCACGACATGCACTCAGCAGTAGACAGACCTCCGCTCTGCTCCTTTATTTCTGCTGCGAGACAAAGCCAGCGGCGAACGTGGCCTCGCTCCTCTCCTCTCTGTCCGCTGCGATGCACAGCCAAACACAGACGGACCAATGGGTGGAGAGGGTTGACAATTATTGGAGGACGGCAACGAGTGCTGTCGTTGGCTGGTGGGGCCAATTCAATAGGATTTCATGTTCAAAGAGCAAGAAGTCGGATTGAGCGAAGCAAAAGCTGGTGGGGATCAGGCCCCACAAAAAAACATAGGAAAATCAACCCGTGGACGTACCTTCGCTTTGCTCCTATATGTCAACTACAGAATGAATCGAGATCGACAAATCGATAGCCTGTAATAGATCGAGTAGTTACTTGACGCAGGAATTCGAACCATCAGTGAAGGGCGTGCAGTGTTGTTCTGCGCTGTATCCGGCACACCCGGAGTCGTGACGCTCGACTCCTCTGCCTGGCCTGATCACAGACGGAGCACTTGCATTAATTAGTGTGTTATGCAGAAAGGCTGTAGAACCGCTGACGCACAACGTGAGCCGCGTGCACTGTGTTGACACCTGCTCGTTTTGCGCAAGCACTTACCATGTTCCAAAGATTATTCTGATTCTCCTGAGATGCTTCCAGCAAAATTATTCACTTAGGGGGAGGGGATTGTGGGTCACAGAGGGTCTCTGCAAATAACACATTAAATTGGTTAATGCCGTCGTAAAATGATAATCAAGGTTGGTCTGTGAGCTCAACTCCTGCCGGCTATTTCTCTCATAATATGCTTCATGAATACAGAGAGACGATAAGAGCGAGTGTCCAAGCGATGACATCCAACCCATTTGATTCCGACTACCATTCAAATTGGAAAGTGGTGACCTACAAAGGTTGCAGAGTCGACACGATTTTGTCGTAAAAAGTAGTCACCGCAACGTTTACCGATGCTTGACGGTTGCTTCCGTCATGGATGGCGTTCACTGATTATAAGGTTTTGCTTTAGTGAACGTCACTGCTACCACGGGACATTGATGACACATGACGTAGCGATTGCATTTTTCAATGTGCCGAACAGTTTTTTTTAACCAAATGATAGGCAGAGTCACTGATCGATTATTTGGGTTAAAGGGCGTATGAACTGATAGTAGGAATCTGGCTGTTACGAAGATAGCTAGACGAAATGTACATCGATGTAGCGATTTCCAACCGTTTTCAGGGTACCGCCGTGACTTCTTTGCTGACAACGCCCACGACGTGCGGCAGTCCGGGGAGTAACGTCGTCATTAAGTCTAGGACCAAGCTTCTGTAACGCTGTGCACTCTCAGTGGTGCTGAAAAGCACGCGGCAAGCAACGAGCGGGTCTTTGATTGTTTTGGTATAAAGCACGAAGCGTGCAGGACTGAACTGCACCGCGACATTGTGTTTATTGTACGACAGGCCAAGTGGGCAGTGCAATACTGCACCGCAATGCTGCACTGTACGACGGACCGGAAAGATAGCGGTATACTGCACCGCAACACCCCACTGTATGGCGGGCCACAGCTATGCTGTAACTCAATACTTCACCGTTAATTTGTGCGGGAGCCGACCAACAAATACGGTACTGCACCCAAGGGCGCAAGAACGTCAAATAGCCAGATTAAGCCATTTGCTTCCATAGTACACCAAAAGTAAATGGCGAAGGCTCTGAAAAGTGCTTGTGTGTGTGTGTGTGTGTGTGTGTGTGTGTGTGTGTGTGTGTGTGTGTGTGTGTGTGTGTGTGTGTGTGTGTGTGTGTGTGTGTGTGTGTGTGTGCTGGTGTTTTTATGGGGGTGAGGTTGGGTGGGATGGGGGTGGGGCATTGTCTCAGTGTATCATCACCCACATTTCTACACCTATGACTGCACAGCAAACACTCCACTACAACTGGTTGGCAGAGAAATACCGCACCTCAACGCTGTATCACACTATAGGCCCGGTAGGACCAAGCTAGGGGGGGGAGGAAGTTTATGCTTGCTCCCATGTTGGACAATGGGGCCTCTCTTGCCACCCCTCTTCCGCAGCCACCGTGATATAGGCACTGGCGTGGATTTACGCAATTTTCTGCATGGACGTGGGGGGGGCATGCATAGACGTAATGAACGCGCCCACATGGATTGGGAGGCACACTACGTAGTATCCCATGCTAAGCTTGCAATTATTGGGGGTAAGGCCAAAATTGAGGGGATACTTACCCTCCACGAGCAGATAATACAACACCTCTGGCCATAGATACAGTTCATGCATCTAAAGGACAGAAATCATCTGCCCTTTAGATGCATGAACTGTAGTGTCATGTACCTGTCATGTACCTTTACCAATCATCATGTTTGCTAAAGGGACATTTTGAAGCGGAAATGAAAACTCCCGAAAACAAAACCAGTCCAAGAGATATACATTGGAGCAGGAAAACTTCGGGCCACCAAAGACATGCCCCACGTCTGTGTAATGTTTCGACCACCTTCAGCAGGCTGTGACAAAGTACCAGCCGTCTGATGCTGATCCAGCCGAGGGGGTCATATCTAATGTCCAGTCATTTACAGAACACAAAGGTTCCTCCGAAATTGCGTGAGACGAAATGTACGATCCTCGATATACCAGGAGGTGCTGAGTTTACACCAAAAGTAGCGTTAGGGATTATGCTATATTACTCAACGTTTCGGCCAGGGGCCATCGTCAGGGGCCATCGTTTCGGCCAGGGGACATCGTCATCTCCTGACGATGACCCCTGGCCGAAACGTTGAGTAATATAGCATAATCCCTAACGCTACTTTTGATGTAAATTCAGCACCTCCTGGTATATCGAGAGTCGTACATTTCGTCTCACGCAATGTCTAGAACCCAGGAGCACTTAAGAGCCATTCTTCGTTGCATTAAACAGTTCCTCCGAAACGTAACATTGACGTGCTATTTGTTTTCTAGACCATCTGAAAGTAGGCCATAGCATCATTCTGCTTAAAACCGTATTAACAATTTTAACTTAGGCATATTTTCAGATTCATCAAATAAAGTTGGTCACGAGCCAACTAGGCTGGTGCATCAGCCTAGTGAACCACGGGGCACATACAAATACATAAATATCTGTCTTTTGATGCACGCATGAAATATATTTAACCATCTTCAGATGTTGTGGGTAAAAGCAAACAACAATGAAATCAGAAAAACAAACAAGCAGCTCAATTTGGATCTTCCACCAGGAAAACACAATCACAGGCGACAGGGTCATTTGCGCCTTTGATTCCGTCTTCAGACGGAGTGTGCATGCTCAAATACTAACACCTGAATAATTAATGGATGGTTTCAATTTCTAGTATTGGTGTCTCGCAACTGTTAACGGCTGATACTTTGACACGAGATTAGCTTAGTCGCTCGCCACCTGAAGTTTAATAATATAGCATTTAGTTTATAGGAGAACATAAAGAAGCATGTACCTCCCTCAGGCTGCCATTCTTCTCATAAGTTTGGTATGAAGATTGAAAGAGCTCATTGGAGAGCGAATAGCGGTGAGCAAGCTGATAAATCTCAAACACGTTAAATAGGCTGGCTTATGGGATCCAAGTATAAATTGCGCAATTATTGGAGTGGCTCTACCATATCGTGGAGGGTCTTGAGTTTCTCTCAAAGAGATAGGGTCTCTTTGAGGAACTCATCTAAGAGATGCCCTGGTCGAAATTCCAAGCATGAACTCTCTGGAAAGCTACTACGGTTCCAATATAAAATTGCTGTAAGGCAAATATTTTCCTTTAAGGTAAATATTATGTATCAAAGATAGGAAAATGAGCAAACGCATTCCAATTTTCTCATTGTCATTGCTAGCAATCATATTGATATCCCTGACGGCACTTGTCCTGGTGACCGACACCACCCTACCTCACGCCCGGGCGGCCGTCCGGAGAAACACTAACTCTCAGCCGGCCGCCAGGCGTCTCTGCCGCCGCGGCCGTGCGGGCCGCCGCCGCCGGCCGACTGCGAGCTGCGGCGGCAGGGCGGCCGCCGGTTCGTTCACCCCTGCCGGCCGACCGCGGCCGGCTATTTTCGTCAGTAGTAGCTCGCGCGCCGCGTCCGCGCCATGCGAGGCGACGATCGGCGATGGCAGGACGCGCTGCACCGCGGCGACGAAAACACCAGGCCGACGGCGGTAGGAATGTGAGCCAGATATAGAGGAAATATGCCTGCTCACAAAGTAATGCACTGGTCGTCTCTATGAACATAACACAGCGCGTGCAAGCTAGGATAATTTTAAGGGTAAAAGTTGGCTTTCGGAAAGAAACATAAGTTGTTCTTTTTCCAAAGGTCAGGTCATGTTCTTTTTCTACTACGCCGTACAATATTTGCTTACGTCGACAAAGGGGGATGGTGAAGGTGGTGTCAGTATATAAGAGGACGTAACATGGTGCACTGTTGCCATCAGTACTGACTGCAGACGACTGTCTGCAGTAATGAAACCGCTGAGCGAACTTCCCTCAAAGACATGTTACAAGAAAACATCATCACTATGGAAACAATATTTAAAAAGAAATGTTACAAGACAAACATAACAAGACCAGCATTGAACCATTATTTTATCTTAGAGATGCTATCCGGAAAGTAGCAACAATCAAGAAAGTGCCTACAGATAACAACTTCCTTTGATCATATCAAGTTCAAATACATCACGACATAAATTGTACTGATGCATGACCGATCCAGAGCGGAGCATGACCGATCATGCTCTCTATTTGGAGTACTGTATCGGAGTTAGGTTAAATTGAGAGGAGTGACACAACTTGCACCACTCATCGTTCCATAAGAAGTTGTTATGCCGGGTACAATTTTTGGGAGAGGGATTGACTCTAACTGCACCTCATATAGGAAAGGAATTCAAATGCCAGCCATAATAACGCTAAAATAATAACATACGCGTTATTAGCTGAATAACATAACATTACACCAGGATTAGTAATTGTGCAGTGGTTTAGCAGCTTCATGTTTAGCAGCCATGCGTCAGAACATAGTTTGTAACATATCCGTTAAGTTGAACGATTGAAGGTATAAATAAATTCGTTCATACGCCTGCCTAAATGAAACCATTCATAAAATGCATCAAATAATTCCAGAGTAATGGCAGATGTCACACTAAGTGTTGTCATATGATACGATTCGCTATTCCTCATACAGCCATGCTGCTGTGTCGGCTTCGATATTGTCCTTTTAGTGCCCAACAAATCAGTATTAAACGAGCAATACTTTAGCAATCAACCGCAGTAACTTACCGACCAGAATAACTAATTTCGTCAACACTAGGACCGACATCACCAAGGCACGGCAGTCAGATACCGAACTGAGCAATAGCGGTACCGTCAACAAAAACCAGTCGTTCCAGTAAATGGCAAGTTTACCTTCGACAACGATGACCTCCCGATGCACATTAGACCATTGGCTTATATACGTGGTCGTTCAACGGACACCAATTGATAGATACATCATAGTGCATCTATCAAGTGGGCTATGGTCATCTAGGGCCATGCATCACCGGGCTATGAATGAATATACCGACACAAATCAGCTGGCAAGCTTTGTATTCAACTCGCTAATAAATCAGCGAAATGCGGGAGACGCCATGGTGTATTTATTGAAAGACATCTTTTCACATTTATTAATGAACTGACCAAGTGAACTATGAAGAGTAATGACTCTCGCCGGGCGGACTAGAGAGATGAATCTCTGCCAACGTGCTAACGAGCACAAACGTCTCATGGATATTTTACCTGTGGCACGCTTCAGCAGACTAGTGCTGCGATCTCGGCGACCAGAAGCTGGCTGAAGCAGATGAGTGCCGTGATTGCATCATCCGGCTGCGCACCTTTGTCACGCCTAACTAGCCTCTGACTGGGCGGGCAACGTCGCACTTAATTTCGTGATCTGTCAGCTCTGTCGGACACACGTGACGTACCAAGCTTGGCGTCCCTGATACCCTTACACAGATGTCAGCCTCCAACAATTGGCGTCTTTCTCGGCTCACGTTTCCATTTTGTTGACAAGTCCTGTGTTGGCATTCCTTGCACCCAAACATGCTCCTGTTATATCCCCATCCATTTGTGGAGATCCTCCTTCTTCACGACCCCTACAATCTCCTTCATCAGCGTGTTTTCTCTTTCCATTGTATTTCTCATCAAGTGTAGCCATCGGGTAATAATCACTTTCATGAACACGTACACTATACAGAGATACTGCCTGCGCTGTTTTGGTGTACGTACCTGGTGCACATGTACAATATCTGCCTTGTAGGCACTGTGTATAAGATATTTTGCACAATAACAAGACCATGCTTATCTAGCTCACTGTCCACAGTATACTGTGGACAGTGGCCGGGTCCCCGAACCACATTCCCCAAGGAATAAAAACTACACAAGATCAAACGAAAAATGTGCGATTTTCACCTTTCAAAAACGTAAATTTTTGGCGTGCTAGGCGAGCCAAAAGCATACCCTATATCGTCACATTTTTTGGGGCTGGACGGTTGGGTCTCTTTTATAGAAATTCTGGGTGCACCACTGGTTAGGTAAGCTATATGGATCTGGATGCGCTGCTCAGCAGGGAGCATTTAGGGTTTGAAATCATGAATTTTGAGAGGAAAATGGTGGTCTGGAAATTTGAATACTTCGGCAAGAAAATAAAATGATAACTTCCTGGAAAAGACAATGTTATGAATGACACCAACCCGTCGAAAAGTTTTCACACGACACTCCTGAAGCTTGTAACAGAGCTAGGCTCAAGCCAATACCTGGCTACAAAACAACACTTCTGACCTAACATTTTTGTTCTATTTGAAGCAAAAGTGGCATTTGCTTCAGCAAAAATGATGGATTTTGATTTGAGAAAGCGATGTTTTTATCGCTGAACTTCTGTGAGACACTATATATATAACTACGGGAAAACTCACGACCATCGTGCTGAAGACATCGATCGCAACTGCTGACATGCTTCGTGGAAATGCAGATTGGCTGAAAGTCTGGTGAGCTAGAGGCCAAAATCGGACGGCGAGTTGAACAGCAGCTGGCCGTAACGTGGCTCATTTTCCCCCGGCCGACGCTCGAAACTCCGCCGGGAAAACCGCCGAGGGCCTCAACGGCGACCAGCAGAACTGGCAGTGGGAATGGTGCGCCTCTCAGCTGTGGCAGTGGGAATGGTGCGCCTCTCAGCTGTGGCAGTGGAAATGGTGCGCCTCTCAGCTGTGGCAGTGGAAATGGTGCACCTCTCAGTTATGGCAGTGGGAATGGTGCATCTCTCAGCTGTGGCAGCGGGAATGGTGAGCCTATCATCTGGAGCGCCCACAAATCACCGTCACTGCTGACTGTGGAGTAGTAGGCTCACCTTTATTGACCGTGACATTCAGCAATGACGAACTAATATATGTGCTGGAACATTAGTGGGAACTGAAATGCATGCCATCCATAATCCGGGGCGCACCTAAGGGGTGGGCAGGCTCGTACCTCCGTCCCGCTCTTAACAACCAAAAATACACTAGATGAAATTTTTCTTTGAGAACTTCACCACACACCACCATAGATTTTCAGCGTGTGAAGCGCGCCGAAAGCAGTGTTGGTTTCGTCGCATTTTTTCGGTGGTCGAGCTCCCGTTAAGAAATTCCTGGCCGCGCTCCTGTGCACAATACAACACGGACTACTACAACTGGATGCCGAAAAAAAAAACAGCACATCACTGTGGCTTTGCGCTTCGGGTTGCGCGAGAATAGGAACTAGGGAGATAGCGTTAGCTATGAGTTCGCAGAAATATTGCGCGAAGGGAGGTCTGAAACTGGAAAGTACCAAACGGTTGGGAAGAAAGCTTCCACCACTGGAGAAATGCACCAGTGTCACAACGGGAGAAAAGTATTCCTCATTTGCCTATTCAAGAAGTTGTCTGAGCTCAGCTTTGTTTCCAATGATCTGGCAATTGCCAATAGATCAACGCTCACAGTGCCGCAAAACTTTGTACCGTCGCAGCGTGCGTGCGTGTATGAAGGGGCTGGGTGGCGCTTGAGGTAGGGGTGGGGTGAGGTGGAGGATGGGGTGGGGGTAGGGGTGGGGTGGGTGGTTGGAGCAACTTGACTCGCACTAACTTTTGTTCTAAGTTACATAGAGAGCTACGGCAAGCAGGATGATGCAGCTCCATCCTTGACTTTTCAGAGTTTCGGAGTGGAGGGAACAAGCTTATTTGACAACAATTTACTTATAACGACGTAAGATTATCACGCTCGCCCAGCACAAAAGTTTTCAGCGTAGATTGAGCAAGGCCGGAGCAGTCCAGTCACCGGCGCGGTGCGCTGTGTCGAAGCTTACCCAGCCGACGCCATGCTGAGAGGTATCCGCCTGGGCGCCAGCAGAGGTACACAAACCTGCCAACTCGCCTACCAGCGTAGGTGACAGATATTGGCTGAAACTGTGCCGTTGTTGTGACAGATGATAATTATTCGAAGAAAGAAAAGTACTCACCCCATAAAGAAGACATATCACTTTGAGGAAAGACATTTTAACGCAAAAATATTTCATGTGGAGGTTATTCTTTTTTTCACAAACAATTCGCTTATATTTCGGTAAGTTGTTACTGCAATTTCGGAACAGGACATTTGGCAACGCTAACACTTTTGGGACAGACTCCGGTGCACAATATCAGCTGCACGCAGCCAGCTCCATTAGGCTGAGCCATGGCGCAGCAGGCTGTCACAGATACGCCGTGACAGTTGATAGGGTTCGATTGCGGCGCAGTTCCTAAACGTTTGTATGGAAAACGACTTACGACGCGCACCTGCCAACGGGAGGATCTAAAAACAGACACCATCTCACAAACACCGTTCGACAGCCACCATCTCGCAGACATGGCCGATCTCGGCAACTGCTGGCTCGATCTCCATGAAACCTACACCAAACGTTGGACTGTGTGCCAGAGGTGTGTGGTTTGAACTTTCGTGGCCTTGAGTCAGGTCAAAGGTCACCAAATCGCCGAAAAACAAAATTTCGGGCTTCCAGACATGGCCGTGGAAATTTGACAGATTTGGGTTTCAATGTTTGAAGCTGAGATTCTTGACGTTCTGTGTACCTCTGGACACCAGGGCCAGCACGCCACGCACGGTACTACGCTCTGTCCATAGATAGCGTTAACCCACCGGTCTTAGAGTTGCAGTCACGGTATTCCAATTTATTCGATATGATAGTAACACTCAATAAGTGATATCTCATTCTCTTATTTCATCAGCTGAAATGTCTTCCAATTGCATTTCAATGTTTTCGCCATTTCAAGGTGATCCTAGGCCAATTACCCAGGTGGCCTGGGCTGGTCTCTTTTTGCAAACAATTGACATTTAAACTTTAGATTATAATTTCATTTTAATTTCGATCTGAATTACATTCAAATTCCAATTACATTTACAATTCCCACTTATTTACAATTCAACTTGTCCACATTGGAAATAGAAACTAATTTCATTAGAATTGCAATCATCACTTGTTTTCCAACTATGCCAACATCATAACAATATCAAATTAACCGTCCTAGGTCAAGCAACCTAGTGACGTTACGTGATTCCAAATAACATTTTGCACCAAAAAATATCGTTCAGGATAGCTGTGGGTGCTGACTTCTAATTCACTCCTCTTCTTACCCCAGATATGCACAAATTATAGAAGCCGACAAGGTGTAGGACGCACAACCCTGAGAATGGAAAATTTTGCCCGGTCAAATATCAAATGGTCACCGAGGTGGTCTGGACGCCTGTGGTGGCAAAATGGTCAAACGTTCAAGTGTTACTACATAGCCTTTCATCAAGTTTTTGTGGCACCATGTGCTGCAGCGTGAGCTTCGAAGTCCACTTGTCTCTGTTTCATCGCATCATTGTTCGTTGTTTTGAAGTTGCGGTACAATTAAGCTCGAACGCGGAAAAAAACATGTTGCTTCCCACGTATCCAACACGTTATCTTCACTCTTGATTCGGACTGTAATGAAATCTCGCTTTTTTCTCCAGAAACTTAGCTAGACACCTGTTACCCGACAGTGTTTCCCAAGTGTAACCTGAAAACACCATTTGGTCAGCGGTTGCAAGTCCAAAATCAGCACAAAGACCTGCTGATCGGCGATACCCCGTCACTGACCTCTTCGGCCTGCCCTGCAGGGTTAACAGAAAGAGGCAAACACATTTGCTTTCAGCACTGAACAGATGAAGAATGGCGCCACGCGCCGGCAAAAACCGCCTCCTACGCCCACATTTCCCTTGTAGGCGTTCTCTCTCTCTCTTTCTTTCTTTCTTTCTCTCTCTCTCTGTCTCTCTCTCTCTCTCTCTCTCTCTCTCTCTCTCTCTCTCTCTCTCTCTCTCTCTCTCTCTCTCTCTCTCTCTCTCTCTCTCTCTCTCTCTCTCTCTCTCTCTCCCCTTGCATTGTTGGTCCCTCCACGGACGCTGTCCACTTCTGATGTCGGTCTGCTCACGTCTGCTCCCACTCCCGTCCCGCGGACAGCCCGCTACCGACTGTCCCGCTGGGTCTCCGCTGGGTCTCCGCTGGGTCCCGCTGGATCCCGCTGGATCCCACTGGGGTCTACTTCTGCTTCGTCCCGTGGACAGTCCGCCTCTTACTGTCCCGCTAGGTCCCGCTGGGTCCCGCTGGATCCCGCTGGGTTCCGCTGGGTCCCGCTGGGTCCCGCTGGGGCCCGCTGGGTCCCGCTGGGTCCCGCTGGAGTCTACTCCCGCTCCCGTCCCGCGGACAGCCTGCCGCTGACTGTCCCGCTGGGTCCCGCTGGGTCCCGCTGGAGTCTACTCCCGCTCCCGTCCCGCGGACAGCCTGCCGCTGACTGTCCCGCTGGGTCCCGCTGGGTCCCGCTGGGTCCCGCTGGGTCCCGCTGGGTCCCGCTGGAGTCTACTCCCGCTCCCGTCCCGCGGACAGCCTGCCGCTGGCTGTCCTGCTGGAGTCCTCAGACGGCCCACTGACGGCTTCGTCCAGGTCCGAGATGCCCAAAGGCCTCCCTTCGTCACATCGCAGGCTGGCCGGCGTCACGTGACGCGAGCCCGCAGATCATCAGCTGACGCTCCGCTCAGGTCCAGCAGATCGTCAGCTCACGCTTCGCTCAGGTCCAGCAGATCATCAGCTTACGCTTCGCTCAGGTCCAACAGGTTATCAGCTGACGCTTCGCTCAGGTCCAACAGGTTATCAGCTGACGCTTCGCTCAGGTCCAGCAGGTTATCAGCTGGCGCTTCGCTCAGGTCCAGCAGATCATCAGCTCACGCTTCGCTCAGGTCCAGCAGATCATCAGCTGGCGCTTCGTTTAGGTCCAGCAGATCATCAGCTCTCGCTTCGCTCAGGTGCAACAGATCATCAGCTGGCGCTTCGTTCAGGCTCCGCAGGCTGTCCTCTGACCCCCTCACGCCGGAAGCTCAATCCACGAGATCAAACGTAATTGGCTGGCGGAGCTGCTGGCTTGTCCGGGAAGCGCATGCTTGCCAATGCCGAGAATCTGGGAACGGACAGCTGGCGCAGCTTGCCTGCGGCTACCGTCGGCACAATTTCCAGAGACGACGACGACACTGCAATGTGGGTCAACCAAAGAAGCCTGTTACCGACAGTTCTGGACTCTTTTCGACTCCTTTCTGTATTCTAAACATAGGACAAGATGCAAAATGAGTGCCACACTCATCTGTAGTGTTCATCTTGATCTAGCCTAACGTATTAATAGTGAAAAGTACTGTGGGAGTCGACCAATTACACAATTATCAAAATTAGTCTCCATATTATACTTAAAGTCAGTTGACTTTAGGGAATGGGACATAAATGGAGTACTTGTCCCGCATGGCAAATAAAAACGCACATGACATGAAATATCTTACTTCATTCTTTATGTGCATCATTAAAATTGAGGTCCGGATCTTGTTCCCATCCTTTTAAAATTCAAGTTGAGCATGACTGGCAAATTTCTGGTACCTATGACGTGGTAAAAATCCGAAAATTTGTTTATCTAGTATGATTGTTTGGGAAAGAAGAGAGACGGTCCCTTCAGCTGCGGATTTCTGATGACATTTTGTACAGCTATCGTAGTCTTCAGCGGGATTGCATAGTAGTAAACTCAGCAACAAAACCACGTCGCGAAGTCGCTGGCAATAATATACTCCACAGCGTTAGATTCCACTTGGTGATGTACAAAGTGGAAACGGTCTCAGTTCAGAAGTAATTTGTACATTCCGTCAAGATACAGCACAGACAGCAATCCACTGACCAAACTCGCAGTGCTCGGCTCGTCAGAATCGTCGGGTTGGTAACCTGGCTTTGGAGACAGTCATTGCCAAAACATTTTGCTTTTCAGTATTACAGGGAGGGCTGATTGACAGATTTGGTGGGCGACTGGTTCAGTGTACAGAGTGCAACCAAGAAGGGCCCTTGTGGCTCATAGTTGCACTAATCTTTTATGTCTTTATGTCTTTATGCGTCTTCGGAGTGTCTCCAAACCGGCGGTAACCGTCAAAATGTGAACTTGGCGGGAGACACGCCCAAGTTTAGACCAACTCGAGCAGTCGTTGAGGCTCGTTATAGGAGAAGCTACTAGCATATTGAAGCATATCGTAGGTTAATGCAAATCGGAACCATAAAAATAATGGAACACCACCGGTGTGCCAATATTTTTTCTCTTCATACATTTGGTGGTGTGACACCAGCAAATGCTGCTTCCTACACACAAGCTATGCTAAGATGGCTGTCTCGCTGTTGTGATAATATGAGGAGAGGCTTTGCTCATTTTGTCTCCAATCCTCTGAAGAGTAGCTTCTGTCACCAATGTCGTAGCTAGGTTGCTAGGATGTACGACCTTTGGCGATGGAGGCGCTTGTTTCCACACACTACGTTTGATTAATGTGAGGCGCCAAATCGTTTTATCTACATAATCTGATTTACCGCGCAATAAATAAACCTGTTGTTTTGGAGATAACGGGTATTGCAGACTATATATTATTGAGGCGGAACTATTCATTCAATGTTGCTTACCTATTTTTGCTTACCCAGCGCCACACACAGGGCGGCGCTAGGTAGGTAAAAATAGGTAAGCAACATAGCGGCTGATCTGGCGCTGGCGACATCCCCGCCCTGGGCGAGGCGCCATCGCCGCACCAGGCCAGCCATAACCCAGACCGTGTATTTGTACTGGGCAGTTTTGACACAGGCAAGGCCTATCGAGTCAGGTCGGACAATAACGTGAGCTGCTGGGGTGTCATTTGGTTACATATATGACGCGTGTGGCGATTGTGTTCGATATCAGCTATTTATCTGAGTGCGTACAAATTTAACCAATTAAAATGCAGCATTTTTGTGGCAACAGCTAAATAGCTTTCGGCAAAGCGGCTTCGAAAGCCATCCATCAATCAGTGAGTTTGCTTCAGGCAAATGTACCGGCAGGAAATTATATAGGGCGCAATTGGTACCATGCCAGCCAAACTCCCGTGGGACAGATTTGACATGTGAATGTAAATACAGCTGAGTTGCATGGAGTTGCGTTTCACGAAAGCTATTCTTTATATCATCACAACAATCCTGCACTGTAATTGGTGAACTTTGCGCGCGCACAGATAAAAGCTGATATCGATCACAATCGCCATTTGCTTCACACATGTATCTAAACGACACCCCAGCAGTTGATTGTCATTGCCCAGGCCCAGATGCAAGTAGCGGGC
Source organism: Imbricaverruca yamaguchii (assembly GCA_034440575.1). Taxonomy (NCBI): domain Eukaryota; kingdom Metazoa; phylum Arthropoda; class Thecostraca; family Neoverrucidae; genus Imbricaverruca; species Imbricaverruca yamaguchii. The sequence goes on along the minus strand of JAOTOL010001646.1, from coordinate 3,623,479 downwards.
AGCCAACCAAGCCGGGCACCAATCGAAAAAAATGCAACGAATATCACTGTTACCTGGAATCTTCCAAATCACTTTCGCCAGCAGTGAGACGCTGTTCCCACACTTGCGATTAGAAAAATCTGACATTCCTCCTCCTGGCGGAGTTGCCTGCTGGTAATCAAGCTTGATATAGTCTTGGTGCTCATGTACGTCCATGAAATGTCGTCCTTGCATGTTTTGAGCCCCGCAGGTGAGACCGTGCCTCGGACGCATGGGCGTCGCGAAGATCCTATGATCTATGACGTTGCGTGGAAAAAAATGACCGAATGGTCTTCTAATCCGCCGAACACCATCCACTATGCAAGATCCGCGAAGCCCATGCCCAGAAGGCTGGTCGATCGTCCGATGCCAAACGCAATTTTACCACACACACATTTATACTACACACACAATTATACCACACACATAATTATACCACACACGGAATTATACCACACACACAACTACACTACACACGCAATTCTACCACACACGAAATTATACCATACACGCAATTCTACCACACACGCAATTATACCACACACGAAATTATACTACACATGCAACTATACCACACACGCAATTATACCACACACGCAATTATGCAACACATGCCATTATGCCAAAAACGCAATTATGCAACACACGCAATTATACCACACACGCAACTATACCACACACGCAATAATACCACACACGCGATTATGCTGCATACGCAATTATACCACACGTGCAATTATACCGCACACGCAATTATATCACACACGCAATTATACCACACATGCAATTATACCACACACACAATTATACCGCATACGCAAGCATACCACACACGAAATTATGCCACACACTCAATTATGCCACAAAAGCAATTATAACTGAATCGATGCCACAAGTCATGCGAGCCGGTGCCGCAATAACGGTGGCATACTCCTCCGGTTTCCGATGACCACCAATCGGAAAGGCCCGGACAAGTTAATCTAATCTGTCACGTGTGAGCCAACCATGCACGGTATTCATATCAGAATACCCGGGCACAGCGGGAGCCAGCTAATTGGCAAACTTGCTAGTAGCCAGGATCAAAACTTCACGACTTTAACGAAGCTCGTTCATATACGTCCGGAGCAGCATGCTCAGTTGCGCTATCAGTACTGCAACTATATCAGTCGTGAAGCAGCTGATACACACACACACACACACACACACACACACACACACACACACACACACACACACACACATGCACACATACACACACACAAACACACACACATACAAAAATGTGTAAACATATATGTGTACACATATATATATACATACATATACATACATACATATATGTATATATATATATATATATATATATATATATATATATATATATATATATATATATATATATATATATATATGTGTATACACATACAGACATATGCATATCTATATGTAAACACATTCATATGCACATTTGCGTACATGCATGCACATATACATGCATAGGCACATCCAAACATACAGAGGTTTCGCCACGATGTAAAATCTTCTGAATTCGCGGGTCAGTGGTGACGGTAAGTGGTAAGTGGTGATGGATGGTAAGTCTTTGAGCGATTAGGCTACCAGCGGGATCTGGTGTGGGATGGTTTTATCGAGTATGGACTACGTATTAGCATATTTAACCAATATTCTAGTGCTGAAATATGATATAATAAGTGTGTTCACACTTGTTGAGTGCACCAATAATTAACTTGAACAAATTGCTAGCCTGCGCCTAGCACCTATCAAATATAAATATACAATTGTTAACTTGCAACGGAGAAACGCTTGAATGGATGAAGAGCTTGGTATCGTGGCTCGGTCAGAAGATACCTATTGCCAATGCGTCCGAGTAGCAAGAATTGAGCCCGTGGCTCCTGCACTGGGACTGGCTGGGACTTGCTGGGACTGGCTGAGACTGGATGGGACTGGCTGGGACTGGCTGGGACTGGCTGGGACTGGCTGGGACTGGCTAGGACTGACTGCACGTTTGCTATGCTTGATATATGTGTGGGTTGGGACCAGATTGCATATTTTCCTGGCTATATAGCTGGGGTGAGGTGGATTGGGACTGGGTTTGAATAATTCTAGAATTCGGGAATTTCTATTGTATGGTATGCTGTTAGGTGTTGAAAATCTACCGTTGTAGGAGGTAAGGAATATCTATGCACAAGTATCTTAATTGCGCTATTTCCGGTATTGGTAAATGATTCAGAATCGGTCGCAATCGGTGAGGAATACGACCGTAGTGTTGGCAAACAAATCACGTTTAATGTGATGTTGTGATCTATCTGCTCTATCATCCCAACTAAGGCTTTGTGCCTGAACAAAGTATCAGCCTAAATAATGTTTCTGCTGGTGGAAAGCTTCCTCGAAAATAATTGAACTCGGCCAGGCTGAAGCAATGGCCACACCTTATTTTGTACCTTCCTTCTTTCTGCCGACTGCTGAAACGCAAAGACCAAACAACACGGCGTCGTCGACTAGTCAGCGTAGCGATGCTTTTATTTACAAGCCACTTTGATATCGTGTAATACAACGAAGAATGGCTCTTAGATGCTCCTGGGTTTTAGTCATTGCGTGAGAAGAAATAAACGACCTTCAATATAGACTGACAGTATAATCCTTAACGTTACTTTTGATGTAAACTCAGCACCTCCTGGTATATTGAATATCGTATATTTCTTCTCACGCGCTTTGATATCAGCAATCATTGCTGATATCATCAATGCGGTAGTAGTACTACCGCATTGGTCACATGGGAAATACAATCTCCTCTTCTATTCCATAAAATATCCCGAAGGCATCCAATGGTGGAAACGTCGAATATGAAGCCAATTTTGTAGGCTAACCCGATACGGTCAGATTCCAAACACAGACCAGACAAGTGTGGTCCAGACTATATCAGATTGCAAGTTATGGTCGCATACATTGGATGTTGACATTGTGCCTAAAATGTGGCGCATTGTGGAGATGCAGCACTTTGCAACATTATCAACGGATTTTCTTAAACATAATTGGAGCTATTCATGGCCATTGAAGGATTACATTGCCATTCACAGAACATAGATACGTTTTTCGGAGTTGTAGCTACTGAAAGCTGCTGGGTATATACCTAGCAACTCAAAACCTATTGGACATATATTATACTCGTTGCACCTTGTGGTGGCGACACGTATGCACACAAATACATATACATACACATACACACAGCGTGCAAATATACAGGTATCTGCATACACGCACACATACACATGCACATATACACAAACCAGAAATTGCCCAAGGATGGGCACATTTTGCGAATGGAACTCGGACTATACCCCCACTTTTTTAAATACCACAATTTCGTCCACTTTACTTCGAGAAAGGCCTGTTTCCCCAGATAATTTAAGTTTCTTCTTAATTTCAAGTCCTCATGAGGCCCGGGACGTCGGATCCCCTCCTTCCCCAAATTGTACACAGTCACGGCATTGGCAGAGACAAGGAATGGAGAAAGCATGTGCATGCATCTAGATGCAGGATGACACAGCTTCAGTGGCAAGGACACAGATTCAATACTCGGTAAAGGGTAAGTGTTCCTTACTTCTCTACGAAAAAATCACTGAGTTGTGACCTCGGAAACCTCGATCTGGACCCGTGGACAATTGCAAGGAGTTAGATACATCTTATAATTTTATAAGAGTTAGATATATCTCAGAAGTTCGTAAGGACCCATAGCAGTTTGGAAGCGCTCGCGCACGCTCTGAGAGGCGGGCCAGTCAACAAGCTCGGCAGTCATGGAAGGTGTTGTTTGCCTTTTCATCTGCGCCATTCATCTCACATTCCGTACACGAATGCGCGCAGATCGATGCGGGAGCGTAGGGAGGGGGCTATAGGCTGCGCCTCCCCTGAGCTGCCTCCCTACATATACATGCATATATATTCACTGGCGGATCTAGGGGGTGGGGAATGGAGTCACGTGGTCACCAAAAGACAAAAGACCATTTCTTCCGTACGTTTACACTAAAACGGCACTTTTTAGAAGGCTCAAAATATTGAATGTGCCAAATATTGCATAACACGAACACACCGAATGCCAGCTGTTCAAATCTAAAGAGGCTTTCGCAAACGGAGATTCTTATTGAAATTGTTCCCCCTCCACCCCAAGAAAAGAACCTCGGTCGAAAACCAGTCCGGCGGTTCCACCAGTGTATCAACACATATACGCTGTGGAAGTGTACGTGTATGTGCATTCTCATAGAACGGTCAAGTGTGTCCTGGGAAGTGAGTGGGTAGTGTAACCCGTGGCGCCACACTGACGCGCATTGGTATTGCTTAATGCAATTGTGTCGGATAAAGTAGCATAAACAAACATTGTCTTGACCTTCCACGAAGTAGGCGCGGACGGGCTAGTGCAGTGCTTGCTCAGTGATGCTGCCAGCTGAAACAACAATGGTGAAAACAGGAGCCGCTATTGGTTTTGGAGCGAACAGAATGGCGTGCATTAATTCTCGTCCGCGCACAGCATTTTCACCACTTTCAACAGTGTTGGTGGAGTGTGGGCTATTGCAACCTCACAGCATGTCCATATGGAAAACGCCATCAAACATGAACAATGCATTGTACCTACCGGTATAAGGATTGTAGATGCGTAGCTTGGTAGCCTTGATGGTCTGTAGGAATGATCTTTTCGATATGTAGCCCAGCGAAAAGGAAAATAAATCCATTTTCATTCAGATGAAAGCGAATGTGAAAACATCGGTGTTCACTTCTCACTCGACGTTCTTCGGGAATGGTGACGTTAACGCCAAGCCGATTCTGAACTGGTTCACGTAAGTGCAAAAACGGTACCGACAGCAATTATCTCATTAAGCCAACATTTCGCATGCGCCTATCAGACCTAAACTGACACACCCTAATCTCTCGAATCCCCTCACGGGACACGGCTCACGGAATGTGCGTTAGAAGAAGTACTCCGGCAGGTGTTGCACTACAAGTTCAGTGGCGACACGAACATTGGAGGGCCCCTGAGCCGTGAGAAGGCCCTTAGCCGGCGCTCCTCCGTGGCCTCGTGCAAGAGTTTTTGGAGCCTCGTTGCAATTTTGCATAGCCTGGCTTAACATGTCGAGGATCGTACATTTTTTGTTCGTCCAAGCTCAACAATTCCGCGCCTCGGTGCAATTTTAGATGCTACGATGCAACTTGTCAGGTCCCGAGGCGCTTCTTCCGGGATACGGCGCGCTTTTCTGGGCTCTAATACGATTTGTAGAGGTCGCGGTGTAATTTATTTGGGACCCGGCATGTTTTGTTCGGGGCCATATCACGGTTGTTGGGGTTCGGCGCGATTAAGTTTGGAGATCCAGCGTGTCTTTTTGTGTCACAGCGCGATTTTTTTTTCGAGGCTTTGCCTAACCAGTGACCGCCCAGTCTCCACAAGACCCATTCAAGTAAAACATGCTGTCCATGCTTATGTAAAAACATATCTCAATTTACTATTAACGTTACGCGTCAGAGTTTACGAGTAGCCAAACTCGCGCAGAATATGTGAGAGCTGACGATGTTTCCATGAAAAAAAACATAGTTGCTTCACAGTTCTGAGACAACCAGGGTGAAGTTTTGTGTACTTTTGATGGGGCCTGGGCCCCATGATCTTTGCCTCTGCCCCACCAACTTTTTCATCTTTTAACATAGGGCCGTGGGGTGGGCCCCTTAATCAAATTGGCAACATGCATTACCTCCATGTATTGGGCCCATCAGTAATTATCAAACTTCCTTACTTATGGTGACAACAGGAGTAGCCTATGGTGGCAACAGTAACGTATGATTGCAGTTTGCTTCATCTCACGCTGAACACTTGCTATGAAAACTGCAGCGGGGACGCAAGAATACAATTTACCATGTTGCGTCACCAGATGAGTATAGCGGATGCTATGACAAAGTACTTCGACTGCTTTAGTTCTAAACATTGGATATTGTGAATGTTACTTTAAAAACTACCAACCTAAAAATACGAGTCATGCACTGAAAGTTGAGGGGGCACTGGCCTTCCAGCGCCCTCGCCGCCTCCACAGCATCTTCACCCATATCTACGTCTACTACACACCCGTTCCATCGTCAGCATCCATCACCTCTCTAGATTTCAGCGGTTTCCGCCGTGCCCATCAGCCGGAGCGGCCGCACCAGCTGCGCGTCCCGTCATCCGGCGGAACACTGCCAGCGACTGGGGCCAGCAGTGGCGGCTCTCTCGAGCTCGGAACGTGGCGGGACGTGGCGGGACGTGACGGGACGTGACGGGACGTGACGGGACGTGGCAGGACGTGGGGAGACGGGGCGGGACGTGACGGGACGTGGCGGGACGTGACGGGACGTGACGGGACGTGACGGGACGTGGGGAGACGGGGCGGGACGTGACGGGACGTGGCGGGACGGGGCGGGACGTGACAGGACGTGACGGGACGTGGCGGGACGTGACGGGACGTGACAGGACGTGGCGGGACGTGGCGGGACGTGACGGGACGTGACGGGACGTGGCGGGACGTGACGGGACGTGGCGGGACGTGGGGACGTGACGGGACGTGGCGGGACGTAACAGGACGTGGCGGGATGTGCGGGACGTGGCGGGACGTGACGTGGCGGACGTGACGGGACGTGACGGGACGTGACGGGACGTGACGGGACGTGGCAGGACGTGGGGAGACGGGGCGGGACGTGGCGGGACGTGGCGGGACGCGGCGGAACGTGACAGGACGTGACAGGACGTGGCGGGACGTGACGGGACGTGGCGGGACGCGGGACGTGGCGGGACGTGGCAGGACGTAACAGGACGTGGCGGGACGTGTCGGGACGTGACAGGACGTAACGGGACGTGACGGGACGTGACGGGACGTGACGGGACGTGACGGGACGTGACGGGACGTGGCGGGACATGACGGGACGTGGCGGGACGTGACGGGACGTGACAGGACGTGGCGGGACGTAACAGGACGTGGCGGGATGTGGCGGGACGTGGCGGGACGTGGTGGGACGTGGCGGGACGTGACGGGACGTGGCGGGACGTGGCGGGACGTGGCGGGACGTGGCGGGACGTGACGGGACGTGGCGGGACGTGGCGGGACGTGACACGACGTGGCGGGACGTGGCGGCCGTGGCGGCGGCGCGCCCGTGTGACACGCGCTGGCGGCCGGCCTGACCGCTGTGCCCGCCTGTCCAGTGAGCCGGCACGTGCCAGCGGTGTCCCCGGCGGCGCGCCCGCAGCAGCAGCGCGCCCGCAGTCCGCCAGTGCGCCAGCGGACGATGGAGCGCGACCGGTGGGGTCACGACCAGCCCGAGCCCGGCCGCCGCGCCATGGACGCCGCCGCCCGCAGCGACGGCGACACCGACGCCGACAGCGACGAGTACGAGGAGGTGACCACCGTCACGCGCACGCTCAAGAAGACCACCTACCGGCCGCGCCCGCCCGACCAGTTCCGCATTCAGGTGACGCCGGCGTGACGTGACGTGACGTGCAAGTGGAAATGGCTAACCAGGTGCCGTGACGTGGCGACGTCGCCATGACGACCGTGGCTGACCAGCTGCGTTGAGTGATTGAGTAACCATGGCGATCATGGCCGTGACGTGATTACCCGACTGGCCAGCCATCTTGTGTGTAACCATGGCGACCATGGCTGGCTGGGCGCGGTGGCGTGATTATCTCACTGGCTATCTCATGGCTAACGATCTCACGTGTCAGTATCCAGCTTACATGGGTAGTGGTGATGCGAATTTGCTTTCCAAGCGGCGCACAGTCGATTTTTGTAACAATGTAAATACTTCGTCAGAACCTGGTAAATTCGAGTTTGCCATCGATCATTCATTCCAGGAGGAGGACGTGACGGGAACGAGTTTCAGTTGGACTTGTGTGAAAGAAAAAGGCTGCCGAATTCGAGTGGGTAGCATCAACTTACTTTTGCGGTAGAGATAAGGAAAATCCAGGGTTGTATGTGTCCTTAAACTTAGTGACATATGGCATTCAATATTTAATTACTATTGGCTTCTCACGCCGTTCTCAATAGAACATTCAAAAATATTTTTATTAATATCTGATCCAAATTCGAACTTACCTGCTCAATGTCTACCCATGTAAGCTAGACCGACCACAGATTCGCTTAGCCGCCGCAAATAAGCCGCTGCCGTCGTCGCCGCTGCTGCTGCTGCTTTTCAAAATGATTGTATTGTTTGTACCAGTGTGAGCCTCTGCTCCGTCCATTTTCAACGCGCTCTCATTTCACCTGCTGTCGATGTTTGTCAACTGTCCCGCGCTTCGAAAGCAAGCGACGTATTTTGTGTTCTAACCTGTGATGAATACTATTCAAACAGCCAGCTTGCGTTTCTTTTTCTGCTCGACTAACCACCAAACATCATCGATCTGTCGGGTGCGCATCTGCTGCTCTCTTCCGCCGACTTTTCCTGTCTATGTTCGGTTTATTTTTGCGCTACACCGCACTCTTGTCGCGACGTCAACGTCGGACGCGGGCCGGTGGACGGCGAGCCCGGCCTTATGCCGCCGATCGGGTGAGCTATTTTGGCTGCGCAGCCCGCCGCATTAGTGTCGCGCGGCGCCACTGTTTACCCGGGCCGTGCCAAGGCTACATTGTTTCCAGTGTTGCCAGATCGCAACTGACGCCGTCTGGCAGCGCGTCGCGCCGATTCGCGCCACTTCGCGCCGCCCCACGCCGCGCCGCCTTCGCGCCGTTTCCGACCGTTCGGCCATCATCTGGCAGCGCGGGCGGCCGCCGCCGAGGCCGCCGCCGCCGCCGCCGCCGCCGCTCCAGGTGGCCCGCATTCTGGAAAGCGCCGCCGCCGGCCGGCGGCCGTCCAGTGCCGGCTGTGCAGTGGGCTCGCGCGGCTCGGGTCGGCTCGGCGCCGCAGGGCGATGCCGCTGGCCAGCTAGCCGCGACGGTGGTGCCGACCGGCGCGCTCGCCACCCGCCGACCGCCGCCGGCGATTGTTGAGCGCCGGTGGCCGCGATGGGCGAGGCCTCCAGCATGTACACGGCGCGCGTATCGTCGCAGTCGATCACACGCAGTGCCATTGGCACCGCCGCTGTCGATAGCTTCTTCGGCTCCACGGTACGCCTGCTCGGCTCGCGCTGCCAGCAATGCTAGCACTTCCGGCTGTGTGCGCTGCTAGCTATGCTTGTATCGTTTGCTGCTCCTGCATCGCTGCCCACTCCGCGGCACTCTCACTCACTTGTGCACGGCATGCGCTCCCGACTAATACCGCTGTGCCGCTGTTAAAGGAATGCATGTTTCCTGAAACAGCGTACTTACCGTGTACCTAAGGGATATCCAGACCAGGTCAATCCACTGCACCAGGACAAGCGGCTGACATAGAGCAAACCCGTCCACTACTTTACACGATGGTGGCTTCAAAGTGTCAGGAAGTACAGTTGTCGAAAACAACTAATGAAGCAGGAAGGACTGAGAAAATGGAACGAAGGAAATAAGTTGTCGCCAAGTTAGTGTTTCGTAGCACGCCATCTCGTTCTATTCGGTGCATTTGTTCACCCCATTTTCTCAGCCACTACTTGCTGCACTGCGCCACATTGGGACACCACGAGCAGAGGCGCAGCCAAGGGTGAGGGGCAGGGTCCGGACTCATCTGAAGAAACCTAATTACACTAGACCAAACACGAATTTTTGGGGATTTGCACCACATCAAACCACGCATTTTCGCCGTGCTCCGCGTGCCGAAACCGATCTCAGTGAGATTATATTTTTCTTTGTTTTGGGTCGGCCCCCTTAGGAAAACCTCAGTTGCGCCCCTGATCACGAACACTACCATGAAGAGAAATAAGACAAAATCATGTGGTGTCATTTTTCATCGGAATATATTACGAGCCAAAGCGAAACCCAAGTGAGTCTACCTCCTTGTATCTCCGATATAAATTCATTTGAGTGACCCGATACAGGCTGGTCGAGTACGACTCTCACTATATTCGAAACATTAATGACTTTTTGTTTGAGCTGTTTCAAGCCGCAATTATGTCACTTAAAAGTATATCTGCTTTTTAATCTCTATGTAAACTAGCAAGTTACTTTGCATCTAATTTCCATGACAACTGTTTGATAATTGCGTATCGACTTAGCTGAGCGTGGCCGCCTCTCCACACCACTGAACACACACAACTCCCATATTATATTCAGTTCCACAGTCAGACTATAACACTCTTGCCTGTTATCAGGACACCAACAAGAAGTTGTTCGGCAAGGACCTCCGCGAATATGACAACATTGACATGGACGACATGGTGGACCAGCTTACGGCCGAGGAAATCGACATGCTCGCCCGAGATGTCGACCCCGACGTAAGTGTTCGTGCAAGTGTCGACGACAACGCGCCAGTCCAGACGCGGGATTGGTGCAAATGTACGACAGTGGCGTGGAAGAGGTGACAACAGGCTCCGGCTTCAAAATGCGAGCGTGGCCCTAGCCGACGCATAAGTTGACTAGTAGGATAGGCGACGATGCTGGACTACCAATCTGTCGCAAATTCCTCTTTCAAAAATATAGTGAGTTCCAGGTGAGTTGAATTCTGATATCCTCCACACACAGCGATAATTGCAGCGTTCCTGAAAACCTTCATTGTTTTCACTCCAGCCGATACTAGCCTATTGCTGCCCATTGTGTGACACACACATCCCCTTGATTTACTTCTGTTTCCATGCGGAAATTGCCATCCTATCTGATAAATATGCTTTGATAAATTCCACCCAAAGGAGAGGTGGCGTCGAAAATTCATAAATATTTCCTCGAGAATAATGAGAGACAAGCCACAACCAAGTTTCACATTGAGTCTCGGTTAAGACAAACAAATAACGACCTATTATACTTACTATGCCGCCTATTATACTTCACACCTGATCAACCTAATAATAAGTAATCTGTTAGCTTCAGGACTGAGTAGCTTCGAAGGACCAGTCAAGGATAGGACTTACGCGAAAATATAAATTGGAGGGACTGCCCCATTGGGCACTACATTGAAGAAAAGCAATATTGGAGGAACTTGATCGGGCCTTAAGATTGTGCCCATCCAAACAGCGGCAGATTCCCATGCCTGACCTGATAGGGGACCACACTGTTGGAAGAGAGCTTCCAACCTGACAAGGAGGAGGCTCTGGATCGCTGGACTGTGCCGGCGGAAAGGACCCATAGTCGCGGCAGAACTCCGTGCCATCGGGGAGAGCCCGAAACCGACGTGAAGTGTTCTTGGGCCAACGGAGCGGTCCGAAACCACGCAGGGGACCCCTTGCATGGTAGGCCTGAGCACTTGAAAGAGAAGACTGGCCGGACGAAGAGTGGCTGGCATGTGTTGGAGGGATACGCACTTCGTTGTCGGTGTACCACGTTCACCCCCGCATTGAAGCGGAGTCGCGATAGCTTGGTCAGTAGGGTGTTGGTCTCCTGATCTGGAGACGGCTCGTTCGAATCCCGCAGCCGGCGGGTTCGCCGAATGTATCCGCGACCAATCGGCGTGAGAAACTGTCGAAGCTATATGGCCTAGCAGTCGAACGTGTCGTAAAAGAGCCCAATCTTCTTCTTCTTCCTGTATTGAAGCGTCACCCCGAAGTTCCCCCGCCGTCGTTGGGTTCGTGCGAGTGGACGGGTTCGACAGAACTGCCGGGGTCGCCGCGTACGAAGCCGAGCAGTGTGGTGTGTGTGTGTGCCGGAGCGATACTCAGCAGTTGTGGCCCCGTCTCGACGGTAACACCGCCTGCTGGCGGGAGATGAAGCCCCGCAGCCGTCTCGGCCGTGGCTAATACCTGTGTGGAGCGACTCCGACGCCGGCGAAGGCACTTCTGCGCTGCTATCAGCGAGCGGTTCATATTGCACCGAGAGGCACCTGCGCTTGAATTCCAGCCGCTGCTCTCTGGCTCAAACAGCGACTGTGGTCGAGTTGACGATGCTTCAATTCGAAAGCCGGCGGCACGTGACTCCATATTGACGCAGTCGGGTGGGGGTAGATCATGTCGATAAGAAGAGCCGACAGCTTTGGCATCAGAACGCCTGATTATCATTCTTGGTAGGCCAGACGATTTGAGGTCAAATGGTGGTGCGGAAGTCGACGGGTGATGCAACTTCCCTTTCGATAGAGTCTGGTGCTGCCAATAGTCACGTGCTGTGACCGTGGTGGGATCGCTTGTTGAGGGCGCTCGTGATCAGATCTTGGCCATCGGGTCTAGTCATCTGTGTGGATGTGATATGACAGTCTGTCATCGACGACCTGTTGACACTCTTTCGACAGCTGACATGACAGCATGTTCCCAGGTGGTGGTGTGACAGTATGTCTTTGGGTGGTGTGGTATCATGTCACCACCAGGTGGTGGTGTGGTATCATGTTACCAGGTGGTGGTGTGGTATCATGTCACCAGGTGGTGGTGTGGTATCATGTCGCCAAGTGTGACAACATGTCGCCAGGTGGTGGCGTGAAATGTCGTCAGGTTGTATCGTAGCATGTCGTCAGGTGGTGTGGCAGCACGTCATCGGGTGGTGTGGCAGCACGTCGTCAGATGGTATGGCAGCACATCGTCAGGTGGTGTGGCAGCACGTCGTCAGGTGGTGTGGCAGCACGTCGTCAGGTGGTGTGGCAGCACATCGTCAGGTGGTGTGGCAGCACGTCATCAGGTGGTGTGGCAGCACGTCGTCAGGTGGTGTGGCAGCACGTCGTCAGGTGGTGTGGCAGCACGTCGTCAGGTGGTGTGGCAGCACGTCATCAGGTGGTGTGGCAGCACATCGTCAGGTGGTGTGGCAGCACATCGTCAGGTGGTGTGGCAGCACGTCATCAGGTGGTGTGGCAGCACGTCGTCAGGTGGTGTGGCAGCACGTCGTCAGGTGGTGTGGCAGCACGTCGTCAGGTGGTGTGGCAGCACGTCGTCAGGTGGTGTGGCAGCACGTCGTCAGGTGGTGTGGCAGCACATCGTCAGGTGGTGTGGCAGCACGTCGTCAGGTGGTGTGGCAGCACATCGTCAGGTGGTGTGGCAGCACATCGTCAGGTGGTGTGGCAGCACGTCATCAGGTGGTGTGGCAGCACGTCATCAGGTGGTGTGGCAGCACGTCATCAGGTGGTGTGGCAGCACGTCGTCAGGTGGTGTGGCAGCACGTCGTCAGGTGGTGTGGCAGCACATCGTCAGGTGGTGTGGCAGCACGTCGTCAGGTGGTGTGGCAGCACATCGTCAGGTGGTGTGGCAGCACGTCGTCAGGTGGTGTGGCAGCACATCGTCAGGTGGTGTGGCAGCACATCGCCAGGTAGTGTGGCAGCACGTCGTCAGGTGGTGTGGCAGCACGTCATCAGATGATGCCACGATATGTCATTAGGCGGTGTGACGACCGTCTGCCATCGCACCACCTGCTACGTTTCGATCAATTTAAGTGTGCTTGCGCAAACGGCACATTCCACCCCTGCAATTTGTGAACTTGCATCTCGATGACTTTGCAAGATAATGGAAGCGTAACATCATGACACACTCTCGCCATCCATTTTCTCGAAAGTTGAAAAATGACCGGGTAGGAATGGAAACCTAAATAGGAAGAAATATTCTTGGGACAGTCGTGTTGTGGAACTTTCTGGTGCTTAACTGATAAATGTCTCACGGGCCTTAAAATATCGGGCCAGTGTTTGATGCCGATGTGAAGATGTGTACCTAAATGCTATTGTTCAGTAGTGGAGTCAGGAGCAGGAGGTAGAAGAAAAGAATGTAGGGCGAATCTTGTCATCAACTCTTGATGACTGATGGACTTTACGCATAGTGTCGTGTTTTTGCATAACTTCATAAATATTCCAATTATCCCTTTCTAGATCCACCCCTGACCAGAATTACGCAACAGAACTCCAATTTATAAAATATATCTATTCAATGTGAGCCAAATGAGATGAATGCAAATGAGATGCAGATGAGTCCAGTTCAATGCCAGTTTGATACGGGTTTAGAAAAGTTATGATGCTATTGAAATTTGAATCCGTAATTGGTGGATGCGACACTTTGATTAGTTTACTGTTCCAAGCTTCACTGATGTGCTATTTGCCCTAACCATCATGATAAAAACCTGGACATCACTTCATTGAATGCCCAGATACCACTGACCTTGAACAATTTTACTTGAGACAGGCTTTACGGAATAGAGAAGCATAGGTGCACATATCCCGCTGTGGTCAAGTGATATGCTCATCATGCTTCTCCAGCAAGTGACTTTTTATAGTTAGGCATATTTCCCTGCGACAGCCCGGAGTTTCGACGGGCGCCAAATCGAGCAACCGACGTCAGAAAACCACGTCACGTGACCGACCGCCTGCTGTCAGATGATAGACCGAGAGGTGATGTCACCGTCTGAGGTCGGGTGGCACGACCACCTGCCGTCAGATGATGGACCGAGAGGTGATGTCACCGTCTGAGGTCGGGTGGCACGACCACCTGCCGTCAGATGATGGACCGAGAGGTGGTGTCACCGTCTGAGGTCGGGTGGCACGACCACCTGCCGTCAGATGATGGACCGAGAGGTGATGTCACCGTCTGAGGTCGGGTGGCACGACCACCTGCCGTCAGATGATGGACCGAGAGGTGGTGTCACCGTCTGAGGTCGGGTGGCACGACCACCTGCCGTCAGATGATGGACCGAAGGTGATGTCACCGTCTGAGGTCGGTGGCACGCCACCTGCCGTCAGATGATGGACCGAAGGTGATGTCACCGTCTGAGGTCGGGTGGCACGACCACCTGCCGTCAGATGATGGACCGTTTACCAGAGGTGATGTCCGTCTGAGGTCGGTGGCACGACCACCTGCCGTTAGATGATGACCGAGAGGTGATGTCACCGTCTGAGGTCGGGTGCACGACCACCTGCCGTCAGATGATGGACCGAAGGTGGTGTCACCGTCTGAGGTCGGGTGGCACGACCACCTGCCGTCAGATGAGGACCTACCAGAGTCACCGCTGGGCGGGGCACACCACGCCGTCAGACGAGAGGTGATCACCGTCTGAGGTCGGTGGCACGACCACCTCCGTCAGATGATGGACCGAGAGGTGATGTCACCGTCTGAGGTCGAGTGGCACGACCACCTGCCGTCAGATGATGGACCGAGAGGTGATGTCACCGTCTGAGGTCGGGTGGCACGACCACCTGCCGTCAGATGGTGGGCCGTCTGGTGAGAGACGAGCTGGCCGCGTGTCGCCAGGTGGCGGCACACCCCAGCCTCAGTCGCCACGTGTCGACACGGGCGACGTGTACCTCCAGAATAAGCCGGCGCCTGTTATTATTGGCCGTCTCGTAGGGCCAGATTTACGCCGACAAAGACCGGCGGAGAACGGACGGCGAACAGACTCGCTGCACTCTGATACCAGCTGACTCACCGATTCACTGTCCTCCAAGTCCAGTTGATTATGATGACTCCACTGACACACTGCAGTCTAAACAGCTGACCTTAACTGTGACACCTTCACTGACTCGCTGCACCCTGGCCAGCTGACGGTGACACCTTCACTGACTCACTGCATCCTGGCCAGCTGGGTACAATTCACTGACGCACCGGCCAGCTGACAGTAACTCCTTCACTGACTCACTGCACCCCTGGCCAGCTGACAGTAACTCCTTCACTGACTCACTGCACCCTGGCCAGCTGACGGTGACACCTTCACTGACTCACTGCACCCTGGCCAGCTGGCAGAAACACCTTCACTGACTCACTGCACCCTGGCCAGCTGACGGTGACAGCTTCACTGACTCACTGCACCCTGGCCAGCTGACAGTAACTCCTTCACTGACTCACTGCACCCTGGCCAGCTGACAGTAACTCCTTCACTGACTCACTGCACCCTGGCCAGCTGACAGTAACTCCTTCACTGACTCACTGCACCCTGGCCAGCTGACAGTAACTCCTTCACTGACTCACTGCACCCTGGCCAGCTGACAGTAACTCCTTCACTGACTCACTGCACCCTGGCCAGCTGACAGTAACTCCTTCACTGACTCACTGCACCCTGGCCAGCTGACGGTGACACCTTCACTGACTCACTGCACCCTGGCCAGCTGACAGTAACTCCTTCACTGACTCACTGCACCCTGGCCAGCTGGCAGTAACACCTTCACTGACTCACTGCACCCTGGCCAGCTGACGGTGACACCTTCACTGACTCACTGCACCCTGGCCAGCTGACGGTGACACCTTCACTGACTCACTGCACCCTGGCCAGCTGACAGTAACTCCTTCACTGACTCACTGCACCCTGGCCAGCTGACGGTGACACCTTCACTGACTCACTGCACCCTGGCCAGCTGACAGTAACACCTTCACTGACTCACTGCACCCTGGCCAGCTGACAGTAACACCTTCACTGACTCACTGCACCCTGGCCAGCTGACAGTAACTCCTTCACTGACTCACTGCACCCTGGCCAGCTGACGGTGACACCTTCACTGACTCACTGCACCCTGGCCAGCTGACAGTAACTCCTTCACTGACTCACTGCACCCTGGCCAGCTGACGGTAACACCTTCACTGACTCACTGCACCCTGGCCAGCTGACGGTGACAGCTTCACTGACTCACTGCACCCTGGCCAGCTGACGGTGACAGCTTCACTGACTCACTGCACCCTGGCCAGCTGACAGTAACTCCTTCACTGACTCACTGCACCCTGGCCAGCTGACAGTAACTCCTTCACTGACTCACTGCACCCTGGCCAGCTGACGGTAACACCTTCACTGACTCACTGCACCCTGGCCAGCTGGCAGTAACACCTTCACTGACCCGCTGCGCTTAGATCAGCTGACAGTGACGACTCCGCTTGCTCATCGTACTCTGATCAGCTGACGGTAGTGCATTGGTTGACTCGCCGTCTTTTCGCCAAGCGTTTCTGACTCGCTGTCCTTTCAGCATCTTGTCATGGCATGCTCGCGTGTTGGATGCGTTGGAAGACAGTTCACGACTTCGTGCGCTCGCCGATGAGGTCTCCTGTACTGACTCCTACAGCAATTCACGTCAGAGCTTCGAATCAAGGCTAGAGATCCTTCACCGAACCAGACGGAGGGCGTGGGTTCGAAGCGTTTAGATTGAACAGGGAAAATGACGAATTAACATTAGCAGGATATCAAATTAGGGAGAAGGGATCAAGACCGCCCCTAACCCTCCTGAAATCCCCAACCAGCTCTGTTATGCTACTTTTCGAGAAACTCGTCTTTCTCGGCGTGGATTATCCAAAAACATCGATGATTATAGCATTCACTTATGCCAGGAACAAGCGGGGAGGGAGTGCACGGCATCAGCGTGCTGTGCTTCTTCTCTTGTGGTCCCCATTGTGGAGTCGGGCTGGATTTCAGCTTTTAATTGACTACAGAGAGACTATGGAGAACTGTTCATGACATTGCTGACGAGCAAAAGCTTCCAACTAGTAACTGATACCCAGGCGTTATCGGCTATGAAATACGAAATCTGATCACATTTGTTCCATAAATCCGATTCTTTAACGTGATGCAACTTCCATGGGCAATTTTAAGCGTACTCGGAACCCCAATTGCAAAAAGACGAATTACCTAAGAGACAGAGATGCCTGTAGGTAATCCCTTTCGCGATATGGCAGCCATTTTTGAATGTAAGATATATTGGTATTTGAAATGCAGCTAACGTCAATGGTCTCATCGTTGCATCAAATATACTCTTACAGAATTTTGCTCAAGGAAGGGATACGAGACAGTTTTTCGGTCTATTCTTCCCACGTGCAGCGGAATGGCGGACAGGACAGTTCATGAGGTGACTCCTATGTTTGTTCAGTGTGCTCAAAGGGTGTGCGTCGGTGGGTTCAGGGGAACGTTTGTTCTGTAATATTCCGAAGGAATATTCACGCCGCCTCGGTAGCTCAGTTGGTTGGAACGCTGGCCTGCTTTGGTCTCCCCTGTCCTGGCAAGATGTGGTTCGAGTCCCTTCACGCGCTCCTTTTTAGCTCCCGGCTGGGAGGGTCCAGGAAGCAACTGACCCGGTAAAGCGGGGACGAGCCACCGGAGTGTCTGTGTCAGTGTACTGACGACACATTAAACTCCCGGTCAAAATTCTGCCGTTGAGCTGGAATTCACGAGTCGGATGGTGGGGCCAGGCCAGGGTTCACGCTACAAGCTATGGTTAGCAATAGGTCCATGGTCCATGAAGACACCCCAGCAGTAAATCCGGCTTCACAATACTGATTAAAAATGCAAATGAGAACCGTATGGCACACAGCGAAAGTTTTCATCGTAGCAGAAGCCCAGACTCAGCCCGGGGAGGCACTGACGAGCCACTCCCCTCGCATTCCAGAGGGGCCACTCGAGCCCACTGGAGCGTGATAAGTGGGGCTCGTTAGAAGAGCTAAAGTGCCGTTCTGGAGTTAAGCTTGCAAAACTAGAAACGTTACCGGAAATGACTATTGCGGCCACTTGGTGATCTGGGCTTAGGGAGGTCAGAAGGCTTAGCATTTTTAAGGGTCATCGGGTTACGAGGCGAAACAAGTGGCAGCTTTAATGCACATTGAGAAAGCGTGGTTCAATCGAAGGTCTATAGAGTCATCCAATCAGTCCTGTGGGGATAAAGTTGCAGTTTGCATACGGAAGAAAAACTGAGTCAGTTTATTTGAACAACTAATTGATGCAAGGTCAGTAAAGCAGTTAAAAGTTTTTTTTAGCAGACAGACGAGCAAACATGCCTAACAAATGAGTTGTGCGGATATCTATGCATGTGCGCTGTAAGATCAGACTCCGTCAGGCTGCAGCATTCGGGTATTCATAACACACAACAAATGTGCAGAATCTGTCCGTATTAAAGAGGGGAGCGGAAAAGTGAATGCTGATTAACATTGTTTTATTGACATTTTGGTAATTATATACATAATTACCCCTCCATATTTGGAAATGCAACAGTTTTCTGGTGTAATTTGTAGAATTTATTCGCATTAATCTTCATTTCGTTGACAACATGACCAATCTGCTAGATCTAACCGATTTGGTAATCAGGAGATAATTATTTATATTTAATCAAGGATCAACAAAATTTAAAAATATGAGTTTCTTTGGTACATACATATCATGCAGCCTATCTGAACCCAGCCTTACATTACAAAGCACATAATCTGACCTAATATAACGTACTTAGCCAAATCATGTTTGTGATGCAAAGCACTCAAATCTACCACACCTAACCTACAATATCACTATATAATACATAGCCTAACATTACCTAACCCACACTTAATTCATGTTCGCAATTGATTCTACTTTTCATTGATGCATTCAAATCGGATAGGATGGGCATTAAGTCCGGTAGCAATTCAGTTATTGGTGTCACGCCCTAGCTGGACTGATGCGACACATTTTTGATACATGGTAGCGCGGGCGTCGGTTGATAAGTGTGAGTCGGTACCGTGGAGGGTGGGGTGGGTGGTGCTGTGGATGGCAGCGCGGGCGTCAGTTGATGAGTGTGAGTCGGTACCGTGGAGGGTGGGGTGGGTGGTGCTGTGGATGGCAGCGCGGGCGTCAGTTGATGAGTGTGAGTCGGTACCGTGGAGGGTGGGGTGGGTGGTGCTGTGGATGGCAGCGCGGGCGTCAGTTGATGAGTGTGAGTCGGTACCGTGGAGGGTGGGGTGGGTGGTGCTGTGGATGGCAGCGCGGGCGTCAGTTGATGAGTGTGAGTCGGTACCGTGGAGGGTGGGGTGGGTGGTGCTGTGGATGGCAGCGCGGGCGTCGGTTGATAAGTGTGAGTCGGTACCGTGGAGGGTGGGGTGGGTGGTGCTGTGGATGGTAGCGCGGGCGTCGGTTGATAAGTGTGAGTCGGTACCGTGGAGGGTGGGGGGTGGTTGGTGCTGTGGATGGTAGCGCGGGCGTCGGTTGATAAGTGTGAGTCGGTACCGTGGAGGGTGGGGTGGGTGGTGCTGTGGATGGTAGCGCGGGCGTCGGTTGATGAGTGTGAGTCGGTACCGTGGAGGGTGGGGTGGGTGGTGCTGTGGATGGTAGCGCGGGCGTCGGTTGATAAGTGTGAGTCGGTACCGTGGAGGGTGGGGTGGGTGGTGCTGTGGATGGCAGCGCGGGCGTCGGTTGATAAGTGTGGGTCGGTACCGTGGAGGGTGGGGTGGGTGGTGCTGTGGATGGTAGCGCGGGCGTCGGTTGATAAGTGTGAGTCGGTACCGTGGAGGGTGGGGTGGGTGGTGCTGTGGATGGTAGCGCGGGCGTCGGTTGATAAGTGTGAGTCGGTACCGTGGAGGGTGGGGTGGGTGGTGCTGTGGATGGCAGCGCGGGCGTCGGTTGATAAGTGTGAGTCGGTACCGTGGAGGGTGGGGTGGGTGGTGCTGTGGATGGTAGCGCGGGCGTCGGTTGATAAGTGTGAGTCGGTACCGTGGAGGGTGGGGTGGGTGGTGCTGTGGATGGTAGCGCGGGCGTCGGTTGATAAGTGTGAGTCGGTACCGTGGAGGGTGGGGTGGGTGGTGCTGTGGATGGTAGCGCGGGCGTCGGTTGATAAGTGTGAGTCGGTACCGTGGAGGGTGGGGTGGGTGGTGCTGTGGATGGTAGCGCGGGCGTCGGTTGATAAGTGTGAGTCGGTACCGTGGAGGGTGGGGTGGGTGGTGCTGTGGATGGTAGCGCGGGCGTCAGTTGATTGAGTGGTGTTGAGAGCGGCGTAAAAGTACCGTGGAGGGTGGGGTGGGTGGTGCTGTGGATGGAAGCGCGGGCGTCGGTTGATAAGTGTGAGTCGGTACCGTGGAGGGTGGGGTGGGTGGTGCTGTGGATGGATGCGCGGGCGTCGGTTGATAAGTGTGGGTCGGTACCGTGGAGGGTGGGGTGGGTGGTGCTGTGGATGGTAGCGCGGGCGTCGGTTGATAAGCGTGAGTCGATACCGTGGAGGGTGGGGTGGGTGGTGCGTTTTCGACCTCACGTGTTTTTCGGACCCCGCCATGATACTTGTGGCTCACCATGCAAGTTTGTGGGCCACAGTTTGGATTTAAGGTGCTCCGGTGCGTGTTCCCGGTGTCCCGGCACATTTTTCGGGCTTAGCTGTACTCGGTTGATGCCCGACACCATTCTTTTTTGGAGGGTGTGGGGACGGGCTCCAACTTTCGGTCTAAATTCTGCCGTTGAACTGGAGTTCATGAATCGGGTGGTGGGGCCATCCCGGTAGCTCAGTTGGTTAGAGCGCTGGCCTGCACTGGTCTCCCCTGTACTGGCAACACGGGGTTCGAGTCGCTTCGCGCGCTCGCATTTAGCCCCCGGCCGGGAGTGTCAGTTGGCAGCTGGCCCGATAAGGCCGGGGACGAGCTACCGGGCGGCCGTGTCGGTGCATTGGCGGCACGTTACACTTTCGGTCTAAATTCTGCTGTTGAACTGGAGTTCATAAATCTGGTGGTGGGGCCAGGGTTCACGCAACAAGCTCTGCTTAGCAATAGAACCCTGGCTCCTCAAGCCACCCCAACAACAACTCGGATTTAATTTAAAAAAATAATTGTGCAGCCCAGCACCATCTATGGGTGCCCGGTGCGATTTTTTTTCAAACCCTGACACGAGTTTTTAGGAACCTCGACGCGGTCTTTTTTGGACCAAGATTTAAACTTTTTGAATCTGAGCACGTTCTTACCAGAGACCCCGGCGCAATTTTCCCGAACTCCGGCGCGATTCTTGGAGGGCCACCACTTCTCAGGGGAGGGGCATTCGCCTAATTTTCCTCCCTTGGATACGCCACTGACAAGATTGCTCTTGTCCAGATAGTCGAGCTGCAAACTCCGGACAATTAAGTAGTGAGGACAACTAACCGGACTGAGCAAACAACACAAATACTGCGTTTCGACAATCGAAATAAGCTGAACACCATAGACCTGTGCCTATCATGTGCATGTATGCATTTCTTTACTAGCATATGCAGGTGTGAAACAATTTAATGTGTCCGTGGAGGCACCTGAGAGCGACTTCATCGAAAGACCAACATTTTAAGCTGCAGCATTGTACTTGCACTCGGCATCTGACAGCTGAAACAAACTTGTCTTTCCTCCTCTAGGATTCATGCGCTGATGAGGTTAGGCAAGTGCAGCTGCACGTGGAGCCACATGTTTATAACAATGGCGACATACAATATATTCGATGGAAGCACTGACACGTGCAAGTGCAATACCGTACAGCAGCAGGATTCGTTGACTGTTCTATGGTGCTGATTACATTAAGCCAGGGCCCTACATTACGATATTGTACATCATTGGGCACACTGAGCAAATATATGAGCGTGTGCCATAAGTTGGTTGTCGTGTCTATTTGTTTATTGATTGGTTCACGACACACTTTATGCACATTCACGGCTAATGGCGCCGCCCACACTGTTTCGCCGGTGGGCCGCGGGATTGGGAAATGTCCTGAGTGGCGCTAGAGTCGAACCCGGGACCATTGGTACCCATAGCCCGACACCTTAACCACTCGGCCATCCCCGCCCCTTGGTTGTCGTGTCAGTGTTGATCCTTCTCCCGCCACTTACGATACCATGGCAACGCAGGACTCGCTGATGCCTCCCGACCAGCGGACGGCCTACCGGTGCGACAAGTCGGCCACCGGGCCGCTCAACAGGAAACAGCTCATCGACCACATCAACGAGCAGGCTCTCAACGAGCCAGATCGGGAGGAGAAGGTGCCCTTCGAGCCGGGCATCATCCGCGGCAAAAAGGTGAGCCAGCGCGTGCGGCGAGAACTACCGGCTACGAGATACTGATTAGCTGCCCGAACGCAGCCCTCTCCGTCTGTGAACTAGCGTGGTTCTCAGATGTGGTGTGAAAGCAGTTTGGTGATGCAAACCTGACTACCTTAATCACCGAAACGGATCGTTTTGGCTGTCATTAGAAGTAAATTGGACGAATCTCTGGACGCCAGCTGCTCAGGCTGCTTGATGTCATTAAACACGCCGCTTGTGCCATGCTTTCAGTCGGCTCCATTGCATTGGAGGGAGCGCCGCCACTGTGGAGTTCAGTGACGAAGCACTGGCTCTTGTGGGGCGAAGAACAACCGGGGACTATCATGAAGTGGAATGAACCGCTCAACTTCCATTAAGACTGTCCATTAAGATTTAGGGCTGGCGCACACACTAGTTGGCCGCCACTCCAGCATGCGAATAGCTTCACGGCCGTGTAATCGGACGAGGTCCGTAAACATTTATGACTTTATATTATGGCAGGTGATATCACGAGACACTTCAGTGCGAGTTACGGGCTATTGTCTGGCTCTAGTCAAAGTTAAGATGCTACTCGAGCTTTACACGTATCAGCGCATGCACATCCACCCGAAACACCCACGCATGGATCATCACAAGGCAAAGCTACATATATAACCATGCAATGTCCCGGAGGTATGATGAAATGGAGCATTAAGGATAGAACGGCTGTATAGTGTTTTTGTCCCCCTGCACTGTCTCTGGGCTATGCCAGGCTTTCTTTGGCATCCCGTGGTCACAATGTTTGCTTTGATGAGTCGTGGACTTCAATCGAACCAAATGAGATTAAGTGTATGAAAGCTCCGGTTGAGGTGAAGAGAGTTGGCTATGTGTTTCTTCCGTTGATTTCAATCAGAATCTGACATGAAAATGGCGGGCATCTAGCCCTTCCGACCCATCTGACCTCTGGGTGAGCTGCCGAGGACAGGCCTTCAACCACTAGATCATCTGCCCAACCACCACCACCAATCATCATTACGCTGCCCACGAGGGGTAGTAACCAGGGAACGAAGTGCCAAGTACCTGAGTGTAGTTAAGTGTTTGCCAAGTTCATCTCTTTAACTGAACGTTCGTGCCCAGTCCCGTTCCTCGGAGATGTCGCAGTACCTGAAATTGCTTTTTAGTTGGCTTGAACAAATAGAGCCACCCTGGTGCGCCCTGGATCCAGACATATCTTGCGTGCCTGCTCCGGGAACGTAGACCATCGGTGCCATCCACCAGCAATCACAGACGAAGGAATGTTCCGAGAAGTGAAGGTTCAAGCAAGTTCGGAAGTCGATTCCTTCCAAACTCATTTGCGACCATGCTATATCGCCAGATAAAACTGTCTCCCTGGGGAGGAGACTGCATACTCGTCTCAGCCGTACTATTTGTAGACTGCAGACTCGCCTCAGATGTACCGTTTGCAGACTGGAGACTCGCCTCAGCTGACCGTTTGTAGACTGCAGGCTCGCCTCAGATGTACCGTTTGTAGACTGGAGACTCGCCTCAGCTGTACCGTTTATAGACTGCAGACTCGTCTCAGCGGTACCGTTTATAGACTGCAGGCTCACCTCAGCTGACCGTTTGTAGACTGCAGACTCGCCTCAGATGTACCGTTTGTAGACTGGAGACTCGCTACAGATGTACCGTTTGTAGACTGCAGGCTCGCTTCAGATGTACCGTTTGTAGACTGGAGACTCGCTACAGATGTACCGTTTGTAGACTGCAGACTCGCCTCAGCTGTACCGTTTGGAGACTGCAGGCTCGCCTCAGCTGTACCGTTTGTAGACTGCAGGCTCGCCTCAGCTGACCGTTTGTAGACTGCCGTGACCAGATCGCCAGGTCAAAATATCTCTCCGGGGAGGAGACTGCAAACTCATCTCAGCCGCACCGCACCTGGGCCAAATCATTTGTGCCACACGAGAATAGTCTTGGCATGACACTTGGTTTCTTGGAGGTCTACGCGGCTGTTGCGTCCCATTTCGGCACGATGGATTCACTTGCTTGGGATGAGTGAATTTTAGCACCCAGCATGCATCGTCAGTAACGCTCGAGACACCCTTAGACGGCCCAGATTTATGGCTCGATTTTATCTTGCTGACTTGCTGAGCTGCTTTGATAAATGGCTGATTCAAGGTTGGATCAATCCTTTCTCCCTGTGACGTTTAAGTGAATGTTCTGAAGCCGTATATACTTGTGGAGGCTTCAACACCCAGACATGCTGCGTTTGCATCCCAACTGACCACGCCGAACAATGTTGTTGAATTGAGCTATGTCTTCATGAGAAACATTCGGAATGTCATCTACAAGCCGATTGCTACGATGGTATTAACAACAATCTGTGTCGTATCGGGCGAGTCCGCTTGACTTGAACGAAAATCCGTGGCTCGTGAAAATGCATTCGGGACAACTCATTCGACCATTGACATCGTTGGCGAAAGGCGGGTCCACCATATTAGTCAAAGTACTCATCTCAGCAATACATTAGAAGTATCAAAGTCAATGGTGGCCCTCATTATACTTAGATGTGAACTTCAGACCCTCGCCGCTGTTTGCTCACCAAACGAACCTTTCTGCGCTCATTCATGTAAAAAGACTTTGATTTTCTTTGAAGTGATGTTAACAGTTTTTTTCAAGAAGCGGTGGGTGCAGACACTTGGGACATTAATACAAATTGTCGTTTTAAGATGTTGAGCAGGAGCGAAGTTCGGGACCTGCAGTCCAGGGTGGCGCAGAATATCCTCAGTGTTCAGTTGGAACGAAAATGTTTGGCTATTCCAGACATTGTTACCTCACGAGCTTCTTCATAAACCACCCGGGGAAAGGTAAATCGGGCAGTCAACTCTTCGTTCAATTATCGCGCTAGGTGCTACAAGAAATATGTATTGAGAACACCATCATATTTATAGTAATTACATTAACAAATGGCTTGAGGGTGGACGGATTTCAAATTGCTCAAGCCAGGCGCCGGCTACGTGCTACGTGCTACGTGCTACGTGACGGCACCACGTGATTTGCGCTGCCGAAGCCGGGCAGTGTCAGTTCCCGCGGTCGTCCGCGGCGCTTAGCGTTACATGCCACATGCACCCGACGGGATGATCGTGAGATAAAATGATGCATGACACATTGTAGCACCTACGCTAATTCGAAAATTCAGCATATTTACGTCGAATTTAGGCATTCGTACATCATATTCAACAAATGATCCCGACCTCACTAAGCTACCAATATTGGCGGTAGTAGATGTTTTCAAGCACATATGACTAAAATAAATGCATTTCTTCCGCAATTGGATTTTCTGGAAAATATCAGGAACGCATCGCAAATTTGAATGAACTATGCCTAATTGTCCCAATAAGCTTTGCTTATGTCTTGCCTATTACCTTTGTTCGTCCAGCACTCCTAATGGCGTTCTTTACTGGTAGTTCTAGTCATATATTGATGGGATCCATCGCAACAATATTATTATGTTGCTTTAAAATACCTTTTGAATGCCCTTCGAATCACTTTATACAGCGAAGTGCCCACAGTGTGAACTCAATCTGGCAGAGAACGACACACTTTTAAAAAGTAATGTACTTCCTTTCGCCGATTTTCAAATTACTCTCATACCTATGTGGTTTTGAAAAAAAATACGACTGACGCATATCGAAATGCAAAGTCACAAACCCGTTACTTTCTCTCTTGTGGATAATTGACTTCTCCTTGAACACATTAATGTGCTTCTGAATATGATAGGTTTGACCTTTGATTCATTGGCAGTCAGTTTTTTCATCTCTGAATGCCCAAAGCAAACTAATATCGCAGCGATGGCTCCGCTCGGATTTATCCCCTCATGGATGGCTCACAGCGGTGTTCTTCCCAGCATAAGATACGTCCAGTGCTTCGGCGTCTGGATATTGTCACCACATCTTCCTGCAAAATTGGCCTATCTATTTCGGTCGCACCACGTGCAGTTGGCACCGTTGTAGCCGGCCACGCTTATCTGGATATTTATGATTATTTTCGTTGAGTGTCATGGCTCGAGTGGCTGATGCAGACGCCCTAGGTATTTGTCAGTCTCAGATAAACTACCTCGAACGTTCTTGAGCCATATTTTGACGCATGGTCAGAGGTGAGGAGAAGCGCACGAGCTCACAGCGAAGCGAAGTGTGGCTGTGGCCAACAACATGTCAGAAGTGTAGCAGACATTAATGAAGTGCAGGATTTTCCGTCATCACGTCTATTGATGCTCTTCACCTCGGCATCTCGACTTATTATATTTATATTTTTGCCTCTATGCGTTCATGTCCGAGCCATGCAACAGTTTAGACAAAGTGTATGGGCATGTCATTCAGGGAAATTAGGAAATGGGGTGGGGAGGGATGAAATTGCATTGCCATCTCAGGGATATTCCAGTAACGTCAGCCAAGGCAATAGAACATCAAAGTCAGCAATTAGGGACAGCAGTAGTTCAAGGAGGCAGAGTGGTAGTTCATCCAGTGATAAAAGAACTCAGCATGAAAAAGCCAAAGGTGGTTATGGAGCATATGTGAAGTGTATGATGCTTAATGCTCAGAGTATCCGATACAAATTTGATGCGTTCAAGTGTTATGTTGCTGAGGAGGAGCCAGACTTTGTTTGCATTACGGAGGCATGGGTCAGTGAGGGATATTTTGGAGATACCTTGCAGGACTATGAGATCCAGGGATACAATTTGTTTTCATGCAATAGGGGTCCAGCAGTGAAAGGGGCGGTGTAATGCTCTATGTGAATAGCTGTCCATAACAGCCACTGCACGTGCAGGGCATGCATTGTTAAATAAATAAATAAATAAATAGCTCATTCAGTTCTCAAAAAGTAGCCGGTGGGGATAAGAATGTGTCTGTTGAGTCATTTTGGCTTGATGTCGCTGTGGGAAAAGGCAACAGCAATACACTGAGGCTAGGAGCTTTCTACCGATCAGGAACCTTGCCACATTCTCAGCAACTGGAGCTTGATAAGGTGATTTGTGAGGAAATCAGTAGAAACTTTAAAAGGAAGTGCCTTATTCTTGGTGACTTTAATCTAAAAGGATATGAAAATGTTGGTGTTGGCTCCCATCATGCAAAATGTTTAGGAAATGCCTTGAAGAGGTCCTGTTCTTACACCAATTTGTAACGGAACCTACCAGGCATTGCTCATTCTTGGACCTTGTAATCTGGGATTCAAGTGACTTGGTCCAACACTTGACTGTAGGAGAAACTCTGGGAAGAAGTGACCATAACATGGTTAGATTAAAGGCACATGTAATGGAAATTATTAAGGATAATTTGGTAGAGGTTCCAAATTTCAACAGAGCAGACTTTGACGGCATGAGAGCGGCTTTAAGTGCCATCAGATGGGAAGAAGAAGTCCCCAATTTAAATGCTTGTGAAATGTCGGAAAAGTTCAAATCTTACTTCAAGGAAATTCAGATTAGACATGTCCCCCCAAAAGCAAAGACACAAAAGAAGGATAGGAAAGCCAGCATGGCTTACACCAGACTTGATAAAAGCAATTAAGGCTAAGAGAGCTGCATTTAGAGTGCTTAAGGAAGCTTCAAATATGGTAAATCTAAAGGCGTATCGAAAAGCTAGGGACACTGTGAAGCAAAAAAACCAGAGCAGCAAAGCGAGCAAAATAACTGGATTCAGCTAGGAACTGTAATGGGGACAGCAACAAGCTTTTTAGTTTCTACAAGCTGAGTAAAGTTTCTAGCACAATTGGTCCACTGGAAGTAAATGGGACTATATTGGGTGAGGATATTGAGATGGTTGAGTAGCTGAGCAAGCAGGTTAAATCAGTGTTTACATTGGAAGATATGACCAATCTGCCGACCGTACACCATAGTTCAGTGACATGTGACCTGATAAATGATATTGATTTCATTGATAGTGATGTTGTTTTCAATCATACCAGGAAAATGAAGCTAAACAAGGCAGCAGGACCTGATGAAATGTATGCCAGGGTATTGCGGGAAGCTGAAAAGGAACTGGCATTACCACTTTTTGTAGATCTGTTTCACAAAATGAAATTCCAACAGATTGGAAAAGGGCAAATGTAGTTCCTATTTTCAAGAAAGGACAAAGAGGGAAAGTTGAAAACTATAGGCCAGTGAGTCTCACATCTCTAGTCTGCAAGGTACACGAATCAATTATCAAGGGTAGAATAGTTAGTTATCTGGAAGGAAACAGATTGATTCAAGATTCTCAACATTGGTTTAGGAAAGGGCGATCATGCCTCACAAATCTCTTGGACTTTTTGAACTTTGCCACAGAACAATTTGATCAGGGAAATCAGGGTGGTGTAAAATATCTTGACTTTAGTAAGGCCTTTGACAAGGTACACCATAGACTGTTAATGATACACCTTCAGGCCCATGGTATTGCAGGTAACATCTTAAAATGGATGGAGTTGTGGCTTTCAAATAGACAACAAAGAGTGCTGGTAAATGGTACAAAGTAATCATGGCAAAATGTTCTTAATGGAGTCCCCCGGGGCCACTACTGTTCATTATATTTGTAAATAACATTGAAAGTGGCTTAAGCAGTAAGATTTTAAAATTTACGGATGATTTGAAAGTCTTTAGGGCAATAACAGGTCAAAATGAGCATATCTCGCCGAAAAGACTTAGACGAACTTGTGAAGTGGTCCGAAGAATGGCAAATTAAATTAAATTTCGATAAGTGCAAAATCATGCATGTGGGTAAGCAGCAAATGAAGGCTCCATACTTCATGGGTGGCCAAGTGCTATCAGTGACTCAACAGGAGAAGGATTTAGGTGTTATTCTAAACATAAAATTGGGGGCATCAGAACAGACCAAGGAAGCCAGGAAGAAGGCACTGATAATTCTTGGGGCAATAAATGGGAATGTATCATACAGAAGTGAGGAAGTCATCAGGAAGCTTTACTGTGCATATGTCAGGCCACATTTGGAATACTACATCCAAGCTTGGTCTCCTAGCTATGAAAAAGATTGTTGGCTTTTAGAGAGAGAGTACAAAGGAGGGCTACAAAAATGGTTAATGGTATAAGAAACATGGCATATGAGGAAAGATTGAAGAAATTGAATATGTTTTCACTTAGATATAGAAGGCTGAGAGGAGATCTCATCGAGGTCTTTAAATTTGTCCTTGATCTGGAGAGGGGATATCTTGGGGAAATGTTTGAATTTAACAGAAATTATGCAATTATAGGTCATTAATTCAAAATT
Organism: Imbricaverruca yamaguchii; assembly: GCA_034440575.1. Lineage (NCBI taxonomy): Eukaryota > Metazoa > Arthropoda > Thecostraca > Neoverrucidae > Imbricaverruca > Imbricaverruca yamaguchii. The sequence goes on along the minus strand of JAOTOL010001646.1, from coordinate 3,593,531 downwards.
AAAGTTAACCACAGCAAGAAAAGGTTAAGACAGTCTTTCTTCACCAACAGGGTAGTAGAACACTGGAACCAGCTGCCAGAAACTATTGTAAGTAGCAGCACATTGAACGTCTTTAAAAATAGCCTAGACATTCATTATGTACTGAAAGAGGCGCGAAATAAAGGGCATTATTATTTATTATTATTATTATTATAAGAATAGGGGGCTTGCCTTTCAGTATTACAGGGAGGGCTGATCGACGGATTTGGTGGGAAACTGGTTGAGTGTACATAGTGCAACCAAGAAGGGCCCTTGTGGCTCATAATTGCACTTATCTTTTATGTCTTTATGTTTCATGCCCTCTGTCAGCATGTTTGGATGTGAATCTGCGACTGTTTCCATGCCTGTGTCCGTCCATGTGTGTCGTGTCTGAGTCTATGTTTGTCTTCCCGACTACGAATATGTGGATGCGCTTTGTGTGCGCAGTCGGTACGCTTTGTGTCCGCAGTGGGTACGCTTTGTGTCCGCAGTGGGTACGCCTCGTGTCCGCAGTGGGTACGCCTCGTGTCCGCAGTGGGTACGCTTTGTATCCGCAGTGGGTACATTTTGTGTCCGCAGTGGGTACGCTTTGTGTCCGCAGTGGGTACATTTTGTGTCCGCAGTGGGTACATTTTGTGTCCGCAGTGGGTACGCTTTGTGTCCGCAGTGGGTACGCCTCGTGTCCGCAGTGGGTACGCTTTGTGTCCGCAGTGGGTACATTTTGTGTCCGCAGTGGGTACGCTTTGTGTCCGCAGTGGGTACATTTTGTGTCCGCAGTGGGTACATTTTGTGTCCGCAGTGGGTACGCTGTACGCCTCGTGTCCGCAGTGGGTACATTTTGTGTCCGCAGTGGGTACGCCTCGTGTCCGCAGTGGGTACATTTTGTGTCCGCAGTGGGTACGCTTTGTGTCCGCAGTGGGTACGCTTTGTGTCCGCAGTGGGTACGCCTTGTGTCCGCAGTGGGTACGCTTTGTGTCCGCAGTGGGTACGCTTTGTGTCCGCAGTGGGTACGCTTTGTGTCCGCAGTGGGTACGCCTCGTGTCCGCAGTGGGTACATTTTGTGTCCGCAGTGGGTACGCTTTGTGTCCGCAGTGGGTACGCTTTGTGTCCGCAGTGGGTACGCTTTGTGTCCGCAGTGGGTACGCCCGCCCACGCCCGAGGACCAGCAGCGCGCTGAGAATCACATCGATCTCGACATGGAGGAGGATGACGAGTCCGCCCTGAGAGATGCTAAGGAGAACGAGTTGGTGGACTTGGCCGGTGAGTGTCGCCTGACTGATGGTCAGAACACTGAGCTGGTGGACTGGCCGGTGAGGTCGCCTGACACGAAGCACTGATGGTCAGAACACTGAGCTGGCATGGAGAGGATGACGAGTCCGCCCTGAGAGATGCTAAGGAGAACGAGTTGGTGGACTTGGCCGGTGAGTGTCGCCTGACTGATGGTCAGAACACTGAGCTGGCAGATGAGCCTGGTGACAGCGTGCTGTGTCATCGCACGAGGGGCAGTACGGTAGTGAGTCAGGGAGATGGACACGAGCTGCCAGATCCAGTCAGTGAAGGCTGGCTGCTGATTCATGACGGAGGGCAGTGGACTAGAATGGTGACAGGCATCCTCACCTTGGTCAGGTGAGGAAGAGGTGATGAACAGAGAAGCACACAAAGCGTTACAGCTCTGACTATGGATGTTATAATTCGGAGTACTAAATGGATATATCTAGATTAGCGTCTTTTACCCTTTCGATGCTCTATTTCGATGCTCCTGAGATAGGTCTGCCAAAATGATCGTTTGCATAATTTAGCCACTATGATGTAGGATCATCGATGCTGCTTTTCTCCGATTTTTTTTTCACTTTCAAAATCGTCGTGGCTTATCGCTCGCTGTTCCTTCAATGCTATCTTACTGGTGCTGTTGATCAAGCATAGATATTTCCATGGATATAAATGCTCGTTAAATATATTAAGTCCTTTAATGCACTTATAGCATAGCTAGTTTATAAACACCGTTCTTCGAACTTCATTTCGCGGCTGCAGGGCGAAGCACATCTCATGTATCACCCCCAATGTGTTAGTTCAGTCGTCCCCTTAATTGCCGGGAATCCAGACCACATGCACCCCCATAAAGCTACTACGATAAGCACCGATTGAACATGCCAATCGACTGCGTGCTCGGCAGCAATCCTGGGCTTCCACTCGATGATGAACCAGGACCAGTACCACGCGTCGCTGCTCGGCAAGAAGCTGGACGCGGAAGAGGTGGGCTGGAGCGGCATCACGCGCGCCTCGCGACCCAAGCCGATGGCGCCCGAGCCTCCCAACACCACCGACCCGGAGGCGTCCATCGAGAGGGTGAAGAAGGACGACCCCGAGATGCGACAGCTCAACCTCAACAACATCAAGGTCAGCCGGCAACTGGCCACTCCCCGAGCGAATCCGAGCTCGCTGCGTTGCTTTACTTGCAGTTGCAGTTGCAGTTGCAGTTTGTTAGAATCGAATGTGATCGAGTGGGTGTGCTAGTGGGTGGGGGTAGGGGTTGGGTGGTGTGTTTGGGGGGGGGGCTTGGGCAGCAGCTCGAACTATCTAGGCGACGTCAACCAGCTGTGTGACCAGGATCAGGAGACACCTTTCTGGGTGGATCACACACTGAGCCAAGTCAATTATGTCAGTTGCATTTCTCCAGATTTGACAGAGCTTTGAAATGCTTCTCGGTACATTCAACTTTGGCATGCATCATCCACCGTAACAGCAATGATTCAGTTAATGCAGTAAAATGATAAAATGGTTTCATATGCATGTGTTTTGACGCTCCTGCATCCGCACCATCACCACATGCGCTGAAATAGGGGCTTGTAGAGGTCCGTGGTACATCACATCTGAATGCTGTGGCACGAAGAGAGCAGAACCTTTGCCAGCTTCCATCTTCAATGTCATCTATTTCATGTCTGACTGATCATTTTGTGGTGCAGCATGATCGTGAAGAGCGGTGGGTGCTGGATGCTAGAGATCCTCATCAGAGGGCACTGCACGCACCATACTTAGTTGATGTATTGCCATGGCAAATCCCGCCGCAACATTCTCAATTAACTGTACTTCTTGCTACGTAAGTGCTAAATAAAGCACATCCACCAGTTTGCAACACCGAAGAAAAATATCGACATTGAGACATTGATTGATGCTTTGCTGATCAATTACCAAGTTAACTTTCTTCGTCCAGTTCTGAGCAACGTGGGTTTACGCCTATTCCAGTAGCCGACCATAAAGCAAAGACGAAGGCTGGATGGGTGATGGATGACATTTTTTGGGAGGGGTAGTCGCGTTCTATGCGATTGATTCGGTGGCAGCCATGTGCCAAACCAGGAAAGTCGAGCACTGTCAGGGAGTACCTCACCAAACCACATGCTAATTTTGGAACACATGGGAAGTGGCACGCCCATCATTGGGGGACACCAGTCAGGAGCGCACACGAACTGACACCGCCGTCTGCTGGCCTCCGACCGACGTCCGGGCCGATTTGGCGCCAATCACGTGCCGGCGCGCCAACCACTTCCCCGCGGAATGGCCGCGGCGCTGTAGGAGCCGCGCGAAGGTCAGCGGGGACGCCGCGGGCGGCTCTGAACAGTCACTAGGTCGCCGGTCGGAGATGACATGGTTACACGCTTCTCTCATACCTATACCCAGACCAAACACTGACTGAACTCGCTGCACTTACTATCGCCCTATCGCCCTCACCAGCTGCTTCCACAAACTATTCGAACGTCTTGTCAAAAACTTCTCTATATCGTCCAAACACAAAAACTAATCTCTCCTATTCAATCGGGTTTTCTTCCTAATCGCTCATGCCTAGATAACCTCACTTGCCTTGTCACACACATCCAGGAAGCGGCGGCAGGGAAACGCTCCACTGTCGCCGTCTTCCTGGACCTCAAACAAACCTACTACACCATCAACATAACAGCACTACTACAACACCTACACAACATAGATATACAGGGCAGAATACAACACTATCTTCACTTCTATCTTCGAAATCGCTCTTTTCAAGTTGAAATTGGATCCCATATGTCAGACACAAAATTCCCCACAACCGGACTGATACAAGGTTCCGTATTTAGCCCCCTATTCTTTATTTTAGGTCTAAATTCAGTTAACCCAGACAACCTTCCGGCCAAAACTGCAATATACGCTGACGATATTGTCATATGGACATTACACGAAACACCACATAACACACTAGGAATACTACAAGCCACATTTATACAACTACACAGCAAACTCGAATCCCTAAACCTACACATTGCACCACAAATCAAAATGCATGATTTTCGGCTACCACAAATACACAGACCTGCCACCACTAAAAATAGACCACACTCCCATCCCATCCGTCACCACAACAAAATTTATAGGCATCACTTTAGATCCAAAACTCACGTTCCGGCCACATAGCTTAGACATCCAAAAAACGCGCATCAAAAAGAATAAACATCCTTCGAGCACTATCCGGCACAAACTGGGGATCCGACAGAAACAGACTTCTAGCTCTTTACAAATCACTCATTCGGCCAAGTTTGGAATACGGATCCCCACTCTTTGAAAATGCGACTAAATCAAGCCTCAAACTTATAGATTCTCTTCAACGCCAATCTTTACAAATTGCCATAGGAGCATACATCACTTCACCTTCTTTTGCTCTTCACATATATGACCACATATCAGAAGTGAAGCACAGACGCACAGAAACACTATTAAGATATCACTACAAAACACAACTCATCGCACAACACCCATGTACTCAGACATTAAAACTCCGCACCAAACGCAAGCACCAACTCATGAACGCAACACGACTCAAAACTACAATAGGCTGCCGCATCCACCAACACGCAAATAGACTACACATCACACTTCCCACAGCAAAAGCACTCCCACCACCCACTGCATGGTGGAAACACCAATCACCCAAAACACACCTCCTCATAGACAAACCAAAGCACACCTACACAGACGCAGAAATACACCAACTATTTCTCCACTTCAAAGCACAATATCCAAACCACAACATCATCTACACGGACGGCTCAAAATCACACACACAGCAGACGGGCACAGAACACAACCTTGAACACAACATCATAGCCACAGACGCAAAATCAGCATTACAGAGCTTAACACCCCACACCAAATACAAACACCCCCTAATACCCAAAATCCTACACATCCACAAACAACTCACTATAACACAAAGGCCAACACTACTCTGGATCCCAAGTCACACAAACATACACGGCAACGAACACGCAGACACCGAAGCCAACATAGCCACAACACTACAACAAACCGCACCATGCCCACTTTCACAATCCGACCATTACCCCACAATTCGCCAGGCAATCAACAAAGACATTCAACAAACAAGGGACGCAACAATCACGCAACTACACGAAATGCACCAAAAACACGAACTCTGGCACACCATTAACCAAAACACTAGACAAAAAGAACGCACGCTAACACGATTACGACTCGGACACACTGCACTCACGCACTCCTACCTTTTACAGCAACTCCCACGACCACAATGCACCACATGTCAACGAACACTCACAATTAAACACATGCTCATCCACTGCGCAAAATACAACACCGAAAGACAACCCATCACAAAATACTGCAACATGAACAACATCCCACTAAACATCACGACGCTTCTCACCGATGACCATCCAACATTACACGAGCACTTCTTCCACTTTCTCTCTATCACACACCTGATCCACGAACTATGAGAGAAAAAAAATCAAAAGATATGTTAAAAAAGAAAAACTGAAAATAGACAAAAAGAAAAAAGAAAAGAAAAAAGAGGAAAAAAACTAACCCCACTCGATGCTTACTGACTACTAACGTTCTTGAAATGGAAACTCAATTACTGGCGATGACCCGACCCCATCCCTCCAACTACACCCCACCCCATAACGCCGACCGGACTGGCAAACTATTCTTCTGCATCGGCTCAGCT
>JAOTOL010001646.1:3400000-3582500 GCA_034440575.1 Imbricaverruca yamaguchii | reverse complement strand
AAGGAATGGCTTTCATGAAACGCATCTCAATGCAACACAGCCGTATTTATATTCCCATATCGAATCCGTCCCCTATGGGTGTCGGGCTGGCGCGGCAGCAAGTGCGCCCTATTCCATTTTCAACCGGTGAATTTGCCCCGAGCAAACTCGCTGATTGATCGATGAGTTTCGAAGCCGCTTTGGCGAAAACCATTTTGCCACTGTCACAAAATTATTGCATTGTAATTCGTTCAATTGGTGCACGCACAGATAAAAACAATATCAATCACAATCGTCACACACGTCATATATGTAGCTAGACGACATCTCAGCAGCTGACGCTATTATCCAACCGACCCGATAGGCCTGGGGGGGGGCACCCAGTTTTTCAACTCGCCTGAGATTCCGTCGCGCGCCACATGCTCTGGACCGACATGTAACAACTGGCAAAAATGCGTCCAGGATCTTTCTCGACGATGCTTGATAGCGACACTAAATACACTCACAGAGAACATAGTCAACGCTTATAGGTAATGTACCACAAATAAATCGTTGTATATTAGTCCCGCAAACCTAACGTCGCTAGCCGATTGAACAACATCAGACAGTCTAAAAAGGAATATGACGGATATCCATAATCCACCAGCATGCGGCGTCTCGACCATAGTTGACCGAGACAGAACGTAACTGATCAGCAAACATGTTCCTCAGTAGTTGATGAAAGGTAAACCACGAGGCAGCTTCACATGACCCAAGAACGATCTATTGCTCGACTGCTTGGAAATGCTGTTCTACTCCGTGACTGATGCCATCCACTTACGGATCGGCGTCGTCAGACGTTCGTGCCTCCTGTTGTTGTGCACACTGATCCCCGCACTTCCGTCCGAAGCAATCTTCCTCCCGTCCCCATAGGAAATTAGCGATACATTGCATCATCTCTGCACGCACTCGACACGTCGTAAGCAGCCGGGAAATCGCCAGGTGCGCAGTGCCAATCCGATGAAGGATCCGAGGGATTATGTCCCTCCCTCTCTCTGGCCTGAGTCCTAGATGAACGCCATCTGAGCTTCGAAGAAGAATGGATTAGGGATTCATTGAAGATGAATTATGAATCAAAGACGAGCTGACAGGGACTTCACCTAAGCTGCAAAGGCACCAAACAGCGGTTGACCTGTTCCGGAGACCCGTAATCCTCTCCAGGAAGGTGGGCTCTGAAGAAGGTTCCTGTTTTTTAAATTTATAACTGCCGAATGAGTAGACGTGCCCAGACACGACATTTTCAATAGCTTTTTATGCATCTACTTTGAATATCTCGTGCCCACAAGTTTCAGGTTAACAAAGGTCCTTGACCTGAAACCGGTCAAAGTGAGCAATATTCCTAAATCTTAAAAGTGCTGCCAGTCAGAGTAGTTGCAACATATATTCACCAAACTCAGATCATGCCATCTTTTCATCTAGACGAACAATTTGCTAGCTGGAAATGAACATAATGTTAAATAAGCTTAAAGCTCGCCTTTGGTCAGGTCAATTTCGGTGTTTTCTTCGTATTGAGTGGGAAAAATTTAATTTCTAGGTCGTTTTGCACTTCGAAAATCGATAAACACCACGCAATAGCATTTTGGGTAAAACATGTGCCAAAGTTCAGTGGCACAAAGTTAGGTCAAGTATCATCGGTATTCTACACAATGCCATCTTATACACAATGTTGCTGTTCCTCGTGAAGCCCATCCTGAATCAGGCATAAACACAGTCTAAGTCGTCGTGCTTTCCGAATCAACTGATTTCAATGACACCCATACCAAATACCTTCTATAATGCACATACGACTTTCGTTTTGAAATCAGGCGACTGAACTATATGTGACCTCTGTAACCTCTTCTGCACTTGCATGTGTGACAATCTTAGCCAATGAGAAGAGTGCTTTAAAATGAGACCCATATCTGTCGAATTCCGCAAATTACACAAAGCTACTATTTCGCGGTCAGATCACTGGCCCAGATATGATCTGTCTGACTTCTGACATAGTTGAGAATATCATCGTCGCGTTCTATTCGCGAACAACTTTGAAGCAACACCCACATGGACCATGTGCATGCAGCCACGCACAATAACACTGTCTAGAAGTCAGGTCGGGTCCAGATATTTTACCTCGGTGACCCATTATTGAGTCAGCTGTACCAAAGAATATTAACACCAACGGTTAGACAATTGGTAAGAAATGTTCAGCACAGAAAGAAGGAATTCAAAATAAATTTTAAAAGGTCACGACGTTAATTCAACGTCACGATTCAATATAACTCAAAGTTGACCCCAACAAATCACAAATATTTGTATTCCATTGGATGACTTCCTCCTTCATTGACGTATAAGTTTGATGCACTAGTTGGTACAATAAAAAATAAAAAATAAATTTCATATATCGACTTTCTCATCACCACGAAATTTCGATGGCATGTAACTCGTGACCCTTGAGACCTAGGGAACTGAAAATGCCAGCATCGTAATCTAGGTCATTCATAGCCACTTTATCCTATTGTAGTCAAAATCTAAGGGGGTGAAATGAATCTGCCTCTGCGATTTGGCCCGGAATCGCCCTTTTCAAGCATTACTCTGTATTTTTGGACGGCTGAACCGAACTTAGCGCAAATATATTTGTTCCAAGCTTCATTTACCTTGCTCTTCACAGAGCACACAGGTCGGCTTCAGGAAGTCAAATGCGTACTCTTGCATGCATAGAGTGCATATGTCAAGAATGCACATTGTACGTGGATAAGAGTACGCGGACTTGTACTGCTCAGAGCCATTTTCTGGCATCCTTAAAACAAATTAGGTTACGCTGGATTCTTCTGTTTCCATCGTGAATCAGGTATCTCATGCTTTTTCTACTACAAAACCATAATGGAATTCTTGCATCTATCTAATCATGAAATGCGACGGAAATGAGTCAAGAAAATGTCACTCATGTTCGCGCATGCGCGATGCCATAGGTATAACCATAGCAGATGCATTTGGCCTCATCTACATGTGGCCTCCGTGCCAAACCACACAACACTATCGAGTGCACTAGTGAGGTTAGGAAATGCGTGGGCTGCGGCGGGAACCACTCCTCCCGGGACGGGGCTTGCCCTCGGTGGAGGAAGGAGAAGGACATCCTCCGACTCATCCACATCGAGGGCGTGGCCCCGTCGCGGGCACGGGAGTGGGGTGACGAGCAGTACCCGATGCTCACCGTCCGGCCCACGCAGACACACACTCACCCTACAGCCACCCCTCAGGAAACCCAGACGGACCCTACAATTGTCATTCGGCCAGAACCCACAACAAAACTTACGGCACAAGCACAGGCACCTACCCTCTTACCACACCGCGAAGCATACAAACCACCACGCCTATCACTCCCCCCAGACCCACCCAAAGCACGCAAGGGGGATTTTTTTCAGACTCCCCCTCAGCACAGACCACCCACAGACTCAGAGGAAGAAGACGTTAGCTCAGACAGCGCAGGAACCACTCTACAAACCACCCAAGCACCGACAACACGAGCAACCAACAAACCAAGCACTACATCCACGAACAAACCAACCACAACACCCATGAAAACCAGAACACGTAATAAACCTACTCGACACTAGACAGCATAGAAACAAACATCCGAACAACTCCTCAACCCGGTCTCTCCCAACTCTGCCCATGACATGTGTTTATATCTATAAAAAAAAACACAAAAAAACAATCAAAAACCAAAACAAACAAACAAAAAGAAAGGGAAAAAAGAAAAAGTATAAAAAGAACCGAAAAAAACAACAACAAAGAACTAGGTAAAAGACAAAAAAAAGAACGTAAGATACAACTAACAGTGTATGACCATGTATATTCGCAATGTTAATACCAAAGGCGATGACCCCCAACCCCCTCCACCAACTACTACCGGGCACCGTCCGGACCACCACCTCCAACCGACTTCAAAGTCGTAAACAGCCGAAATCACCACACGGTGGCAGGCTGTTATAATTAACTTACTCACTCTTCATCTACACCCATATTGCCGTACACCCATATTGACATACACCCATATTGACCAGCCGACATGACCACACGGTGGCAGGCTGGCCAAACACTCTCTCTCTCACACACACACACACACACACACACACACACACACACACACACACACACACACACACACACACACACACACACACACACACACACACACACACACACACACACACACACACACACACACACACACACACACACACACACACACACACACACACACACACACACACACACATATTGGCACAAGTGTCAGGCAGCACTGGCCCATGGCTCGAATTGTCATTCGACGGTGGATGTCATAGCAGATGTGATTGTCAACCGTTGATGTGCAGCAACATGGACTGCTTCTTTGAGCAGGATGAAATTGCAAGCGACTAAGAAGAGCTATCTTCTGTCGAGCCTGCATAGAGGTGCAGATGCCCACCCATTATATAATTGGATGACATTGCGGGAGTAATAGCTGGCCACGTTTACGTTCACGCATCTGGTCGTTCACGATATAGTACGTTCACGGTAAGTTACGTATCGTGACGATACGTTCACGTATCTGGTCGTTCACGGTATAATACGTTCACGATACGTTACGTATCGTGACGATACGTTCACGTTCTGGTCGTTCATGATAAGTTCACGTATCTGATCTCGCTCTGTTGAGTATCTTGATGATTCCATTTGGCTCTCCTTACACCGCTTGGTGTGCTTTTTTCCCAGCGTAGGATATTCACAAACGTTTCCTTGGGTGATGGCTTGTATTGGGTGATGGCCTGTATTCATTAGGCTGATCGAATAGCGTACTTGGTTAGTAATGAGAATTGCAATTGCTAATAAAGGAATGCCTGAAAGCACCCATAATTCGTGAGTTCAGTTATGTTTATGGAACACCACTATCGCGTTGCGGCTGACGGTATGCAATCCAATACGATTCAGCATTATGTGCATTCCTTCGTAGAACGTAGCGCTTGATGTTGATACGACTCTGTACTGGCAAGACATAGCCGGACTCCTTTACCTTGTTTTGCAATTTTTATCGCATCAAATCGATTGAAGATGGTGAAGCGGGAATAGAGTTTGCATGGGTAGTGTCCTGGAGAAACACGTCAACGTCTAAGGACTAAAACTATCGCATCGGCAGCCCAGCTGACCACATGGGGCGAATTGCATGATATTGGATTGCTTCTGGAGAAAATCATGACATCATGCACTACTTGGTTTCGAAGCAGAGCCCGTTAATAGTCAGTGCCTAACCATTGATTGGGCCCATCTGGGCCTACCACGTCAACAACGTCCCTTGCTCACGATAAACGCAGTCGGGCTTCGGACTAAGTCCAAGTTCATTATCCAAATCTTACTTAGGTTATCGACTGTTGCAGAACGACCGTTGAATGCAAGAACAAAGATGCAAAACACGTCCACTGGACGAGCCGTCCGGTGCTCACGTCTTTTCCAACTTTGATGATCACTAACCAATGTCAAGGTGGATTGATCCGACAAATAAGATTTCAAAACCCTGAGAAGCCTACGAAGCCTTTCAAAGCCTACAAGGCATCAATGATGATCACAATAAAGAGACGACGCACAATGCACATTTTGTTACAATTTTATTGCATGTGAAAAATCGGGAAAAGGAGCACTCGTCCCGATCACTCTCCAGCTACGGAGCGGATTCCTACTTCTGGCATCGCACTTGACATAGGTGCTGTTGCTTTCTGATCTTATCGTACACATGCTTCCTTATTGTCAGCTGGGTCCTCTGCGAATGGTCTGCTAGTCGCTGGGTGCCATCCGGCGTGGCTGTGTTTCAGACCATCTCGGACTCGCAGTTCGCCCGGCTGTGTCAGGCGGCCGCCTCTAACACTCGTCTGGAGGGCCTGCTCATCTCCAACACGGCCATGGGCGACGCCTACGCCGAACAGCTGGTACATCTCATCGAAAACAATTCCAACATCAAGGAGATCAGGTACGATGTGGACTATGACGTAGTTTTGAGACCAGCTAAAATGACTAGCGAGATGCCTGCGCTGCCATGATGTGAGGTTCTCCACTGCTGTTTGCGTTGTGCATTAGGACATCATTAGGACATCCTAAACATGTCTTAATCTAGGAAATAGGCTGTCAAGGTAACTAAAAAAGAACGAGACTCTGTTGCTGTTTGTTTGATCTCTTCCAGCATACATGAATGCTAAGTCAAACGAATGTGAAGGTGATGAGGATGGTGCAAGCGTAATGATGGCGTCCTACGCTATGTCTTTAGCCTACTGAACTTCTAGGCCTCTGAAGATGCCAGATAGTACTATCACGCCTGTAGATTATCATCACATTAGTACCGAAGTTGAGAGATGGACAACTTAGACACAGACTTGCACGTTCACCACACAGGGCACAGGGCCCTTGCTGCAGCGAACTTCAACAGGCACACCCGCAATACGTGTCTATGGACTGTCGGGGGACGCCCGTCGGGCTCTCGGATGACCTTTTCATCTGGGGCCCATTCGCCCAGTGAATGGGGCCACTGATTGGCTGATTTGGTCCGCGAGCAACGCCATGGCTAGCCGTGCTTGCAGGCATTCAGTGTCAGGCGACCCGCAATGCCCGCCTGTCTGAGGGTCCGCTAATGTAAACGAGCGTCCGAACTCCCAGAATAATTACGCAGCCGAAGCCAAACGCATGCTGAAATGCCCTCACATAGGCTTCATCAAATCCTAATGCAATGGTAGCGAGGGTAAACATATACTAATCACGCCTCTCTCTTTCCCTCTCTCTCCCGCTCTCCCTTCCCCTCTCTCCTTCTTTTCTCCAGTCTCTCTCTTTTCTACTCCATCCATCTCTCTTTCTCTTCCTTCCTTACTCCTTCACTTCACTCCACTCCACTCACGTCTCACTCCCACTCTTCCTCCCTCCCTCTTTCCGTCTCTCCTTCCTTTCCTCCTCTTTTCTCATTATCCGTTTAGCTTTATTTCTCTCTCCTCTCTTTCCCATCCCTGTCTCAGCATTTGCCTTTGGATGTCTCTTATCTGTCTTTTACGCTCTTCGTGTTTCTGTCTCCTTTTACTTTTGTGTCCAGCCTAGTCCCGGTATATATGTGTATATATATATGTATATATATATATATATATGTATATATATGTATATATATATATATATATATATATATATATATATATATATATGTATATATATGTATCTATATGTATATATATATATATATATATATATATACATATACAAGTACCAGGGGAGAAGGCTGTCTGTTGTTTTTTTATTCGCTCTACACTACAGAAAATTCAGAATTTTCACGTTCTTATTAGTTTCTTAAAGATATTTCTGCCAAGTTTGTTCCAATCTTCGTTATTTAAAACATATCCAAGAAAGTCCATGCATTTGCCGGTGCATCGAGCAATCTATGTACATTTTCAGGACGCATTCATTACAATATACATAACAGGCCAGAAATCTTGTCGCAAAATGTGAATTACACATAGTGCAATGCAATACTCACATTGCAGACCGCATTTCCAGATGCACTCCCAAGGCGCAAAATAACTATCCTAACCAATACGTCAGGTACCAATATCGCAATACGAATTACATCGTATGAGCAATATCACCACAGCAACGCTGAAGCAAGATTCATCGACACGACACGAAACAAGCTATCTGCCGGCTGATGCTGAACGCTCATTTTGGACTTCGTTCCATGTTTCTAAAGTGTACCTGGGAATACCAGGAAGTTTACCAATCACCTGCCCACATATTATTTCTGATTCTGAATGTTAACGTGTACCATGCTCTGCATCCGAATTAAAAGTTGCGTTGTACTTTCAGCATCGAATCCAACTTCATCAGTCCACCCATGATTGCGCGACTCATTAAGGCCCTGCTGACGCACAAAAGCGTCGAAACATTTCGGGCAGCTAACCAGGTGAGCACATACAACTATGAGAAATATCACGTGATCGAGAAGCCCGTCAATCGTGTGTCATATTTTGGGGCACCTTGAATGTGCTGCATGTAGTGTGCGAATGACCTTGTATTTAACTGTATTTACCTAGTTTGAAGATCATAACACGTGGCAGCTGGGCACATGGAATGTCGCAACTGGAATCTTACATCATATGTTCCAAGTGTTCCTGTATTCCAGGCTGACGGAGAAAGCTGTCATTTGCGAACATTTTTAGAAAGATGGTTCACGAATTAAAAAAATATATTGCATTTGACCTAACCTGTAGGGTGGTTTATTCACCGTAACAGGTCACATGCGAATACCAATAGGTCGATATTGTCCTGAGCTAACACGTCTACCATGCTCTGCAATGTTCGCCTTAAGCGACCTAACCAAAGTAGCCGACTTTCGTGACATGTTTTGCAGTAACGTGATCTAGTCGGTCATTAAATGCTCTGAAGTTCGAATTTCTCCTCAAAATGTGCCCGTTTGGGTGTGCCGCCTACCTTCCAAGATCTTTCTGATCAAGAACTAATTGTACGAAGCATAATCATCAGGGAATTTTAATATATCGCATTTGCATTCAACGGCACCACAGATCAACACATTACGTCAGTATTCAACACATGTCACACAGGGAATTGCCAAAATGACCAAGTGCATCTTGGATACGATCCTCAAGAACTCTTCTGCACAAAACTACGTCTCTCCAAAACTTACCTTGGATACTATCCCGGCTAGGCTAGTATTTAGTATTTGCACACACCATATGTAAATAACATTGCTTGGAGAGGCTTCCAGGTGACAGTTTCTTAGCCAAACGAGCTGAATATTAAAAGCACAAATAACAAACACACACGCACAAACACGTGAAGGAAAATTGGTGCCCTGTGCACGGGTTATGATTGATTGCATCGCATGCGCATTGGTGGAAAATACACTCACGAAACATGCAGAACACAGTCACCCTCTTGGACTATGCGCCACTTCCAGCGACTTCAAGCGGCATGCATATGAGTAACGACTGGCTACGACGTAAAGCTGTACCACTTGGTATGGTGCGGTATCTTTATAGAGTGTCTTGTCGACCGTCAATGACATCGCTGCAGCTGCAATACATGACTGTTTTAGATGACTATAGAAGGTAAGCAAATGCTCATATTTAGTAAAATAGAATCACGAATTTGTTAAATATATTTCGGGCATGTGTAATATATTTGGCCCTTCTTCGGAGCCCACTTGGTCTGCTATATTTCGGGCCATGCCTGAAATATATTATACCAGTTTGTGATTCTATTGTACGTAATATGAACATTTGGTTACTTTTACAGTCGTCCTTAATTCAACAATGCTCAGTATAGCTCTCCGAAACATTATCGAATATGACGGATGTGCCTAACGGTAGCGATCGCAAGTGCTCGGCAATAAGATCGAGATGGAGATCACCAAGTATGTGGAGCAAAACGCCAACCTGCTCCAGCTTGGTCTACACTTCGACTTCAACGATGCCCGAGCCCGGGTGTCCGGCCATCTTCAGAAGAACAGGGACAGGTGTAAGTAGATCCAGCGCCCTTCTCCAGGGCAAGACCGCAGATGAGGAAATCGCAGTTACGTGCACAATGGCAAGCCTCGGTTGTGACCATCTGTGGGTAGAAGGCCACAGCATTCAACAGATACCGTGCACACCATGTTTCAAAGGGAAGCCTGACCATTTACTTTGCTTTTATCATCGCATATTGTTCTTCATTTCGGAATTTTTAACCTATTCATACAATTGCTTTGGCAGTTTTGCACACACTAGATGGCCAGGCACTTGTCAGTTGACTGCATTGAGCTACAATTGAAACCAGTATTGTGATTGCGACTTCATCCTATACCAGCGCTTCCTGTGCTTGTTTGGACTCTTCTTGATTTGTTAATGTGATCGTGTTCACGACCGCCCGAAAGGAGCCGTATGACGCCATCTAACCACGGAACACGAGCGGGTCTGCTCTGCAACGCCGAGCGAGTTGCAGCAGATGTACTGCAAATCCATAACCAATTCGGCTGGTGTAACCAAGGGACCCATTCCGATTACGACAGCGCGAGCTTCCGCCGTTCAGCTTGCTCTTCAGCATGACCCAGTTTTTTTTGCACTGGTTGGCACGCGTGGCGGCCGGTTTTTGCCGATCGCAGTCGTTTCCGAGTTGGTCGCGGGTGGCGGCTGTTTTCGTGCTGGTCGCGGGTCGCGGTGTCACGGTGTCACGGTGTCGTGGTGTCACGGTGTCGTGGTATCGCGGTGTCACGGTGTCACGGTGTCGTGGTGTCACGGTGTCACGGTGTCGTGGTGTCACGGTGTCGCGGTGTCGCGGTATCGTGGTGTCACGGTGTCGCGGTGTCGTGGTATCGTGGTGTCGTGGTGTCGCGGTGTCGTGGTGTCACGGTGTCGTGGTATCGTGGTATCGTGGTGTCGTGGTATCGCGGTGTCGCGGCGTCACGGTGTCACGGTGTCGCGGGTCGCAGTGTCGTGGTGTCACGGTGTCACGGTGTCACGGTGTCGCGGGTCGCAGTGTCGCGGTGACGTGGTATCGCGGTGTCACGGTGTCACGGTGTCGCGGTGTCGCGGTGTCGTGGTGTCGCGGTGTCGCGGTGTCGTGGTATCGCGGTGTCGCGGTGTCACGGTGTCGTGGTATCGCGGTGTCGCGGTGTCGCGGTGTCACGGTGTCACGGTGTCGCGGTGTCGTGGTGTCACGGTGTCGCGGTGTCACGGTGTCGGTGTCGCGGTGTCACGGTGTCGCGGTGTCGCGGTGTCACGGTGTCGTGGTATCGCGGTGTCGCGGTGTCGCGGTGTCGCGGTGTCACGGTGTCGCGGTGTCGCGGTGTCGCGGTGTCACGGTGTCGCGGTGTCGCGGTGTCGCGGTGTCGCGGTGTCGCGGTGTCACGGTGTCGCGGTGTCGTGGTGTCACGGTGTCATGGTGTCGCGGGTCGCTGTGCACGCAAGCCCGGCGACCCGACAGATCGCCATGCAAGCGAAAAACGGGCCGGCCACCCAGCCGCGCGGCCGCAGTCGAGCTCACACCGGCAGCGAGACGTGCCCGGTACGCGCCCCCCCCCCCCGCAGTGAGTCGACCCGCCTATCCCCAGTTCGCAGCAACAAGATCAAGAAGCCGGAGGAGCCCGAGGGCGAGCAGCACGCGCGGCCCGACCACGACGCGTCCGACGACTACTCCATCCAGCTGCCGGCCACCGACAAGCTCCCGTCCAGGTCGGGCGGCCAGCTGACCAACGGCAGCGTCGGCCGCGCCGCCGACCGGCCCGACGCCGTCGGCGACGACGTCAGGAGGACGACCGACGACCTGACCCGCGGACTGGCCACCGTCGCCGCCGACTCGCCGCGGGTCGCCGACGACGTGCAGGCGGCCGTGGCCGACGCGGCGTACGCGGTCGACGACGTCGAGCGGGTGGCGGCCAGGGTCGAGAAGGACTTCCTGGACGGAGACGCGCGTTGAAACAACGGTGGGCAGAAGTAGACAGTCGGCTTCGGCGGAGTGCGCAGCCGGCGGATGCTCGACCCAGCTGTCGGCGGCTGCGGTTGCGGTGACCGCTTCGTCGCAGTAGAGGCCGCTGACGGCCTGACCACTTTTACAGAGAGCACGCACGGACGAGAGCGAGTCTACGTCAGGAGACAGTGCCCCGCATGCTGTCCTGCCGAGTATATCAGGCGTTTAGAGTGCACGCCCGACTGCACAACACGGGCCATTGCGACTGATTTCACACGACGGTTTTCTGCTGGTTTTCGAACACTGGTTTCAGGCCACGCGAGTAGCTGGTTGACAAGTGCTTCTTTCAGCTTTCGAAACCCTGTGGTCATCAAATATGCATGCTGCTCACGTATTGCATTGCACATAGCTTAGGTAGGCCCCGGTGGCCTCAACATGCTGCGCAATTATGCAGGGCTTTGAAACAGAGGGCTTGGTATTTCTTGCATCTCCATTCCAGCTATGTAATTCGTTGAAAGCAGTTCGCTCAACTTGGAATAAACCAGGATTGAAGCGGTTAGTAATAGCTGACCAATGTGTTGCACCCTGCAGGTTATCCTGTACCATGAGTACCTCACCTCTGGCTTCCAGCTCAGGTGACCACGCATCACATGTGACACACCACCTTGTTCTTTTCTTTCAGTTCGGACCGGCAAGCGCTCGCGGCTCAGTTGCAGACTATTCCGTGACCTCATATGGAAGAAAGTAGCGTAACCAAGGTAGCGTAGTCTGGCCCCGCATAGTCTACTCGCTACAATCTCCGCTGCACCTTCTGTACCTTGCGAACCATCGGCGATTGCTGGAGGCTTCTCTCACCGTCTCCCACTGGATTGGCAGCGGGGCGACCTTTGCCTGGGGCAGGACACTGGACCGACCTGCCGCCTCGCTGACTCACTGCTGGCCTCCTTCGCTCTTCTCCGCTGTGTGTCCGCTGTTGCTGCTGCCAGTGGCGTAACCAGAAATGCACCAGGGAGGGGGATCGTGTCGAAGCGAGTTTGCTATACATGTTCCAACACTACTCCGTCGTAAGCCGGGAAATCAGCAGTGAAGCCGAGAAGCTTTGAACAAGCTTGCGACAAGCTTGAGGTTTGCAATCAAACTCAAAGGATGATTGCAAACCTCCATTCCCAGTTTGGTTTTACCACTGTCTGCTACTGCTACTGCTACTGTGTGGCGCTGCTGGTACGCCACTGTACCGCTACCCTTGTCGTCTAACAACGCTGCTGGTCGCCACTGTACCGCTACCCATATCGTCTAACGACGCTGCTGGTACACTACTGCCTGTACCGCTACCCTTGTCGTCTGACGACGCTGCTGGTACACCACTGTACCGCTACCCCTGTCGTCTAACAATGCTGCTGGTACGCCACTGTACCGCTACCCTTGTCGTCTGACGACGCTGCTGGTACACCACTGTACCGCTACCCTTGTCTGACGACGCTGCTGGTACACCACTGTACCGCTACCCTTGTCGTCTGACGACGCTGCTGGTACACCACTGTACCGCTACCCCTGTCGTCTAACAACGCTGCTGGTCGCCACTGTGCCGCTACCCCTGTCGTCTAACGACGCTGCTGGTACACCACTTCCTGTACCGCTACCCCTGTCGTCTGACGACGCTGCTGGTACACCACTGTACCGCTATCCCTGTTGTCTAACGGCACTACTGGCAGACCTTTGTACCGCTACCTTTGTTGTCTAACGACGCTGCTGGTACACCACTGTCTGTACCGCTACCCTTGTCGTCTCACGACGCCCCTGGTACACCACTGTACCGCTAGCCCTGTCGTCTGCTGGCACTCCTGGCACACCACTGCACCGCTACTCCAGCCGTCTAATGGCACTACTGGCCCATATCTGTACCGCTACCCCTGCCGTCTAACGGCATTACTGGTTCATCCCTGTACCGCTACCCCTGCCGTCTAATGGTACTTCTGGCACATATCTGTACCGTTACCCCTTTCGTTTAACGACACTGCTTGTGCACCAATTCCCCGCTACCCTTGTCTAATACAACACACGTCTGCCCGAATTTTAAATAGCTAGACACAAGTGCTTCTCTCGTTTCAGTGCGCCTGGCTCGACAAGAATCTTACAAGTCCAAATAAGGATGGATGTGGTCCTGCTGTAGGTATTATGCTGTATTTCGGTGTATTGTTCATATTGTTGGGTTCCATTGTTTTGTACACGAATATTTTTCAGGTAGGTGTTGTGTTCCTGAAATTATCTGCCACGTGCGAAAGCATTTACAAAACCTTCTCCTGGTGAAGCCCATATATAAACATTTTAAACATACTTTAGCATTTGTGTTGCGTGATTCCGCAATGTATCTAGCATTAAAAGTGTATGGATTTGAACTTCAATGTATGCTAAAGCAAATGTCCATGGCGAATCCATGCAAGGTGTGGGCTTCAATGCTACATCCATTTTCCCAACTGGTCGACATTGCAATGACCAGCACTGGGAGAAGTGGGATAAGTGTGATAAGTGGCAAAGTGGTAAGGAGATATACTAGTAAAAAAGGCATCTTCTGACAACTGAAAGACTTCCAGTACTTCTGAACCCCCTTCAAGTCCAGCATCCAGTAATATTTCGCATGCTCGCTGTTTTTGTGAATGCATGAACTGACAAGCCAACTGAACAAAATAGCAGACATTTAGTTTTCGCTGCACTTTATTGGGGCTATGCCCATGGTTTCAAATAGCACCTTAGTAATAACTAACCCTCCCTGTTGTCTCTAAGTGCTACAACTGCAAACCGTTTCTTTTTTTCAACGTCACATCTTCTTAAACATTGAAGCCAAAATATTATGCATAGCTGCTTGTTCCCTTTCTTCTATATTCAAGAGGAAGATGCATCAGAAAATAATTATTGCAGGTGCTAATCCTAACCACATAAAATCGTACCAATTGTGGTCGAAGTATTTTCATCAGAGTCTGGAACCTTGTTGAAATCTAACCCTGGTTTCTGGCCAAGGTTCTGCCTATAATAGCGCCATCGGTACTGATAAAGATACCTTCCCCCTCAGTTGGTACGAACTGGGCGTGTGCACCTCCACTGCTGGAGTGCGCCGCTTAAACTAAATGCAAACCAACTCGTTGCAATGCTGGTTTGATCAATATATCGTGCAGTCAAACAATTAATGACATCATTCATGGCACACAACTGATCTACTAAGCTGCACAATACTGGAAAAGCTGTGATTTTCTGCATTTATCAGCATCGAAGAAGTGCATACTCGCAACAATTGTACTTGTTTTGCCGCTGTAAGTGGGAATCTAGTACATACTTGTTCTCACAGATATCTGGTAAGACCTAAAACAAGCCGAGTCCACTAATTCTGCAATGTATTCGGTGTTCACCGCGAAAGACACCGCGACGTTCACATTCTAACGTCTTTGTTACAATTATATACTTCAGACCATGAGGCCGAATCTGAAAACTTAACCCGGATGAGGCGTTTGCTTGAATGGACCTTTACAGTAAGGCAACCGGCCATCCAACCCTGGCTAGACCAACTCTTCACCTTCACGCAGCCTGGGGTTAACCGATACGTTTCTACTCCGAACTTGACTAAATCACGTATGTATATGCTATCAATTGTGCAATCGTACATCACAATTAGGAGACTTGAATGCAAGTTTGCGATGCGCGAATTGGCTACGGCCAATGATTTATGGAATAGTAGGCTTGCAGGACGAATTGTCCTGTTCTACTATATATTGGTATCAGGCGCGCACCCAGGATTTTTCCATGGGGGGCCCGGACCGAAAAGAGCACTTGGCCGGCTCCATAAAGGCACCTGACCGGCTCCAAAAGGGCACTTTGCGGTCCGGGGCACACTGGAAGATTTGTTGACCGGGGGGGGGGGGGGGGAGGGGGAGGGGCGTGAAAAAATGTTCGCCAAAAGGGCAGTTTTGGGCCAAAAGGGGACCTTTGGCACAGGCGGGGCACATCAGGCACGTGATTTTTGGCTGAATTTGGGACATTCCGGCCAAAAGGGCACTTTTCGGCCAGAAGGGCACTTTGGTCTCATGGGGGGGGGGGGGCTGCCCCCCTCCGGTGCGCCTATGATTGGTATTTCCGGGTAGTATTTACATTCTGATCCAATGTCCTGCATACCGTAAGTCGAGCATACCACTTTGAATATTTAGTCTTGTGTGATATGGCTAGTGGGGCCAAGGCCATTGGAGGATCATTAATAGCTTAGAGGTGAGGCTCATTATAAAGTCCATTGTTCCCGTGCGACACCATAGGGTTAATGGTTATCACCACTGAATATTAATGTGAGGTTGTGGTGGGAAAGGGGATGAGGGGCATGACCACTGCTCCTGTACTCCCATGGTTGGATACGTACACAGCTGCTGAACACGTGGACGTAGGCGTGCGGCTACAACGATAACTTGGAGAGCCACCACGTATATGAAAAACACGAATACGCAGCTATCATAAAGGGCAGAATGTGTATTCTCACGCCCATTGCCAATGTGTGCTCATAGCCGACCCCCTTGCAAGAACATGCATTTGACTTTACTGGGAAAAAGTAAGGGAAAGGTTAGGAAAATGATGGTTGAGCAGTTATGGATATTGCTTCATTTCTGGCTTCGTGGGGAGGTCCTCAAATTATAAAAGCTCAATCCTGTCTGGCTTGCCAGTACAGTTCAAAGTTAAGGCTACATTGAGGTCATGTTAGCTTGGTGTCAAATCAAGACATGACATTTCTGAGTCCAGTAGTATACCTTTCATAGTTGTGAAACCCTAAACTAGTCTTCCAAGGGGTATAACATGAACATTATTCCGGGTCCAGGTACCACGAAGCGTGATCGATTCTGTGACGAAAACTTGTCAATGCTACTACAAAACAATGTTAAACGCAAGGTACAATAATAAAAACAATGTTACTACACCGTGGTCTGACATGAAAGGCATCTGCAATTTTTAGAGGTAGGTGGTAAGTTGGCGCAGACTCAGCAATGGAAAGTTTCAGCAGGCTGTTCAATTCGCTCTCTGGTTAGATCCAAAAACACAGTGGGAGAGGGGAGAATGAGTTTGGCTCGGCCTATCCCAAAGAGTTCGGGAGGATTCGCGGGTTGACCCGCAAATCTTGGAAAATTACCACATAGCAAATTCCAGCCATCAATAGTCTTCTTTTCGGCCTTGCTCCATTACACTATTCCACCTTCGGCCTGGTTCCATTCAACCCTCTTCTGATTTCGACATGATTCCATTCGACACGAGTCCAGCCTCTTCTATCCCCAGCTGCTATTTAAGCTTATTCCATTTTACAACATTGAAATCCATCCTATTTTTCTCAGTGTGGAGCCTGCCTGCCGACATTCACAACTTTAATTATAGCCAACTTATCAACGCAGCAAGAACAAAAATCACTGCTCATGTTTGCGCAGTTAATGACACGTAATGAATTACTCAGGCAAACTTCGAAAACTTGGAAAAGGCATCATCGTTAAGAGGACGGCCCCGTCGGGGGCCTCGGCATGGGGTGCCCGCTGTGCCTTCTGGAGCTGTCGAGAGTCAGCTACTCCAGGCCCGCCGGGAGCAGGCGTGCGGGCGATAATTGCGCCTGCACCTTACGCCTGACGCTGACCTGACGCTGACCTGACGCCTGACCTAACGTCGAGATTGCTGTACTGACAGTGGGCTCGGGCCAGTGCTGAATCCTTCGGCCGAGCGAAATGGACAGTCGGACTCGCTCAGCAGCCACGCCCACAACTGTACGCTGAAAGGTCACGGGTTCGGGACCCGGCTGCCGCTGAGAAGTTTCAGTTTAACCGCCGACGGCCGATCTAGTCGGGAATTGGCGACGGGAAACATTTGTATTTGAGCTGTCGTAAAGTAGCTTAGTAATCTTTTCCACTTACGGAAAAGGAGACACTGGACTTTTACGAACTGATTTATTCTAGCCAGCTGATTTATTCTAACTCGCTTATTGTCTGCGTATCTGATCCCTGCTGGTTCCCGTTAGCCCTCCAGACCTCCAGGGGAGAGGTCGAGCCAAACTATTTTCCCCTCTCCCACTGTGTCTTTCGGATCTAACCAGACAACGAATGGAACAACCTGCTGAAACTTTTCATTACTGAGCCTGCACCAGCTTGGCACGTACCCTGAACATTGCAGATGACTTTCATGTCAGATCACGCTGTAGTAACATTGTTTTCATTTTTATACATTGTTATTTTTAACTTTTTGTAGTAACGTTGAGAAGTCTTGACCACAGCATCGATCACGCTTTGTGGTACCTGGACCCGGAACTATGCGAGTGATGCACTCACTCATGTTTTACCCCTTGGAAGACTAGCTGAGGGTAGCACGACCATGAACGGTATACTACTAGACTCAGAAATACCGTGTCAAATTCCGGTTATTAATAATCCTCTTTTCGGCATTATTCCATTTGACTCTATTCCACGTTCGACCTGGCTCCATTCAACCCTTTTCTGATTTCGACGTGATTCCATTTGATAATAGTCGAGCCCCTTCTATCCCCAGCTACTATTTAAACTTATTCCATTTGACACCATTCCAGTCTATCCTATTTTCGGCGTTGATCCTTTCGACTCCATTTCACTTTCGACCATGTTCCTTTTCACCCATTTCCGCTTTCGCCATTCATCCATTCGGAACCCAACCCCTCCTAGCCCGCGCTGCTTACCAACCTAACTCCAGTCGACGCCATTCCATCTTAGATCATGTTCCATTCGACCACATTCCGTTTTCGACCTTGTTCCATTCGAAACTAGTTTTCTTAACAGCTGACTTAGCAGCTTACTATAGCATTCCGGTACCTTTGCTATGTTAACTTCTCCTCAGCTATCCTTGGTTAATAATGCCATGCAATTATTGTGGTGAGTGCGCAAAGTGTTAGGTGGCAGTAATTTCGATATGTTAGACTTTTTCAAGTTCACTGTGGTATATTGCATCATTAGTGGTTACGTGACTTATTTGGTATGTCAGGTCGTTCATTCATCACCACATAGCCTTGAAATAAAGGCGTAAGAGCTAAAGACGGAAGCGGCACATCGAATGACAGTAAGGTGTTGCATTTATGCTGCTTTTATGGTAGATTGTGTCGGGAATGGAAGACCGAAAAATAATACAATGCGAACTTCTGAGCCTAGTAGTGGTATGATGTGATTAAAATACACGTGGTGTGGTACTTTACAGATTATTGGGCATTCAATGAATTAAACCAGAAAAGTCTCAATCCGTGAATGTTACTTTGCTTACGCTAAGGAGGAACACGCTTGCCCTCTCCACCTCTACAATCATACCGACGTTTAATTAACTATTTAGCCTGTGTGGTGCAAGGGTTGCTAACCTACGCATGCTAAGATGTGTTTGCAACAACTATGTTGTTAGCCGCAAATACATGCCAACACAAAAGCAAGCATTAAAAAGAAAAGGTTTAATTTCAATTCGTGTTTCAAAAGTGAACAATGTCTTCTATTATCTGGTACTGGCTTATATGCAAAAACATGTATTACAGAAACGGCGTTTTGACCTGGTTTCAGGTCATTTTTACCTAATCCCAACTGGGCTTGGTCACAGAAAACTCGCCGGTTCCGGGCTTCAGTAGTAAAACCATGGCCATTTCCCACCTTTATTCTGCATCCCTGGTATGGCTTTTAGACATGAGGCCGTGTCATGCCGGTCCGTTCATCCGCTCCCACATCTGCCGGAAATTTCCCACAAGCAAATTAATGCGCTTCTGTGCTGTGCTTGGGAGCTCATTTTGGTCACCTACAAACAGGCGGATACATTAGCGCGTGTTTTCCACACCGCTGGGCGGTGCTGATAGCCGGCACGGCGCGGTGCCCGTCGGCTCTGCCGCTGAGAGGTGCACGCTGGGCGTCGACGTGTTGACCGGCCTGGCCGGCGGGTGTTGTACAATACCCGGCCCAGCGCGCCCGTGCCGGCCAGCTGCCGGCCAACACAAACAGCGGCCACCGCAATAACGGCCGGCCCGACGGCGAGACGGCGATGAAGTACGGGCTCGATCATAGCCGGCTGTCCAGCTGTCGGGCGTCAGAACTGGTGCCCCGACTGGACCAGTCACACCAATACCAGACCACATCCACATCCACACCAATACCAGACCACATCCACACCAATACCAGACCACATCCACACCAATACCAGACCACATCCACACCAATACCAGACCACATCCACACCAATACCAGACCACATCCACACCACATCCACACCAATACCAGACCACATCCACACCAATACCAGACCACATCCACACCAATACCAGACCACATCCACACCAATACCAGACCACATCCACACCAATACCAGACCACATCCACACCAATACCAGACCACATCCACACCAATACCAGACCACATCCACACCAATACCAGACCACATCCACACCAATACCAGACCACATCCACACCAATACCAGACCACATCCACACCAATACCAGACCACATCCACACCAATACCAGACCACATCCACACCAATACCAGACCACATCCACACCAATACCAGACCACATCCACACCAATACCAGACCACATCCACACCAATACCAGACCACATCCACACCAATACCAGACCACATCCACACCAATACCAGACCACATCCACACCAATACCAGACCACATCCAACCAAACCAGACCACATCCACACCAATACCAGACCACATCCACACCAATACCAGACCACATCCACACCAAACAACCAATACCAGACCACATCCACACCAATACCAGACCACATCCACACCAATACCAGACCACATCCACACCAATACCAGACCACATCCACACCAATACCAGACCACATCCACACCAATACCAGACCACATCCACACCAATACCAGACCACATCCACACCAATACCAGACCACATCCACACCAATACCAGACCACATCCACACCAATACCAGACCACATCCACACCAATACCAGACCACATCCACACCAATACCAGACCACATCCACACCAATACCAGACCACATCCACACCAATACCAGACCACATCCACACCAATACCAGACCACATCCACACCAATACCAGACCACATCCACACCAATACCAGACCACATCCACACCAATACCAGACCACATCCACACCAATACCAGACCACATCCACACCAATACCAGACCACATCCACACCAATACCAGACCACATCCACACCAATACCAGACCACATCCACACCAATACCAGACCACATCCACACCAATACCAGACCACATCCACACCAATACCAGACCACATCCACACCAATACCAGACCACATCCACACCAGTACCAGACCACATCCACACCAATACCAGACCACATCCACACCAATACCAGACCACATCCACACCAATACCAGACCACATCCACACCAATACCAGACCACATCCACACCAATACCAGACCACATCCACACCAATACCAGACCACATCCACACCAATACCAGACCACATCCACACCAATACCAGACCACATCCACACCAATACCAGACCACATCCACACCAATACCAGACCACATCCACACCAATACCAGACCACATCCACACCAATACCAGACCACATCCACACCAATACCAGACCACATCCACACCAATACCAGACCACATCCACACCAATACCAGACCACATCCACACCAATACCAGACCACATCCACACCAATACCAGACCACATCCACACCAATACCAGACCACATCCACACCAATACCAGACCACATCCACACCAATACCAGACCAATACCAGACCACGTTATACCATCAGATGCTAGTTGAACACCTAAATTGCCTTCATTCCACATGGCCGACCGCAGTGTTCAATCATCGCATGCTGTGATAATCGATGTTCTTAGTTCAATCCCTTTACATAGTTGGTGGACATGCATTTGAAATGAATTGTGTCTGAACCCGTGGGAATACGATCGGAGGCAGTCATTTACAATGCTAATTAGGGGAGAGTTTGCAATACTGTTCCGACTTCAAGGCACGCCTGAAGCTGTTTGTGGCGGCCCGCTGTTTTCACATCGCCTGCGAGGCAGAGCGAAATGCGTAGCCTCCAGCCTAGTGTCATACCCCGGTGATCTTTACCAAATCCATATGTATACACTCAACCAAATGGGCTTCGACTACTCATCGATCGCCGCTTTCAGTAGACTTTGCTCTATGCTTCTGATTTCACTATGCGCATCCGTACAGTACCTGCAAGTTTAACGAAACATATACAAACAGATGCATCAAAAGTTGCATGTGGCTGTGGGCAGAATATGGAAGCGCCTGTTGTTCCTGAGAGTGTGCCTCTCAACACATTCTTGCATTAGATGCATTATGCATGCATTAGATGCAACCAAATTAATACCAGAACATGACAGCTTTCTAGATGGTGCGAACTAGTATATTTTGGTGCACAGACGGACTTATTACTTTTCAAAATTGCATCGTAAATCGCGTAAATCGGACCAGAGGCTCTCGACACTTAGCACTGGCGCCGACGGCTCTGTTTGTCGCATTTCTGTCGGGAGACGTGAT
The DNA here is from genome assembly GCA_034440575.1 of Imbricaverruca yamaguchii. Lineage (NCBI taxonomy): Eukaryota > Metazoa > Arthropoda > Thecostraca > Neoverrucidae > Imbricaverruca > Imbricaverruca yamaguchii. The sequence continues at coordinate 3,560,475 of JAOTOL010001646.1, read as the reverse complement.
AGCTACTCGATCCTACTTCATGCTGATGAAACTCTTCTGTGCAAAGTGAAACAGGTCTTGACAAAAGCCAAACCGATCCTCCTATCGTGCCAGAAACAGGGTTTGCAATACTTGTTTTGTTATCACTAAAGGTCGAAGTATATACAGAAATATTGTGTACGAAATCGTTTGTAAGCTGTGTGGTGCCACTTATATCGGAGAAAGTTAGCGGCCCGTAGCACTACGGTTCAATGCACAATTGCGTAGCTTGTGCAATAGAACAGCTATAACGCTACTAGACGATCTTGTCGGATCGTGTCACCATCATTGTACTTATGGTGATTCTCTTGACTTACAAATTATCCAAAATACGAAGGACCATGCCGACATAAAAATATGTCAATCTATCTGTATCAGGCATGGGAACTCGACTCTGAATAGCAATATAGTGTGGTGTTTTTGTCGTGATATTGTGATGGTGTAATTTTTCGCATGGCAGTATGACGTTTTGGAGCCACATGCTATACCTTATCGGGTCACTGAAGCTATTTAGCTTAGTTTGTCAGATATCGATACCAGGAAAGGTTAACTGCGTATCGACTTACTGGATTGCAAGGTGAACTTTGCATGCCTGCGATGCGATTCTGATGGATACCGTATATGATAGCTTAACCACGCACAAAGCTGGTAATTTGTGTCAAGATGTGTATAATCTCAAGCAAAAGATAATGATAATGTCACCGCTGCAACCCATCACACCCGCTGCCACACGCCGTGACTGACATGCACCCACCCCGCCCAGCGCTGACCGCTCCGTGCCTCCGCAGCGCGTGCCACGAGCTGCGGACGTGCCTGTCGTCTGGCCACGTGGGGCCCGGTCGAACCACAGCCGGCGCGGGTCGACGGCGACCGGGCCGGGACGTGCCACCCCGCCGCACCGCAGACGACACGACATCCCGCTGACCTGGCCCAGGTCAGGCGACCCCGCCGGCGACGCACGACGACACGCCGTGTTCCGGCCGGTCGCGGCTGGACGGTCCGGGTCACGGGTCACGCCTGGATATGTCTCTCTCGTCCGGCTGATCGCGTCTGTGGACTAGGGTCACGCTTGGACGTGTCTCTCTCGTCCGGCTGGTCGCGGCTGTGGGTTGGGGTCACGCTTGGACGTGTCTCTCTCGTCCGGCTGGTCGCGGCTGTGGGTTGGGGTCACGCTTGGACGTGTCTCTCTCGTCCGGCTGGTCGCGGCTGCGGACTGGGGTCACGCCTGGGGGCTTCCTTTCTCGTGACTGCACGGCGTCCGCCCAGTCTGCGACTCACAGCTCCCTCTGCAGAGCTGCGGCCTGACCCGGCCGAGAGTGTGGATTCGTCGAGTCGGTTTAATTTCCACGATGCGCCAGTGTGGACGCCGTGGACGCAGTGGAAACAGGACGGAGCTGCGACCGAAGGGGCCGTCGGATCTGACCGGTCTTCGCAAACGTACATCCTGTGCAACTTGTCCACAATTTGTCTGTTCACCTGCACCTGTGGCAGCATGCCGAACGTAACCAGTGGCGTCTTTACGTTCTCAGTGCGTCTCCATTAGTATTAGTACATAATGCAATGTCTTCTTGGACTCTATGACCTCGTTTTCGTTGTGCGCTCGTCCCATCTCCTAGCTTCCAACGCGGCTCAATCGGATTTTTGTTGGTCGGCAGAACTGTCCGTTTCTTTAAACTCCGCATTTGGACTTCACCTGACCGCCCCCCCGCTGATTGCATGAAGCGAGTGTAAGTCTGACGATGGCATCGCACGGGCCGGCAGACAGCTCTGTCAGGTCACGGTTCCGAGTCGGGACTCTTGTAGTGGTGTTGCAGTCTGATATTTTTGTTTGTGAAGCTCAGCTATAGATTGGTGCTGGTTGTCCGCGTGAACGTGTATTTATGGATTCGATGTGTCACAAATAAAACAACATAAATGTATCTCCATGAAGAATTTTCCAGTCAGCATACCTTGCGGCAGTTCACAGACATGGATATGTTGGTGTTCCAGCTTAGGTAGAAGACTATATGACTGGAATCTTTCTTTGGGCTGGTGGGCAGTGAAGGAAGGATTATTCCCAAGAACAGAGCCCATCTGGTCTGGCTTTATTCAGCAGGACGATGGAAGCTGAGTTGATACATACAAGTATGCACTTCACTGAATCGTCACCATCTGTTTATGTTCGCTACATTTGCTCTGGAATTCGAACGCATTTACGCATTAAACTCTCGATTGAAATTTTGCCGCTGAATTGGAATTCCCAGACAGTATTCTGTGTTCCGGGATTTTCAAAGAAGCTCTGCTTATCATGTACTCTGACCGCGTAACCCTGCGAAGAAGTTAATCAAATGAATTACACATAGCTAATAACAATATTATATACAATGCGCTACATATATGGCCTTTGAACGTTGAAGTTAAGTGGTCCCAGCCACGGAACACACACACACACACACACACACACACACACACACACACACACACACACACACACACACACACACACACACACACACACACATACACACACATATATATATATATATATATAAACAAATATAGATATGTGTTTATGTACATATCAATATATATAAATATAAACATACATATATATATATATATATATATATATATATATATATATATATATATATATATATATATATATATATATATATATATATATATATATATATATATATATATATATATATATATATATATATATGATCATAGGAAAACCTGACGACCAATGGAGCTATATAGGTCATGAGATCTCCATTAGAACCACATTGTTCGAACTCAACGTTTCGTTACTTTGCGTAACATCTTTAGGAGCAAAAGAGCAAAACAATGGCGATACAAAAACACAAGGTTACACATCATTCATACAGTGACTGAAAACACACTGATGCAAGAAGAAGCACGATCCGTTTCATTTATCAATCCCTCCAGTCAGCAAAAAACCGCTGAACGATTTTTAGCGGAAAGGATGATGCCATAGTATTTAGGCTTGGGCGCTGTTTATGCATGAACAAAGACTGCACAATACGGAGGTCGAGGATCGAATTACACCGGGACAACATTGACAAGTCTTAGCCTTAGACTAGCCTCAGACAGTCTTAGCCTAGTTCTTAGCCTCATTCCTCACTCCATAAAAATTGCATTATCTACCCTTCCACCGCCAAGGCGTTCCACCTAAATTCAAAATATGCTCTCTTTGACAATTAGCTACAATTTCTCAAAATATTTCTCATTTTTAATGCAATTTCAAACCCAACTGGCAACCTTTTGCATTACAAATTTGTGGACTCCAACTTAAGAAGGAAAACTCTCATACCTACAGTTTCAATGCTGCAGGAGGTGCTGAGTTTACATCAAAAGTAACGTTAGGGATTATGCTATATTACTCCATGCTACAGCATAATCCCTAACGTTACGTTTAATGTAAACTCAGCACCTCCTGGTATATTGAGGGTCGTACATTTAGTCTCACGCAAGCTCTATTGGCCATCAGGTTTATCCTATAACTACGCTTTGGATGAAAAACATTATTTCATGTTATATATAAGTACATAGATATATATTCCATATATGTACATATACAAATAAATATCCATTGTGGACATTTAATTCCATTTTGCATTTATAAATTAGGTTTTCAAACATTTTTATCTTATGTGAACATATTGTTCGCCGATGTTGGAATTTGCATCAAAGCATTTCAGCATCAAATGGACATCCAAATACAAGTGTCCACTTCCCATGAAACGAGAAAAGCTTGTTTTCTTCCTAAATGTTTCCTAAATATGAATGTTTTCATTGCGGCTTATTGTATATATATGCTGTTTATACCTGATAAAACCAAAGTGATATTCGACTCCTAATAGTTTTGGCATGAGCGTTGTCACCACGGGGATGGTGCGGACGCGTCTGTCCAACGTGCACCCATATTTTAACTCATGGAAACCTTTTTCTCATTTATACACAAAGAACTGCTTCAAGTGTGGTTCGGCCTCACCCAGCAAAAAGCGCACGGAGAAGTCCTTGGTGTTGGACACAAGCTTACCTGACGCTCTGCTTTTCAGAATGAAGACAAAATATACTGAGATTATCAGTGTTCACAAATACGATAAATGTGAGAAAGGCACCGCTGACGTATATGTTGCCAATCGCACGACAAAACGTGCATGACCATAAAATATGACATACATATAAGCATAAACGTGCATAGGCATAAAAGGTTTGGGATTAAAAATATCACCACAATTGTCCCTCCCCCAGCTTCGATACTGACCACACGCTTCTGTTGGGAGTGAAAGACACACCTTAAGTATTTTGTGTACATTCACATATGCTTATTGCACATCACATAATGTGCTTAGAGAAAATGAGTTTTTTTTTGCTATGTGCATTACATCAGAGTACCGCAAAGTCACCACACAATGCTATCTTAACCTAGGTGCAACGGTTTGGCGATTTTTTTTCTCTCAAGATCTGAGGCACGTACCGTGCATCCACCGATGGGTCACTTAGGATTCGGAACATGGTGATAATTTGTCGTCATTGGACCAAGTTTGAGATTCTATTTGTGTCGTAATAGCCTGCATGCAGTATGCAGGCTGAACTTAATTCGGTTCAGGCTTCAGTCGAGCCAAACATAGCTCAGAATTCAGGTTGCAAACGATAATCTTCAGGCATCACTCAGAAGACACGCACCGACTTTGTGGGATCTAAAACAAGATTTGATCCTAAAACCGTATGGTCGACCTCCGCAGGCAAAGCTAGTCTTCGCCCAGACAACGTGCTGAATCAACCCCCACCGCCACCACCGTGCCGTGCCCACGACCACATCAGACACGTAGTTCGCGCAGCTTGCTGGAACCGAGAAGCTGTAGGCGCTGCCTCCGGACGGCGTCTGGCTGTGCTGGTGGTGACACTCCATCCCGTCTGCTGACCACTGGGATGGTGCGACGACGACGGAGCCGGGGTAGTCGCAGCGCCATCCCACGCTCTTCTTCTAGTCGGCCTGGCCTCCTGCACCCCCACGATCGATTCGACCTGTGTCGCACTCAGGACACAAGACACCAGCATCACGTCACGAGAATAGCGGCGAAATGAAACCGCCGGGGCTGCGGGAGAAGAAGACGCAAAAAGGGGCCGACTGGCAACTGGAGACGCATGTGCCCAGCGATCGGGTGGAATTTCCATATAGTTGTATGACAAATAATCCAGATCATGTAGGATAATAGTTATATCGAGGATGGCTGCATAAGCTTCTCGCTCAGCTGTTGAGGATAATAATGCACGTCAAAAACATTATCAGACCGTCCTCATCCTATAGCAAGCTGTTGAGCTATTATTTGCAAAGTTATCCCAAGTAATTATGCATGAGATTATTGCGCAGCTACAATGATCTAAACATGGGCGGCGTCACCTGGGGAGGGGGCACGACGGACGTGTCGCCCCCAACCTCGGGAACGACCATAGCTCTAGATGGGAGGAATCGGCCTAAAAACCTTTTAGTTTCTACCAAAAATCAATCGTGATACAAGTGGACCTGCCCAGGGACTATTGAGTCGGGTTGGGTGCTAGTGTCAGCTGGTGGGGTGTCCTTTAGCTACATGTATGACGTGTGCGACGAGTGTGATCAATAGCAACTTTATATCTTCGTACGCTCAAATCGAACCAATTACAGTGTATAATTTTTGTGACAATAGCTAAATAGTCTTCGCCGGAGCGGCTGCGAAATCCATCGCTCAAGCGGCGAGCTTGTTGCTGGCATATTCACCGGTTGAAAATAATATAGGGCGCACGCGCAGCCAGGCTCCCATACAAGGAGTTTGGTATGTGAATATAAATGCAGCCGTGTTGTATGGAGTTGTGTTTCACGAAAGCCATTTTTATTTTGTCGCAACAATTCTGCACTACAATTGGTGAACTAGGCGCACGTACAGATAAAAACTGACATTGGCCACGATTGCCACGTGCGTCAAATATGTAGCTAAACGACACCCTGATTGCTATTGCCGAGGCTCATAGCCAGTACTTCATGATCTGATCAAAGTGTGACCCACAAACGCACCGCAGCTCCAGTCATGCACAAATGCTGGCCGAGCAGGTCAGGTCTCAGGTCCAGGTGTGGCTTATAAGCGTGGTTGCAGGACCTGCCGTGCGCTGCTGGCGAGGCAGATTAGGACTCAGGCCAAAACCCGGCCCACAAACCCACAAATCAGTCCGGTTCGACGTTATCACGATACATCTGGTGACAGCACGTGGCGACCCGGCTCAGGGCTGAGGGCAGCACCAGAGATGGCGTGGTGAATTATTCTGTCTGCAGCCTGTCTTGTTTTCATTTTGTCTTGTTGCCACTGTTCTGCCACTGTTTCATACGAAGCTTGTATTACAGTGTGTCGCCCGCTTGCTGTGTGTATAGCTGGGACAACAGCCGCTGTTGGCCGTGATGAACAGTTGGAAGACCGGTATCAGAAGTGCGTCCACTCCTACATATCGCCCACCCAGCTAATATCGATTGCGATCACAAAGCACCTCGGCATAAAACGAGCCAGTTAGTTATTAGAGTTTTAGGGCGCATATAAAATAAGCCAGCACAACGGACGGTGACACCCATCGCTTATACTACAGAAACACAATGACACCAGGACACAAACAAAATGAAGCAGCACTCAAAAACATTATTCGGAGAAACTGCAAAACCATAAGGCAGAATCAAACTGAGCATATACTACCACGACCCAACTACGGCATCACTACTGTGAAAAACAATACCGCACATGGCCCATCACCACTCAAACAAACAGATCTGATACAACAATACAACTGCACATTAGGAGGCTATGTACTCCTACCTCACAGTGGATAAATCGAGAAAACAACCATAACACTCAGGTGAAGACTCACAATGCACCTACAAAACAGCTGCCACTCCCTCATACACATAAACACCACAGCACTGACAAGGAAATCACTAGTACATAGCACTAAAATGCCCGTAAACACCCACAACAAACGACGCCTCCTTGCCCTAAAGACAATATACATCAGACACATCGATGCAGCTAAAAAGAAGCAAATCAACGCGCGTGGAACACTGAAACTCTGCGAGTCGATGCGCCCCAAGCCCTAAGAACTAACTAGCTGAAACTCTACGATGGCCAGTCCCCCCTCCCCGGTGACATGTCTTGCAGTGTAATACCGGAAATGTAAATTGCCCGTACGTCCAGTGCCCCTCACATAATGCACGCGAATTGTTATCAAAAACAGAAGTCTCAAGTCCGCATATTTCATAAAAGCTTGTTTCCTAGCAAACTGTCTTGAAAATGACTTCGGTTAAGAGGAAACGATGACAAAATGCAGAGATGGCCTATGTGCAAATTGTAATCTTGAATATCATGAACTACGGGGGTATACTACACAAACACAACGAAGGTACCAAGAAAATAATACGATCAGTTAAATCGACAAGCAAGAAGATCACTAACGCTACACTCGCATTCATATAAAATAATCTGCTTCCAAACTACTCAAACACACACGCACCCACCACACACACACACACACACACACACACACACACACACACACACACACACACACACACACACACATACACACACACACATATATATATATATATATATATATATATATATCACCATGATGGTCAAAAAAAGTACCGAACTTATCCTTGTTTTTCCATAGACACTTCCTGCACCAAACTAGAACCGGTAGGGAAGAGTTGGGGGTCCATGTACCTAAGAGCTTTTTCTGGTTGTGAATGAAAAAATTTGGCACAAAGCTTTTCGAGACAAAAACATGCACTTTTATGAAATTTCATGGAGCCTGATTAGTGTGTGACCCCGCAATCTCTAGGCTTACCGGTACCCAAGTTCACACACATTTCATATTTTGAAATGATGGGTGCAGGAGGAAGGGGAAAGCCCTCTCGTATATTTATTCAGCAATATATTATTGTAATATATTACTAAAGCATATATATTACAGAAGTATATATCACAGCAATATATTACTCTTCAGTAATACATTTTTATATTATTATTAATGTAGCGGTTTAGCTAACAGACTGACTGGAGGGAGGAGGGGGACGAAATCCGTTAACCTCTCCGGTTATTTGTAAGTATCTCCCGATTGTATCGGTCGATATACGCCATTGTTTATGTACCCAACTCGAAATGTTCGTCACGTCGTCTAAAGCAATAAAACTGTAAATAGTCCGAACATTTTTCGAGTGAGAGGAAGTCAAAGTAAAAAAATTTCACGGCACCAGACTACAAAAAAGAGCGGATAATGCACTTCCAGTATATCGGCAAATGGGAAGTGTTCTTGACAATACTAGCCACTTACTTGATGCACATTGATATGCTATGTAGCTTCAAGGTCATGCTAGATCACCGAGGTCAAGTCAGGTTAGGCTCATGACAGGCCAATGGAATCAACCTAGGTCAACTTGAAGGCTGTCATAAGTGCAAATGACTCATGCGATTCATGTTTCTTTTTCTTTATTGGGGTTTATTCACGACGCACTTTATGTAATTGCTACCATCGGTGCCGTCCACACTGCTTCGCCGGTGGGCCATGGAATTGGTAAATGTCCGAGCGATGCCAACGTCGAACCCGTGACTTTTGTAAACGGGAGTTCAACGCTCTAATCACTCGTCATTCCCGCCCCACAATGGATACGCTTCACGATTTCGCGTGTCATCCTTGTGCATAGGCCACACTATCTTTATCTGTATTATTCCAATTTTTGTAAATGGACTGCCGACGAAAGTACTCCTTGCATTCACATTTTATACATGATACTCCTCACACATTTAAAACACAGTAGCTTTTACCATTGTGAACATAAGCGTTTGCGTATTTTATTCATGCACCACAGCTCTTTCTTCGTCAGGCGGCCCGGTTCCGATATCTGGAGCGGAAGATGGGTAGACACCGACCGGCCTATTTGCACAACACTTTTCTCGCTCTTCGCTATTCAATATTCCTGAAATACTGCGGCGAGACGTGAAGGATATGCGGTGCTGGAAGAGAGAGAGGGTTCTGGGAAGGTGTATCGAGCATATCATCGACTTTGATCGGCACTCTTTGAAGTCAAGCACGAAGATCAACCTGTAGACAAGATCTTCACGACTTTTATAAACATTGTAGGACGGGAGACATAATGGAGACGTATCGGACCAGGGTGCCGACTGTAGGGTGGCGAGGTCGGGGGCGCGGGGTCGGTGCGGGGGATGTGGGATAGGGGATGGGGAGGGGGGTCGTCTTGGAGGGGTGGGGAATTGAATGGGGGCGGGGGATAAAATGTGGAAATGATTGTTTTTTTTTTGTCGTTCGTCGTCTGGAAGGAGGGGGGAGGGTACTGGTGACTGGTAGGGAAAGGGGTGTGTGATCGTCTCCTATCTTGTAGGCAGTTTGTCTTGGTTGTCTTGTCTGCGCCCCGTTCTCGTTCATCCTTTCACGAATTTATTTAGCGAGGCCAAGTCTCTCACTGCCACCACTTCCATTCGTGAGTGAACCTAGCTTGGTGGTGGCGCTAGGGAAGGCTAAGGAAGCCGCGTGGCTGGAGAGAGGGGAGACACATGGGTTACGGGTCGACATAGGAGTTGGAATTCACCGGTCACCGGCCGTCGTCCAGCTTCTGGGCCCCTTATGTTCGGGAATCCCACTTATTTCCCTCCCTTCCCCCACCAGCAAAGCTCCCACGGGTCACCGGATTTGCGATTTGCGGGCTCAAGTAATTATGCGTTAAAATTTTGACAACGATGGGTTTCTGACAGCTGCATGCACACGTTGGGCCCCAAACAGCCCCCACTGATCATTAATTACCCCTAGCTACTTCATGCAAACTCACATCCATTTCCTTTCATTCCGAACGTTCGCTCCATTAATGCAAAATGCACGCGTTTGGCCCGCGATTTCTTTCCCTCCAGTGGTATGTGAACATTCAGGGAGTCATACTTTCAGATTGTTGCTTAGGGCTTTCTAGCCCAAACTTAAATGTGAATTACCCATGCTTAGGTCCACAACTGTGACCGGCTGACGCGACACTGTTGGTTGTGCATGACAAACTATTACTTACGTTACTGCCTTCAAGGCTCGAGAATACTGGGCTGCGACATTCCGTTAGTTTCCGTTTGGGCCTGTCTGGGCTTGAGTATTAATGGCCGGCATACCTAACCTTAAATCAGTCAATGCCCTGACGGGGCTTGCACGCTGAAACTTGCGATCCGCAGAAACCCCCCACAGGTGGTCCTGGGCCACAAATTGATAAGTGTGTTCCTCCAATCTATCTAACCTATCCTGCCCGGGGTCATTTAGGGAGACCCACACAATCCTCTGCCTGTCCTATCCTTGGGGACTTATGGAACGCCAAACTTCATCTTCCCCGCCTGTGATACAACCAAGAGGCCCAGGCCTGCGTGGTCAACTGAGACGGGGTAGGAAACCATCCTGGCCGTTTTTGGCTATACTACCTAAAACTGTGCGCACAGCATTTCATCCCGAACCAAAATTGGGCGCCGCTGCCTGCAAGCTTACCCATCGACCCGTCGGGTCTGACCTCCCTCGGGATGCCCTTCCACGCTCTTGGATCACCAGGCCGGAGGGATTTGCGGCCAATAATTACTCAAGTTATCCAGCTGCCCTGTGAATTGTCCAGTCTTTCCGGCACGCTTTCCCAGGGGTTCAACCAACAGTGCTTCGTCATTTCCCGTCTTGGATCAGCCATCCTCAGTCTCCTCCGAAGAGAAGGAGGCGGAGGTTATTCGTGACTCACGTCTGGTGCCCATGAAATTTATCGCCCATGGAAGGGCGGCTTGCAAACCGTCTCCTCGCTAAAATGTATAAATCTTCTTACGTTATCCGCCACAGTCAGTAATCGAGAGTCCTGTCTTGTCCTGTCTTGTTGGCTAGCTTTTAAACCATGGACGAACACAAAATTATTTCACTACCCAATCCTAAATCGCATTTAGTGTATTTGATGACGTAATGGTCAGTGCTTTGGACGTTCCTTAAGGACACCAACTTGGGGTTGGACTTCCAAATTGTAATCATGCAATCAACATCCCATTGAAAATCGAATTAAGATATTGGTGCATGGTGTGTCGTAACTGTTTTTACCAAGAGAGGGGAAGAGAAATATGGAGGTAGAGACAGAGAACGAGAGTTAGAGTCAGAGACAGAGTCAGAGACAGAGACAGAGAGAGAGGGGGAGAGAGATAATGAGAGAGAGAGAGAGAGAGAGAGAGAGAGAGAGAGAGAGAGAGAGAGAGAGAGAGGGAGAAGAGAGAGAGAGGGAGATAAAGAGAGAGAGAGAAATGAAAGCACAGATAGGCAGAGGGGCAGAGAGGCAGAGGCCGGTGTTATGCACAATTTGTCCATTTGTACAGTGTATCCGCAGAGTGACGTGTGACCCAACAGATTTCCGCAATACTTTATGTCCCATGGACAGGAGTGGTTAATTAGCACAGGTCGTGCCATATCTGTGTTCTATTTACATCATTTCAAGACCAGGTGGTTCTCCCATCTTTCCTTCGGACGTGAATGAAGGTGTACTCATGATAACATGCGCTTTTCCAAGTCATATATCTCATAGGTGTAGTCAATGGACAGAGAAGAAAGAAAGCCTACGTATTCTACCACCTTACACTCTTCCTCACCTCCTTTCATACGCACGTACATACACATTTATGCACTTGGTTACATTCCCGTTCCGGGGCCGAACCTCTACGCTTCGCTCACACTTTCACTTGTCTTCATTTAAGTCCAGCTGGCTCCAACTCCTCCTCCCACTCCCTTGTCCCCCACACCAGGGATGATTTTATCATTTTCATCTGCCTGGGGTCATACAGTTTCATATTATCGGTGACGGGCGGGTCAGCCCTGGACAGTGGTACGTGGACATCCACCGGTTCACTCACACGGCCGAGGTAGCGGTGCAGCGAGGCTTCCGTCACTGTTCACAACACGATCCAAGTCTTCGTCTGCTGTCGGCGTCCTGGCGGCCCCGTCAAATGTTCGGCGTGAAATTTCGTCGATGAATCCCCTGCGGTGACTGGCCTCGTGGTATTTATACCACTCTCGGTGGCTGTCCCGCCGTCGGCAATAGGTGTGCCCAATGCCGTCGCCCGACCAGGACGACCTTGTTTGTCCGTCACGGTCTAGGGGGGCATTCACGCAGCCTTCTGGTCCGGACTGCTGGGGCGAGCCGCCTGGCAGGCTGGTCCGGACTGCTGGGGCGAGCCGCCCGGCAGGCTGGTCCGGACTGCTGGGGCGAGCCGCCTGGCAGGCTGGTCCGGACTGCTGGGGCGAGCCGCCCGGCAGGCTGGTCCGGACTGCTGGGGCGAGCCGCCTGGCAGGCTGGTCCGGACTGCTGGGGCGAGCCGCCTGGCAGGCTGGTCCGGACTGCTGGGGCGAGCCGCCTGGCAGGCTGGTCCGGACTGCTGGGGCGAGCCGCCTGGCAGGCTGGTCCGGACTGCTGGGGCGAGCCGCCCGGCAGGCTGGTCCGGACTGCTGGGGCGAGCCGCCTGGCAGGCTGGTCCGGTCCGGTCCTGCTGCGGTCCGGTCCGGTCCTGCTGCGGTCCGGTCCGGTCCTGTCCTGCTGCGGTCCGGTCCAGTCCGGTCCTGCTGCGGTCCGGTCCGGTCCGGTCCTGCTGCGGTCCGGTTCGCGACGGTACATACGCCGTATCGAACAATGTAAGCCAAGCCGTCTTACATGACGTTGAGATGGACGGCGGCTGTTTACATATGTGGTGGAGTGTAGTTTTGCAGGCATTGCAGCTGTGGTGACATATTTTACCCCAGTAATACCACTAAGTAGCCAAGATGTCTATTCCGTGAGTGGGAAGGACGGGGTCAAGGGTGCATATTTACAGCGCGTATGTTTTTGTAGACAGCGGATGAATTTACAAACAACCTTGGCGTAAAATATATTGAGGGGAGGGAAGCAATGGCCAATGAGCTCCCTGTGGTTGCGGTACCGGGCAAAAACCTCAGCTACAGCGCAAACCGCTCTGAATTACTTGGCAATACCGGTCGGTTCTTAACCTGCACAAAAGAAGGTAATTCGCAACACGAACTGTACACCATTCCATACGTGTGCGTGCACGCATTCACGCGTACATACCAGCAACGTCTACCGAATATTTCGTCACGCGTAAAAGACGACTTCCCCACCTGCTTTCCCAAGTCATGCATGCTATTAGGCATAATTTGTCCAGCGTGCTGCCACTGCCCTGATTCATGAGAAGCAACATATTATAGCCACTGTTTAATTCAATGAAGAATGGCTCTTAAGTGCTCCTGGGTTTTAGACATTGCGTGAGACGAAATGTACGACCCTCAATATACCAGGATGTGCTGAGTTTACATCAAAAGTAACGTTAGGGATTATGCTATATTACTCAACGTTTCGGCCAGGGGCCATCGTATAATATCACTCCTGACAATGGCCCCTGGCCGAAACGTTGAGTAATATAGCATAATCCCTAACGTTACTTTTGATATAAACTCAGCACCTCCTGGTATATTGAGGGTCGTACCTTCCGTCTCACGCAATATTATAGCCACAGCACAGCATACACACAACAACACACAACACACAACACACAACACACAACACACAACATACAACAGCCCAGGGGTACTCCCGCTGCCGGCGGGTCGGATGATCTGCGTCGCCCCCGACCTCGGCGGCGGCGCGGCACCAGGGCAACACCCCAGGGGCGCCCCCGCTGCCGGCGGGTCGGATAATCTGCGTCGCCCTCGACCTCGGCGGCGGCGCGGCACCAGGGCAACACCCTAGGGGCGCCCCCGCTGCCGGCGGGTCGGATAATCTGCGTCGCCCCCGACCTCGGCGGCGGCGCGGCACCAGGGCAACACCCTAGGGGCGCCCCCGCTGCCGGCGGGTCGGATAATCTGCGTCGCCCCGACCTCGGCGGCGGCGCGGCACCAGCGCGTGTTCGCGTGGGCGGCAGTTGTGCGCGGTCAGACGGAGAGACGCGCGCGCTGTCCGTCCGCCGGCGGCCAGACGGTGTCCGAGTGTCGACACGACCGCACGGACGGAGACCGGACACCTCGTCAGCGGCTGGGTCGGAGAGGCTAGCAGGTGAGACTGCCGGCAGACCACCCCAGCTGCCGGGTCAGGGAGCTGTCGGGTGAGGCACGGCAGGCCCAGCGGCATATGGTGGTGTCTGGAGCTCGGAACGTTGGGTGAGCCCCGGATAATTTTAGTTGGTCGTGACATTGCGATTTTCTCCATATTATCACCAGCATAAGTAATGCGGAAAAAGTGCTTAGCATCTCTGAAGCAATTTCACAACCACGTACCGATATCTACCAACAGATTTCGAAGTCTATTCGACACATACTGGAAATTTTCATTTTATGCACTTCGAACAGCGGCATATATCATAAATGACACATTAAGATCACCGTTTGCTCATCTTAATGTCATCTGCCATTTCGATCAACTTAATGCCATCTTCATAATTCGTGGCTATTTCTGCTGGAGACTTGGATGGGAGCATGGTGCTGAACTCAAACAGCAGATTACCTGGTGCTCGGAAGAATGCCAGATGGTTTCGCCAATGTCTTGACGATGCAAGGGCTCACTGGTGACTTCTAGACACAAATTTGGAACAAATGGTGCAAATGGTTACGCGTCGTCACGTCACGCGGGCGGGTCAGCGCCTACAGGTCTTGCGAGTGCCTCCAGGGGAGTGGATCTGGCCGCTCAGCATCGCCGGTGAAGGCACGAAAAACGGCCAACCAGACACATGTTGATAGACATCTGGTTTGTTCTCAAGTTTGCGGCGTCTTGGAAACTCAAGGCTGGGAAGAGTGAAGTGAAGAGTAGGCTTCATCTCACAGAGCCTTGGATCGACTTGTAGCTGCTTTCAGTCGGTCAGACCTTGCAATATGCAAATATATATAGCTATTTTTTTGCTGATATAGCTGGCGTAATGAGTGTACTCCAGATCGGGGGCGCAGCCGGGATCTTCTCAATAGAGGCTGACCAAAAACAAATGTCATTTAAGGAAGACCGCTTTCGGTGCAAGAAGCGCGTGAAAATTATTCGTTTGGCGTCACGCAAATCCAAACATTTCTTCCTTTATCTAGTGTAAACCTTTTGGGCAGGCGACGGGGTGGGGAACCTCTGCTCCAGATACTCGAAACAGAATTAGTGTAGAGCAGGAATGATTGCATGTGTTTTAAAACTGTCCACAGTCGCTAAGCTGGTGACTTCGCGACCGGAACAAGATAATGTCTCAGCATAATACCACCGTTCTCTTGGTTAGCCTATGCCATATTAACTTCAGACCTTCATGTGAAATTCCACAGTATTATTACACTGCACACACCAGTCGCTCTGCTGAGCTTGTGTGCTTAAAAAACACAAGGTTATGCAAGTGCAGGAGACCGTATCTTGCTAATAGATGGGATGGTTAACACAGCGTCGTTTAACTTAAAAGCATGAAGCCGGCGGTGACGGTTGCAACACTTATTGCTACCGGCACCCTTGTCTCGTGGCAAAAACAAGCGCAAGTCCTCTGGGCGCGCGGGTGCGGAACGGTGAGCAAGTGTCATATTTTCGGAGCAAAACAACATTTCAATGTCGTTAATTCGCCCTTAAGTTCTAAATTGTTGCCGACTCGCTAACTTTTTATTTGTCGGTCATCGTTACCCTGGTCCTTTGGCCCTACAACGCGCAAATACTTTCACCACTTGCCAATACTTCGTACTCGCAATGTTCCATAACATGTTGTTGCAACCTGCACTTAAAAAACACTTCCGGGGTAAGTTGCAGCAGCCTAAATCAACGTCGGACTGCGCTCGGCGTCAACCTGTATCAACGCTTTCTTGGCTCGCAATGCAACAAAACAACCGCGTAATTGCCTATGTTTATTGAGATGTATGAAGAAAATGTGTCAAGTTAAGAACATTGTGAACCTCATTCCATTTTTCTATGGAAGTTTTTTCCCGACAGAGAAAACGCAGCGACGAAAAATGTGCAACTACGCAAGCGATGCTTGCTCCTTTTATAGCTTACATAAACCATTAGCTATGGCTAGCCAGGAACTACACTAATGGCATTACTGTAAAGATAGAACATTAGGCCTTCAGATGATGTAAAGATAGAACATTAGGCTTTCAGATGATGCAAACTAATACCACCGATTCATAATATTTTTCTTTCAAGTACATTTTATCAACTTACCACATGGTCAGTCACAACTTATCCCCATAGCGGGTAGGTTGGTTAACCGGTAGTTGTGCTGTTTTGCTCTCTGGTGGAAAGCCCGGATGATGCGACGTGAAACAATATTGGGCATGCCGCTAGAATGTTTAAACTTTGCGCGAGCGTAGCTCTCTCGTCCCTACGATCCAAAGTGACGCGGTATTTTAAGATCCAGCATAATTACATCGACTAAACCCGGTCTACGCTACGTCATATTGGCTAACTTTGCCTACAATGACAGGCATGTCAGATAAATAAACCGGGAGATAATAGCATACTGTTCATCTTCCCTTCCTCGTCTACGTTGGCTTAACGTGAGAAAGTGACTGACACACTGCGGTTTGTCAGTTCATCAGACGTATATTTGTCTATTCTCGTCCAGATAGGCCACATATGGCCTGAGCTAGCTGGGACGGGAAGTGCCACACCAGGTCACACCGCTCCACCGGAAGACTCGTGCGCACCACCTTGTGGTTGGAACACCGATTAAGATCGACGATTCGATTTAAAGAATCTGTCTTTTAGAGAACTTCGTCTTTTGGAGAAGAACTTCGTCATACAGTTTGCAATTGGCTTTCTTCCTGCTTATTCACCAATCTTTACGGCGGAAGTGGACGAATTGAGAGACGGTATCACTCGGAGCGCCGAACAGGCTGGGATGTGCCGCCAATCAGAGAACAAAGCGGTAACAAATGCGTGTTACCGATGTAGTCTGTAGAACTACAAGAATTAATTGTTTTAAGTGTGAAACTAAATTGAAGGCTACTCGGGGCGATTGAAGTTTTGGTAGCTGCCACACCAGTGGCCCTTGCGTCCAACTGAAGATGTTTGCTTCCTTGGACTATCCAGCTTGCATACGGGGGAACTGGTACATCTTCGCGATGCTTTCGTAATGGCTATGGAAAGCGTATCAGCATCATATGGCATAATCTGTACTGTACCTATGAATATACACTCATTTGTCTTTGGTACTACAGTGGTGGGCTGAGCCTCAGCCAACTCATCGCTTTCTGAGCGCGACTTTTTGCACAGAACATTAACAAATATCAGGTGCCTATGTGGGCGCTGGACATACGATAGCGGGTGTTAAAGGCTAAATTCAGTCGAATTTCCGTTCATATATGATCAATCCCGACAGACGTATTAATGTCGATATCTCCACGCGTCTTCAAGCATGTACGCATGGATGATATGAGATGCGATGCATTCACTATATTACACTCCTAACAGCAGAAATAGACAGCGCCGCTTCTCCTTGTGACTGGGCTTGACAGTCGCAGTTGTATTCAAGTTTGTTACCACTTCGCCACCGGGAGGGGGGGGGAGGACGGCGGGTGCCTGCTGCGGTGCGATGCTGATAAATCTGCCAGCTCGCGGAAATGTCGGCGCTAATCTCTCTTGTCTTGCCATACGTATTGATAATACTTGCTCATATTGATAAAATTGACATCACATCGTTAATCGCTGTTCAAATTTGCTCACGGGCGAAAATGTCACTACCGGCATCTTTCTTTGAATAACGATTGAATGCACTTCATAGCGATTATTTGGATAAACATGGGCCGAGCCGTGCCGGGACGTTCCGGTGTACCTGTGCATCACACACACGGGAGCATGTGTGCCAAATTATGGACTATATTCGGTCCGATCTCGCCCGTATCAGTGGGACATGGAACACCATAGCTTTGGGAGAGCCAGCACTGAGGGGATGGGGGCTAGCTTCCAAAATAATACCAACATAAACCACCATGCGCGTTATGCTTACATGGGACCATATGGCCACACACCACCAGAAACGGAGTCAGTATATTAACCTGCCTGTAGCGATTTCAGAGAGCACAAAAGCTTGGACAATGCACGGTTCAAAACAATTATTTCCAATGCGTGATCAGCGATGCATGATGTAAGGATGAAATGTGGACTCCCGGTTCTGCCACCAACACCACCACATGATTCTCCTGTGCACCAAAAGTTGGTCCTACAATGAAAGTTTGGCCTTCCTTGCTGTCAGAATACGGCCAATGCAGTTTTGCTCTGGATAGGATACCAGCCTGGTCACCAGCGTCCTATGAACAGATGGCACTTTTTACTCGACTAATCTTGATAACGTCCAAAAGAAAGTGCACTTTTCAGAACGTAATACGACTGCTGCCATTCTGAAAACCTTTATAGCTGCCCATCGGTGCGGCACGCCATACGCCATCGAAAAGCTAGAGACACTGTGAAGCAAAAAAACAGAGCAGCAAAGCGAGGAAAAAAACTGGATTTAGCTAGGTACTGTAATGGGGACAGCAAAAAGGTCTTTAGTTTCTACAAGCTGAGTAAAGTTTCTAGCACAATTGGTCCACTGGAAGTAAATGGGACTACATTGGGTGAGGATAGTGAGATGGTTGAGGAGCTGAGCAAGCAGTTTAAATCAGTGTTTACATTAGAAGATATGACCAATCTGCCGACCGTACACCATAGTTCAGTGACATGTGATCTGATAAATGATGCTGATTTCATTGATAGTGATGTTGTTTTCAACCATATCAGGAAAATAAAGCCAAACAAGGCAGCAGAACCTGATGCAGTTTATGCTAGGGTATTGCGGGAAGCTGAAAAGGAACTGACATTTCCACTTAGTATAATATTTCGTAGATCAGTTTCACAAAATGAAATTCCAACAGATTGGGAAAGGGCAAGTGTAGTTCCTATTTTCAAGATAGGAGAAAAAGGGAAAATTGAATACTACAGGCCAGTAAGTCTCACATCCCTAGTCTGCAAAGTACTCGAATGAATTATCAAGGATAGAATAGTGAGTTATCTGGAAGGAAACAGATTGATTCAAGATTCTCAACATGGGTTTAGAAAAGGACGATCGTGTCTCACAAATATCTTGGACTTTTTGAACTTCGCCACAGAACAATTTGATGAGGGAA
Organism: Imbricaverruca yamaguchii; assembly: GCA_034440575.1. Lineage (NCBI taxonomy): Eukaryota > Metazoa > Arthropoda > Thecostraca > Neoverrucidae > Imbricaverruca > Imbricaverruca yamaguchii. The sequence continues at coordinate 3,541,275 of JAOTOL010001646.1, read as the reverse complement.
ATCAGGTTGATGTAACATATCTTGACTTTAGTAAGGCTTTTGACAAGGTACGCCACACACGATTAATGATACAGCTGCAGGCCCATGATATTGCAGGTAACATCTTAAAATGGATAGAGTCATGGCTTTCAGATAGACAGCAAAGAGTGATGCTAAATTGTATAAAGTCATCATGGTAAAATGTTCTTAATGGAGTCCCCCAGGGGTCAGTACTGGGCCACTACTGTTCATTATAATTGTAAATAACATTGAAAGTGGCCTAAGTAGTAAAGTTTTAAAATTTGCGTATGATTTGAAGGTCCTTAGGGCAATAACATATCAAAATGAGCATATCTCGCTGCAAAATGACCTAGACGAACTTGTGAAGTGGTCCGAAGAATGGCAAATGAAGTTTAATTTTGATAAGTGCAAAATCATGCATGTAGGTAAGCAGTATATGAAGGCTCCATACTTGATGGGTGGCCAAGTGCTATCAGTGACTCAACAGGAGAAGGATTTAGGTGTTATTCTAAACACAAAATTGGGGGCATCAGAACAGACCAAGGAAGCCAGGCAGTTAGTTAGTTAGTAGTTATTTGGGTTTTAGTGCGCATCAACTGCAGTGGTTATACAGCGCCCATGGAAGCCAGGAAGAAGGCACTGATAATGCTTGGGGAAATAAATAGGAATGTATCATACAGAAGGCAGGAAGTCATCAATAAGCTTCACTGGGCATATGTCAGGCCACATTTGGAATACTGCATCCAAGCTTGGTCTCCTAGCTATGAAAAAGATTGTTGGCTTTTAGAAAAAGTACAAAAAGGGCTAAAAAAATGGTTAAAGGTATAGGAAACCTGGCATATGAGGAAAGATTGAAGAAATTGAATATGTTTTCACTTAGATATAGAAGGCTGAGAGGAGATCTCATCGAGATCTTTACATTTGTTCATGGTCTGGAGAGGGGATATCTTGGGGAAATGTTGGAATTTAACAGAAGTGATGCAATTAGAGGTCATAAATTCAAAAGTAAAGTTAACCATAGCAGAACAAGGTTAAGACAGACTTTCTTCGCCAACAGGGTAGTAAAACACTGGAACCAGCTGCCAGAAACCATTGTCAGTAGCAGCACATTGAACATCTTTAAAAACAGCATAGACAATCATTATGAGAATAGAGGGTTTGCTTTTCAGTATTACAGGGAGGGCTGATTGACAGATTTAGTGGGCAACTGGGAGAGTGTACAGAGTGCAACCAAGAAGGACCCTTGTGGCTCATAGTTGCACTAATCCTTTATGTCTTTATGTCTTTATGTCCTTATGGCTCAATGCGGCACTGCATAAACTCAATGCGACACCTCGTATTTATTAGTGCGACGCTCCATACAGCTCGGTGCGACGCTCTATATCGCTCAGTGTGACACTCCAAACCATGCAGTGCGATACTGCATTCCGCTGACTGCCACTCCACACCGATCAGTGCGACGCTCCATATGGTTCAGCACAACACTTCATACCGCTCAGTGCGACACTCCATGCAGATCAATGCGACGCTCTATATCGCTCAGTGCGACGTTCCAAACCACTCGATGCGACACTCCACACCGCTGACTGCGACACTCCGCACCAATCAGTGCGACACTCCATATACCTGACTGCGACGCTCTATATCGCTCAGTGCGGCACTCAATACCACTGACTTCACACATAGCAGTACGACTGCGACTGACTACGACACGACACTCTAAACGGCTCAATACGACACTCCATACCGATCAGTGCGACACTCCATACGGCTCAGTGCGACACTCCGTATCGATCAGCTGCCAACGCTGTGCGCCTTAGACGTCGGCATCCGGATGTAGTGAACCACTGCTCTCCAGACTGGTGATCGATGGCGACCTTGTCACCGTCTCCACTGTTGTTCGAAGGATGTATCGTGACTATGACTCATGTTGACCGCTTCCGGTGCATGCTGCGCGAGGGCTTCCCCAGGACTCGCTGACTCCATCTCAACGGCGGATGGGGGGAACGCGTCCTCACAAAATTGGTGAAATTTTCCATTACGCGTATGGGGTTGCATGAGAAAATGGACCTAAAACCTTTAGGAAAACTATCGCTGCGCCACTTTAAGCATCCACAAAGCTTCTCGCGCCCTCAAGCACACTCAATAGCTTATTCGCAAAATATAGAGGGCATCACAACATTCTTAAAGGTACGGAAAGAGTTGAAAGGCTCTTTAGCTTTTACAAGTTTCAATAAAAATTGCAGTGTGAGGGCACTGCGGGTTCCAAAATAGTGAAACAATTGTTGTGGATTGTATTATAAGAGTGACTAATCAAGCAATTAACATCGGTGTTTGTTGAAGGGAACTGAAGCACTTGTGAAAACATTGGAGTTCGCACTATGACAAGGAATAAGTCAAATGATCTTACAATTACAGAATCTGTAGAAAACCAATTGCTTAAAGATGAACGTAATACAACCGCATGGCAGGATGATATATATGCCAGGATTTCAGTTGAACGTGCTCGCGCTTTAGCAGCTCTTCTAGGTGGCATTTAGGTCGGTCATTTTGGTGTTCCGAACAGAGACGCAGACAAGGAGGGGGCCGCGGGGCCACCCCTCCCTCTTAGCAGAAAATTGGACTGTGTCAAGCAAGAAATGCTCACATTTTCACCACACCAGCCATGAACTTTCAACGCGTTTCGCGCGCCGATAGCTTCTCCTTCACATTGCTTTTCTGTGGCTCGGTCCCCTCAAGGAAGTCCTAGGAGCGCCCCTGGCTCGGAAGTACCTCATGATTGGCGTATCGCAAATGCTGCCTTGATTTATAAAAAAAATACTAGAATCTCTGTGGGAATGACCGTTTTATGTTTTTTTTTCGTGAATGGGAAAGTATGCTAGTAACAAATTTATCGGCATTGGATTCGGTGCCTTCCTTCGGACATGGGATTCTGATGAGACTGGTCATGGCGGCACAATGGGGTCGATATATATTCTCTAGAACTCAGAATATAACATTAGTTTTGTCTTTAGCCTCTTTACATTTTTTTCTTCTTCTCTTCGTATAGTATCTTACATTTTGCCTAACCCAGAGAAGCCTCTGTGGGTCCGAATATGCTCTAAATAATCGTGTCTTGAGATCTTTATTCATTTACCTTTATATATTTTTGAAACGCATTCTTTGTCGTTTTCTCATTACAGCCGCCACCATCGCCTGGGATAGGAGGGGAAATTGCAAGTGCGCAAGCTGACTCGAGCTGTTTCTAACTTGTACGTGATATCACATTGAAAGTCTTCAGTGCTGTTCCGTGAAAAATCATATGTCCACATGATTCCTCGAGAAAAAGGATACGCGTGACGCAGCTATAGCGCACGTCCTGGTGCATAGTGAATGGAACATCGAGCATGAAAGCATGCGGAACAGCATTGGCACACCTTCAAATATCTAACTCTTAGCCTGGCCGAAACGGGAACGTGAGAATAGCACAGATTTGCAGTTTGACTTAACCTGCATGGTGAAGGCTTAATCAAGACGATCGGATAATTGCTTATCCATATATGATGAAACGGAAACGGGTCTTCCGTCGTCAATTAAGTTTGTATTTTTAAACTTAAAGCATATCCTATTGATGTCGCCGATAGTCGTTGTTCCGACTTGCGTGAGCAATTTCGAGAGAACAGATAAACACATCGCAACTATAACGCAGAGCCGGTTGTCATTACAGAGATGCAGGCTACGGTCCTACGGACGGCGCTGCTGCTGCTCTGGATCTCATGTGCCGTGTCAGCTCGGAGTTCTGATGCGGTGAGCCATATTCTGTGCAATCTAGCATTGCGTAAAATCGCTTAGAATAAATGAATTTGATATCGACGAAGCAGTATACTAAATGGGGTGAGATTCCGTTCAAGGCATTTATTATTGTCTTAACTGATGCTTCATCATTTCAACTGATCGAAGTAATATAGTAGTGTGTCTGCTGCATGATACTCACCCGTCTTTGGAAATAATGTGGAAGGCTAATAATCGTCTTCAATTTTCACCCTTCCTCTGGTCGAAAACTATAACATCGAAGAACGGTAGTCGATCAACGAGCTAGCAATTTCACGGGGATAGTAGACCCGCAGATTAAGTGCTTCGATTGATTCGTCGATTTAGGAAATCTAAAAACACTGAAAGGTATTTCCAGCTGGATGTTCTCGTTTGCTCGATTATAAGATGGCCAGGCAAACACAATCCTTCATTACCATGCGCTGACATGTACCGCAACGGAAAAGACACTGCTTTTTTCCAGGTGAAGCCGCTTCAAGAGGACGAATCAGAAGACGTGGATTCAGTTCTAACATCTCTAAAGCCGTATCACGTCGTTCATGGTGAGTGGAGGACCTAACTCATACACAGATCAACCGATTATCGGAAGCCAAGGGGACCCTGTCGAACCAGCCACGGCACGGATGCAGAAGAACGATAGCAGAAGACGCTGCAAGCAAGAAGAGCTCCAGCCTTTTTTGAGGAGTCGCACCACGAGGACCGAGGAGACCCCTGAGGGGCGACACAGTGAATACAACACACTACTGCACGCCAACGCCTGCGCTTCACAAGATACACAATGTACCGCACACAAACCTCACCACTCCACACACCTCAGCGGCGTCTAACCTCCCAGGGCGGCTACGCTGCTGCGCCATTCTCACCAGCAGACCTTCTCGCCAGATCCGTGCCTGCTCGGCCTCCCGCCAGATCCGCCCGGCCGCGCCGGACGGATCTGGCGGTAGGGGGGTGACCGCCAGATCCGTGCCTGCTCGCCCTCATACTGCCATATCCTCCCTCCGACCCAAGCCCAACGTCACCACATACTTCCAGAGTCCGACTATCGTCGTTACCCAGACGACTGTCGTGCCCTCCGTATCCCGCCGGACGCCTCACTCGGCACACAGTCTACCCACATATCGACAGCTCCAACGTTCCCCTCCCCGCCCCTCCTCCCAGCTCCATTTAGTACCGGCAATAAATACCAATTACGTTTGTTTGACAATGAGCCCGCTACTTCAATAGAGATGCGTCTTTCCAATCAAGCTTACAAACTTTAGCTCGGGAATAAAAAGAACCAGCATATTGGTCGCACTCGAAGAAGCGCATTTTCGAGATTAGTTAATTCTTATGGGGTTTAGGGGTTTAAAATAAGCATATGTTAACCATCGGCATGAGTTTTTAGGCAAGTAAAAAGGTGTAGATGAAAACTAAGCAGATTATTATAGTTGTAAGCAAGATCTCTGTTGATTATATCAATATTATCACTCACTCCAGCAGAATAGGCGTACAGTAAATGGAATGTTGAAGGAAATGGAGCGGTCTGTGTGTGTGTGTGTGTGTGTGTGTGTGTGTGTGTGTGTGTGTGTGTGTGTGTGTGTGTGTGTGTGTGTGTGTGTGTGTGTGTGTGTGTGTGTGTGTGCGTGCACTGATGTACAGTTGCTTGGGATAGTTTTCGAAGGGGACTCCAAGGGAGATGGGTGGATTTGGGTATGTGTCCTCCTCAAATGTCGCCAAGCATTACGTCCATCGGCGACCACGGACAAAATAGATTCAAAAACGCCCATATCCCACTGTCGAATGTCCGTGATGTCGCGGATGACTGGTAGTACACAGCCCCGTGCCCTTCGCCACCAAAAACTGGGTGATCTAGCGCGTGTTTTTCTGAGTGAATTGCACGACTAATAGATAATAGTAGCGTGCAACTCATGCAGAAGCGCGCGTGATTTCAGAGTGCATCAACACGACCTCGGCGGAGGGTGTGTTCTACATGGAGTCCAGCGGCAGGGAGGAGACGTGCGGCCTGTACCTCTTCTCACCAGCAGACACTGTGCTCGATGTGCAGCTGGAATACGTCAACGTCCTCTGTCACACTGGCGGACTCGTCGCCGTAAGAACCGCAAGTGCATGCAGAGCTTCCTCGCGACTGAACAGTGATGAATATTTCGGTGTTCATTTATTTATTTATTGGTTGGTTCACGACACACTTTATGCACATTCACGGCTAATGGCGCCGCCCACACTGTTTCGCCGGTGGGCCGCGGGATTGGGAAATGTCTCGAGCGGCGCTGGTGTCGAACCCGGGACCTTCGGTACCCAGAGCCCAACACCTTAACCACTCGGCCATCCCCGCCCCATATTTCGGTGTTCGTCTGCGGACAAGGACAGGTCTTTTCTACGCAAATAACTACATAGCATATTTTCGTGTCTTACTATGTGCATGGATGGATAATGTGATAGAGCTGCGGACGTCGATACGACTGCTTCCTGGAAAGCTGCCTTTTCTTCTCTTTGTGTACGGCATAATTCTGCTCGCTCTATCGCATAAACGTTTTCGTGATCTTCTATCTTAGTAGCTTTATATGGTGTACGAAGAAAGGCGACTCTGTTTGGAGGTAGATTGAAAAGAAAAAGATTCTGAAGCATGTTTCGAAAATGAGGGTGTACAACTTTTGTTCTTCTCGTACGCGACTAAGGAGCAATCAACCTTTGCTAAAGTTGTATTTTGCATCTTGATTACTTAGCGCATCTCATTTTCTCCGGCTATCATAGCTTAACTTTGTTGTTCAGTGCTTGCATGCTGCAAAGATGGAAGCAATTCACGTTCATTTTTGGGAGCATGCTACATTAATAAGTACTCCGGCAAGACGTACACATTTCCATCTTTTCCGGGAAAGAGAACCAAAATCGTGGTTGTGGTCAGAATCCTTGGGTGAAAATACGCGCACAAAGTCGACTTCTTGGTGCTGTTTTCTGCCATGTACCGCCGACATGTCAAGCGCAAAGAGTAGTGGCCATCTCCGCAATGCCTCCCCAGTGTCTCTGTTGACGTTAGGCGCCTCAGACCGGCACAATTGCATGTGGTCGCTCACCACCATCGTCCCACTGGTCGCACAGTTGTGGCGCGTGTCACAATTCCGGGTGTTAAGCGCGTAGCATGTCAGCGCCACTCAGCGTTAAAATAATGGTTTTTCGCTTGGTGTGAGATGTCGAAAGGAAGACAATAGGATGTCGAAATTTGCCATGGAATTAGTGCCATTTCAAATGCTTTTGATGCTTCAGACTAAAATTTGAGCTGATGGTGTAGACACTTCAAGCTGATGGTGCAGGCTTCAAAGAGCGGGATGTCGATACTTCTTGGAGAAGGATGTCGATTGAACGTTCAGAAAGTGGTTTCACGAATAACTTATTAATAATTTAATTCAGAAAGATATTTCGCGAATGATTCACCACTGGCGCCGCTTGCCCGGCCTCAGCTGCTGGACGGCTGGGAGATGAGCGGCCAGCTGTTCCCGTCGCCGGACGACCACCAGCGGCCGCTGGCCGAGCGGCAGATGCAGTACTGCGGCTCGGCGCCGCCGCCCTACCACCTGCACAGCTCGCAGAACGTGGCGCTGCTCCAGTACCGGCTGCCGGAGCCCGGCTCGGCCGTCTCCGTCCGCGTCCGCCACGTGCCTAACCCGGCCCGTGAGTACCCCGTGGTGTGGCAGGTTAGCTCGGGAGTACCCCGTGGTGTGACAGGTCACCCCGTGAGTACCCCGTGGTGTGACAGGTTAGCTCGTGAGTACCCCGTGGTGTGACAGGTTAGCTGCCCGTGAGTACCCCGTGGTGTGGCAGGTTAGCTCGTGAGTACCCCGTGGTGTGACAGGTTACCCCGTGAGTACCCCGTGGTGTGACAGGTTAGCTCGAGTACCCCGTGGTGTAACCCGTTGGCCCGTGAGTACCCCGTGGTGTGACAGGTTAGCTCGTGAGTACCCCGTGGTGTGACAGGTTACCCCGTGAGTACCCCGTGGTGTGACAGGTTAGCTCGTGAGTACCCCGTGGTGTGACAGGTTAGCCCGTGAGTACCCCGTGGTGTGACAGGTTAGCTCGGGAGTACCCCGTGGTGTGACAACCCGGCCCGTGAGTACCCCGTGGTGTGACAGGTTAGCTCGTGAGTACCCCGTGGTGTGACAGGTCCCGTAGACCCCGTGGTGTGACAGGTTAGCCCGTGAGTACCCCGTGGTGTGACAGGTTAGCTCGTGAGTACCCCGTGGTGTGACAGGTTAGCCGTGAACCCCGTGGTGTGACAGGTTAGCTCGGAGTACCCCGTGGTGTGACAGGTTAGCCGTGAGTACCCCGTGGTGTGACAGTTTACGTGAGTACCCCGTGGTGTGACAGGTTAGCCCGTGAGTACCCCGTGGTGTGACAGGTTAGCCCGTGAGTACCCCGTGGTGTGACAGGTTAGCCCGTGAGTACCCCGTGGTGTGACAGGTCCGGCCCGTGAGTACCCCGTGGTGTGACAGGTTAGCTCGTGAGTACCCCGTGGTGTGACAGGTTAGCCCGTGAGTACCCCGTGGTGTGACAGGTTAGCTCGTGAGTACCCCGTGGTGTGACAGGTTAGCTCCGTGAGTACCCCGTGGTGTGACAGGTTAGCCCGTGAGTACCCCGTGGTGTGACAGGTTAGCCCGTGAGTACCCCGTGGTGTGACAGGTTAGCCCGTGAGTACCCCGTGGTGTGACAGGTTAGCTCGTGAGTACCCCGTGGTGTGACAGGTTAGCCCGTGAGTACTCCATGGTGTGACAGGTTAGCCCGTGAGTACCCCGTGGTGTGACAGGTTACCCGTGAGTACCCCGTGGTGTGACAGGTTACCCGGCCCGTGAGTACCCCGTGGTGTGACAGGTTAGCCCGTGAGTACCCCGTGGTGTGACAGGTTAGCTCGTGAGTACCCCGTGGTGTGACAGGTTAGCCCGTGAGTACCCCGTGGTGTGACAGGTTAGCCCGTGAGTACCCCGTGGTGTGACAGGTTAGCCCGTGAGTACCCCGTGGTGTGACAGGTTAGCCCGTGAGTACCCCGTGGTGTGACAGGTTAGCCCGTGAGTACCCCGTGGTGTGACAGGTTAGCCCGTGAGTACCCCGTGGTGTGACAGGTTAGCCCGTGAGTACTCCGTGGTGTGACAGGTTAGCCCGTGAGTACCCCGTGGTGTGACAGGTTAGCCCGTGAGTACTCCGTGGTGTGACAGGTTAGCCCGTGAGTACTCCGTGTTGTGACAGGTTAGCCCGTGAGTACCCCGTGATGTGACAGCCCGGCCCGTGAATACCCCGTGTTGCCCGTGAATACCCCCGGTAAATGTTGGCCGTGGACTGACCCCGCTCTCTTTCTGTCTCTCTCTCTCTCTCTCTCTCTCTCTCTCTCTCTGCAGCATGCAACCAGTTGATGGAAGGGTCGCAAATATTCACGCTGCGCAACGCCGGCCAGCGCAAGAACTGCAGCCTGCTCAGCATGAACCCGGTGGAGGCCCAGGTGCTGCCGTATCTGGTGGGCGTATCGGCCAACAGAAACCTGCGCCGGCCCAGCACCAGCCAGCCGCACCAGGTAGCCTTCCCTCCAGCTGTCTGTGTACCTGCCTAGAGCCAGCATCGGCCAGCCGCACCAAGTAACCCTCCCTCCAGCTGTCTGTGTACCTGCCTAGGGCCAGCATCGGCCAGCCGCACCAAGTAACCCTCCCTCCAGCTGTCTGTGTACCTGCCTAGGGCCAACATCGGCCAGCCGCACCAAGTAACCCTCCCTCCAGCTGTCTGTGTACCTGTCTAGGGCCAACACCGGCCAGCCGCACCAAGTAACCCTCCCTCCAGCTGTCTGTGTACCTGCCTAGGGCCAACATCGGCCAGCCGCACCAAGTAACCCTCCCTCCAGCTGTCTGTGTACCTGCCTAGGGCCAGCATCGGCCAGCCGCACCAAGTAACCCTCCCTCCAGCTGTCTGTGTACCTGTCTAGGGCCAACACCGGCCAGCCGCACCAAGTAACCCTCCCTCCAGCTGTCTGTGTACCTGCCTAGAGCCAGCATCGGCCAGCCGCACCAAGTAACCCTCCCTCCAGCTGTCTGTGTACCTGTCTAGGGCCAACACCGGCCAGCCGCACCAAGTAACCCTCCCTCCAGCTGCGTGTGCATCTGCCTAGGGCCAACTATCAGGGAGAGGGGCGCGCCCCCAGTCGGGCCCACCAGCTGTAGCTTCCGGTCCAGCACCGGCCAGCTGCGCGAGGGACCTCCCCAGTCGGGCCCACCAGCTGTAGCTACCGGTCCAGCACCGGCCAGCTGCGTGAGGGACCTCCCCAGTCGGGCCCACCAGCTGTAGCTACCGGTCCAGCACCGGCCAGCTGCACGAGGGACCTCCCCAGTCGCCCACCAGCTGTAGCTACCGGTCCAGCACCGGCCAGCTGCGTGAGGGACCTCCCCAGTAGGGCCCACCAGCTGTAGCTACCGGTCCAGCACCGGCCAGCTGCGTGAGGGACCTCCCCAGTCGAGTCCACCAGCTGTAGCTACCGGTCCAGCACCGGCCAGCTGCGTGAGGGACCTCCCCAGCCGGGCCCACCAGCTGTAGCTACCGGTCCAGCACCGGCCAGCTGCACGAGGGACCTCCCCAGTCGGGCCCACCAGCTGTAGCTACCGGTCCAGCACCGGCCAGCTGCACGAGGGACCTCCCCAGTCGGGCCCACCAGCTGTAGCTACCGGTCCAGCACCGGCCAGCTGCACGAGGTAAGCAGCTCACAGCACGGATTACTGCAGCGGCTGTCATGGATCGGCGGACATGGCTATCGGACTCCAATGCAAAGCCCGCATAACTACCATCACTTTCTGTTTATTCAACGCTGGAGCGGAAATACGTTTTGCTACTGCATTTGTTTATTCTGTTCGTTGCCTTTGTGGAAGGCTGAACATAACCCCTATCTAGGTGTTTTCATCACCCAGATCTCATCCAAATCACGTTATGAAATAGACAACAAATGAAGAAAATTGGTGAAATCAACTTCGGCAAACATAAACCGTCGTTAATGTTATTCAGTACCGGACGATACTTTGGTTGTGATCGCTGAAAGCAAAGCGCACTGATATATTAATTATGCATTTTGTGGTTTTCCTTCCGCTTATTGCGTGCATGTTTTGACAAATGTTTTGAACATGCTTCACTGACGTTTTTCATGAACAAGTGTTTATTGGGGACAGCGCTTTGGGAAATTCTGCCGGTCTCATCTCAAACGGAACCTCTCAAACCAGTTCGAGTACAGGACACTGGTGGCGGCAAATTGTGCTAACGTCAGGTTCGGGTGGAATACCAGGAACGGCAGAATAACAACCTCCACCGGGTTAGTCCTGGGAATTTCTGCATATCCGAACATAGGCAAAGCAAGTCAAATGCATTTGCATGCAAACAGTGCAGAGCAAGCTGCGGTCTTAATCATTCACGGGCGAATGACTGCCACAAGCTATGGCTGCAAATTACCCGCTATGCTTTGATGTTGTCAGCTATGCAAAATGATCCGACTTGCTTCAAGACACTACTACCAACATCACTGCCGGCACCATGGCACTATTCTGGATCACTGGCGGTGTCGTGGCACTAATGTTACGCCGGTGTGGTTCCAGCAGTGCGACAAGCGAGGGTGGAGTGACTTCGTGGAAGTGGGGGAGACAACCGGACTGGACACCGGCCATTCCCAAATCGTCAGCCGGCTCTGCGGCCGCAGCCTGACACCAGGTCAGATTATTGTGACCTGGCGCCAAATCAGAGCGTTGTGATGGTCGTGACCTGGCACTGGGTCAGACGGGTGTGACCTGACACGAGATCAGATCACTGTGATGGTCGTGACCGAGCACTAGGTCAGACGGGTATGACCTGACACGAGATCAGATCACTGTGATGGTCGTGACCGAGCACTAGGTCAGACGGGTATGACCTGACACGAGATCAGATCACTGTGATGGCCGTGACCCGGCACTAGGCTATGCGGTTGTGTCCCGGCACCAAGTCGGGCGGTCAGATGATTGGATGTTTCTCACATCAGTTTCTGAATAGTAAACACAATTGTTGTAGAAGATGTGGTCAGTGTTCTGCATGGGGTATGCTTATTATCAAGCCAAATAAAACAGGTTTACATAGTTATTAAAGTCACACTGTTAGCCGGCGTTAATGGCGCTGGCAAAGAATATGTCAATCGAAAGTTGATAATTTTTATCACGGGATAAATTTTGCAGAATAGCACTGTTTTTTTGTTGTTGTCAACTACGATTGACACACAACACTAGGTTGTGTACCCACATTAGGCCAGTGGGTCATTCCTACTCACCAGATATCGTGGTCGTGGCACGTGGTCTGTCACCGGGTGAACGATTTGAGAGCTCATACGTGCCCCGGAAAATTATCGCCATATTTATAGGCGTAGGAGAAGGGGAGAGATTAGCCACCACCTTTCGTAGTGAGGGAAGGGTGCAACGGTGATCAACTGTGGCTATCGCTTCACTTCTCTTCGTTTTCGCAAAGGAAAAGATATAACACGAGTCGAGGTGTTTTGAAAATTACAAAATATTTTCTGCTATCTGTCTTTCCAGTAATTTTACCATGCTGAAAAGCAGTGGCGCAGAGAGCATTTTCCTGAGGAGGGCTCAACCAAAACAAATAATGATTAGCTTTTGGTGTGTTTCGTGCGCCGAAAATGTATGGTTTTAGGTTATGAATATATCACAATGCATTTTTTGATCCAGTATATCCTTGGTTGCTAAGGAACAGGTAGGGAGGGGGCGGAGATATTGGGGATGTACTCAATCATACCCCATGACTACCTATTGGGGGGGGGGGATACCTAAGCAGTCATCTCCCCTTGGATCCTCCAAAATTTGTGTAGTACGAGTCAGGAGTGGATCAAGAACTGTCATGGAGAGCACCATGTCTCAGGACGGACGCCATTTCTGTATAGTGGAATATTTGGAGGAACAATTCGAGGGGGATGGGTGGTGGGCGGGGTGCACTCTGACTCATTGAAGGGGCTCCCTTTCTTTCGAGGTGTGCTTTCAGCTGACAAACTCTGGAGGATGCACTCTAGCACACTGAAGGGGCTCTTTATCCTCTCAGAGGATGGTCTCCGACCGAAATCTTCGAGGAGGAAGCGCACTCGAATCTCACGTGAGGGGCACCTTGTTCCGGCCGAAACGGTGCCAATTTCCATGGGGTGGGGGTATGCCCCAATTTCCCCATAACTGCCCATGCTATGAGTGCAGATGTGAAGTGCAATCCAAACACTGCGCGAATGCAATGCGTACAATGAACTGATTAATTGGTAATCAGCATCAATAAGCAGGTGCAACATTGTGGCCGCTGGGGAGTAGGCACGCGCTGGAACTGATCCAGCGCCTCGTCTCGATGTCGGTGATCACGCGCCGGTACTGATCCAGTGCCTCGTCTCGATGTCGGCGATCACGTGTCAGCACTGACCCGACGGCCGGCGGCGTGTGCGCAGGTCCCGCGCACAGCACCTGCAGCGGCATGTTCGTCACCCGGCTGGTCTCCAGCGGGCTCTACGACAACGTGGTGAGCGTGCGCGCCCGACTGCTCACCACCGCCGAGATGATGTCGCGCTGTTTCGCCCAGTACGACTTGCCGGACGACCTGAGCGAGGCGCTCGCCGACTACGACTGGTGATGGGAACTGGCGACTGGTGATGGGAACTGGCGACTGGCGATGGGGACTGGGGACTGGCGACTGGTGATGGGGACTGGCGACTGGTGATGGGGACTGGCGACTGGTGATGGTGATGGGGACTGGTGATGTGGACTGGTGATGTGGACTGGCGACTGGTGATGGGGACTAGCGACTGGTAATGGGGACTGGCGACTGTCGATGGGGACTGGCGACTGTCGATGGGGACTGGCGACTGGTAATTGGGACTGGTGACTGGTGATGGGGACTGACGACTGTCGATGGGGACTGGCGACTGGTAATGGGGACTGGCGACTGGTGATGGGGACTGGCGACTGGCGATGGGGACTGGCGACTGGAGATGGGGACTGGCGACTGGATATGGGGAATGGCGACTGGCGATGGGGACTGGTGACTGGCGACTGGCAACTGGCGACTGGAGATGGGGACTGGCGACTGGTGATGGGGACTGGCGACTGGTGATGGGGACTGGCGACTGACGATAGGGACTGGCGACTGGCGATGGGGACTGGTGATGTGGACTAGCGACTGGTAATGGGGACTGGCGACTGGTGATGGGGACTGGCGACTGGTGATGGGGACTGGCGACTGGTGATGGGGACTGGCGACTGGTAGATGGGGACTGGCGACTGGTGATGGGGACTGGTGACTGGCGACTGGCAACTGGCGACTGGTGATGTGGACTGGCGACTGGTGATGGGGACTAACGACTGGTAATGGGGACTGGCGACTGGTGATGGGGACTGGCGACTGGTAATGGGGACTGACGACTGGTGATGGGGACTGGCGACTGGCGATGGGGACTGGCGACTGGTAATGGGGACTGGCGACTGGTGATGGGGACTGGCGACTGGCGATGGGGACTGGCGACTGGCGATGGGGACTGGCGACTGGTAATGGGGACTGGCGACTGGCGACTGGCAACTGGCGACTGGATATGGGGACTGGCGACTGGATATGGGGAATGGCGACTGGCGATGTGGACTGGTGACTGGCGACTGGCGACTGGCGACTGGAGATGGGGACTGACGACTGGTGATGGGGACTGGCGACTGGTGATGGGGACTGGCGACTGGTAATGGGGACTGGCGACTGGCGATGGGGACTGGCGACTGGCGACTGGCAACTGGCGACTGGAGATGGGGACTGGCGACTGGTGATGGGGACTGGCGACTGGTGATGGAGACTGGCGGCCCGTGTCCTCGCCGCTCGCGGATGAAACGGCGTTGCGACTTCATGTACTCCGCTAGTCTGGATGTGACGCTGTTGGGTGTCAGCATATTTTCCTCTGCTGTGACTTGGATGGTGGAAGGGACATTTCATGTGCGTAACTGTAAGTATATTTTTCGTGATATTTTCGATGGCATCACAGTCGCTACCGTGGCATTAATGTAAATAGCAGCAAAACAGCAGCATTACTGTTTTATGGAATATATGGATAACAGCCGTGTCTGTTCCTAATCAGTTTTCGGTATGCAGCACAGTACCTATAGAACATGCAGCAATACCGAACACAGAGCACCACGGCCAATAGGTGGTGGTACCGAACACAGAGCACCACGGCCAACAGGTGGTGGTACCGAACACAGAACACCACGGCCAACAGGTGTCGGTACCGAACACAGAGCACCACGGCCAACAGGTGGTGGTACCGAACACAGAACAGCATGGCCAACAGATGGTGGTACCGAACACAGAACACCATGGCCAACAGGTGTCGGTACCGAACACAGAGCACCACGGCCAACAGGTGGTGGTACCGAACACAGAACACCACGGCCAACAGGTGTCGGTACCGAACACAGAACACCACGGCCAATAGGTGGTGGTACCGAACACAGAACACGACGGCCAACAGGTGGTGGTACCGAACACAGAACACCACGGCCAACAGATGGCGATAGTGTAGCACAGAGCACCACGGCCGACAGGTGGCGCCACCGAACACACAACACCACGGCCAACAGATGGCGATAGTGTAGCACAGAGTACTACGGCCAAAATATCGCGCAGTGGGCTTACAAGAATAGAACTCGACCCCCAAAAATCATATGGGAACTCAATCGAATCGAGCCGAGCACGTGAAAATTAAGAACAGGTCCCGAAAACGTAATCTGGAGGGCTTTTCTACTCTGCAAGTTGTCATCGTGTGACAAAAAAAAAACTCCTTGAGCAGCCGCAGTGACATACCAAAGAGGAAAATGACCCCCTTTCTGAACGGGTAGGCTCCAAAAAAAATCGCGCGGAGGTCCCGAAAAATCGCGCTACAACCCCGCAAATTCGCATGTGGGCCCCAAGAATTCGCATAGAGGGCTCTAAATGCATGCAACGGGCAACAAAAAAATAACACCGAACCACCGAAAATTTGCAAAGGGGCCCACCAAAATCGCGCTTGGGTCCAGCTAAGTGCAACTCTTCCCGCGAACTCGCCCCAAGCCCGTTCGGAACCCAAAATTCCAGTCGGTTGTCCCAAAAATGGGGGTCGGGATATCAAAAATTCAATTCTACAAGCACAGCGTGGCCCAAAAAATCGCATCGGGTCTCGACAAAAATCAAGGCAGAGCGCTACAAATGAGAGGTTTAAAAAGGATGCCCGAGCCAGGAACATCACCCCGGAACCCAAACATACAAACAGATGTGTTAGAAAATAACTGTCGGCCCCGAAAAAAACGCATGGGAGCAAGACATATCGCAGCGGCACACCAAAATACGGCGCCGTGTGCCCGAAGAATTAGGCCTGGACGCGGACTACACACAATTCAGCAGTAGTCAACAAATACTGCGTCTAGCCCAGAAAACTGGCTTCAGACCCCCCCCCCACTTCCGAGACCATGCGCCTGGGCCCGAAAAGGTTCGGAGGAAAACATCGGAGGAGCAGAACAAAGGACCCCGAGCAATCATACCGGAGCCACAAAATCGAGCTGGGGTCCCACAAATGAATGACCGGGAGCCCCAAATGCACACGGCAGCACCATAAGAGATCACTGGGGTGCAAAAAAACACCGGACCCTCCAAAGCGTACTGAGTCACGCAAAAAACGGAGAAGGCGATAAAACATACGTTGCAGCTCTAAATAAGCACAGTGATCTCTAAAACAACAACAAAGGGCCTCAAGGCACATCGGGGCCATGAGACTCCATGAGCCTAAAAAATAAGCTGGGTCTTCAAAAAGCGACATGGTCTTAATAAAGGAGCAAAAACCGAGCACTAAATAAACACATCGGATATTCGAAAACTCACCAATACCAAAAAAATATCGTCAGTGCAGAAAAAGAAATACAACTAAAAAAGGCGCGGTCCCAAACATGTGCCGGACCTCGAACAAAAAGTGTCTGAAGTCCTAGGAAATCCGTAAACAAAGAAAAAGACAACTAGTCCAAAAAACAATAAACAAAACAAAAAAACACTGAACCAGCGTCTCGGCTCGGTAGGCAATCTCTGAGCATATTCAACCAAAGAGATGAGGTGCATCAAAGCTCTGTGGGTCTCCGGATTTTTAAGGAGAAAATGTTGGAAGAAGACAACTAATCGTCGAATCGATTTAATCGTATTACCCAGCGTACCTACATTCGAAGCGTTCCACATGCCAAATATGGAACAAAACTATCACGTGACAGCAATTACCAACACGTGGGAGGCCTAGCAGAAACCGAAGAATCGCAGGTAGTTTGGCGAATGCGCCGAATGCACAAGGGGTGGGGGTGTCACGTACACGGACGTTGACGTGCTGGCGACTGGGCATTATGAACTGGAATGATTGAAATATATATTTTTTTATTTAGTGATTTGCACCGGTGTAATTTCAGCAGTGTGGGGTGACTTACCAAGTGATTCCAAAACCATTCCTCGTCCCCCGAGCTGGGGGAGAGTTAATGTTGAAATCCGGTGATTTAGAAACGATGGTGGTATATTTGGCCCTCTTCACAGTGAAATTACGTTGGTCACTAATAATTTTGTTTAACTGGGTCCCTTTGAAAAAACAGTGATCGATTTCCGGTGACTTTAAAAGAATATAGTACGTGTGCCCTCTCCAACTGCGTTGAATTCCCCCTAGCGCGAATCCTAGGTACGCCACTGCTTCAACGTGAAGTGGCTTAAATCCGAGGAGACATAAGACTCCGGGCATGGGCTACGCTGAACATTTGACGGTTTGGCAGCTGTGAAATGTTCAGCTGGATCCGCCATTGACCATGACCCGCCCAGCGCTGACGACAGGCTTCCACCGCCGCACACCAGCCAGTTGTTTTCGGTTAGAGCTGCGCTTCTTATATAATTCAGTACCGCACTTCCGCAGACGTGTAGGTCTTCGTTTTTGGTCCATCCAGGCCATTTCATCGCCTTTCTAGTGCATTTCCAGCTGCACTGCTTCTCGGAGCCGGTCGTGCCCCATTGCTTCTCCGCTTTTATGGTTCAGAGACGAGCTGGAGGCCGACCTGGGCGAAATAAAACTGCACATATTGTACGGTCGAGAATCTCTCAGCAAATGATGAACGCCCCGGTCGGAACTGGCATTGTGCGGCGTTACATTTGCCCAGTGGGCGTGCGTGTGACAGTGAACAGCCGAGATTGTACAGCGAAGTCATGGTAGCGAGTTAGACCAGTCGTCGCACCGGTGTGCTCACCACGCCGGCTGTGCTCGGACTCGAGACGGCTGTGCTCAGGCTCGAGACGGGTGTGCTCAGGCTCGAGACGGCTGTGTTCAGGCTCGAGACGGCTGTGGTCACCACGCTGGCTGTGTTCAGGCTCGAGACGGATGTGTTCAGGCTCGAGACGGCTGTGCTCACCACGCTGGCTGTGTTCAGGCTCGAGACGGCTGTGCTCACCACGCTGGCTGTGTTCAGGCTCGAGACGGCTGTGCTCACCACGCTGGCTGTGTTCAGGCTCGAGACGGCTGTGCTCACCACGCTGGCTGTGTTCAGGCTCGAGACGGCTGTGTTCAGGCTCGAGACGGCTGTGCTCAGGCTCGAGACGGCTGTGTTCAGGCTCGAGACGGCTGTGTTCAGGCTCGAGACGGATGTGCTCAGGCTCGAGACGGCTGTGTTCAGGCTCGAGACGGCTGTGCTCAGGCTCGAGACGGCTGTGTTCAGGCTCGAGACGGCTGTGTTCAGGCTCGAGACGGCTGTGTTCAGGCTCGAGACGGCTGTGTTCAGGCTGGAGACGGCTGTGTTCAGGCTCGAGACGGCTGTGTTCAGGCTCGAGACGGCTGTGTTCAGGCTCGAGACGGCTGTGTTCAGGCTCGAGACGGCTGTGTTCAGGCTCGAGACGGCTGTGTTCAGGCTCGAGACGGCTGTGTTCAGGCTCGAGACGGCTGTGTTCAGGCTCGAGACGGCTGTGTTCAGGCTCGAGAGCGTGTTAGGCTCGAGACGGCTGTGTTCAGGCTCGAGACGGCTTTAGGCTGAGAGGCTGTGTCAGGCTAATTTTAGGGAGACGGCTGTGTTCAGGCTCGAGACGGCTGTGTTCAGGCTGGAGACGGCGGTGTTCAGGCTCGAGACGGCTGTGTTCAGGCTCGAGACGGCTGTGTTCAGGCTCGAGACGGCTGTGTTCAGGCTCGAGACGGCTGTGTTCAGGCTCGAGACGGCTGTGCTCAGGCTCGAGACGGCTGTGTTCAGGCTCGAGACGGCTGTGCTCAGGCTCGAGACGGCTGTGCTCAGGCTCGAGACGGCTGTGTTCAGGCTCGAGACGGCTGTGTTCAGGCTCGAGACGGCGGTGTTCAGGCTGGGACGGCGGTGCGGCGTCCGACCGCCGACCGCCGGCTTTAAATATCCCGCGGAATCTGACAAACACGTCAGTCGGACACACGCGGCGCACGTGCGAGTGTCAGCTCGGGTGCGCATGACGTGGTGGCCTTGGCGTGCCGGCGGGATTGGCGTTGGTGTTTGTCGGCCTGGCGCGACATGGGAACCGGAGCTGGCACAGTCTCCTCACGCATGGCTTCAACATCATTGAACATCACGCAAACGTGAACACCATTGAACATCATTCAACATCACGCAGACTGTGTGAATTGTCCTCCCCCTGACCTGGTGAACTTGATCTACAGCACTGCCATTATTCTGGCCCTCGTTTGCACCGTACACCCTCGTTTCCCGAGCTGTCGGTTTGAATGAGGAAGCTGATACCCGTGCTGAAGCCAGATGCATATGTGCTCAGCGTTTACGCAACCTTTGTGATAGAATGTAATGCATGCAATTGAGAAAATAGACAGTGCTTACTGGGCCTCTGCTCTACAGAAATGCAAAGCATTGCGCCCGATGGAGGAGTGTGTGGGGGAGGGACGAAGTACACACACCTGGCCTTTCGGGATAATACTATTTTGCCTCACTTGATTTTGCATTTGCACTTGCATTTTTAGCAGAAATGGGTCATATCTTTGGTATATAAGAAGGCAGTAATTTCGTAGAACATAGCATCTCGTTTGTGCGGAAAGCAACATTTGTGTTCAGTCTGCGTCATCGAAAGATCAAGAAATGTTCTTGTACAATAGCATGATCCGATTACCCACGCCGGTGATGCCACTAGCTTCTCTCTCTTGAGCTCCTCCCTCGGTCCAGTGGCAGTATTCCCACTTTTCGCACGCTGCAAACCACTGACAGAGTGGGCAACGCTTGATACCCACCATATCTGTCACTTTGAAGCTGTTTTCTCCCCCTGCCCCGACTTCTGCCATTGCGCTCGCAAGGCTTCTCGCATGTGAATGACATGACTCTTGAATTTGACAATGTAGCCCCACGCAGCACATCGGGACGAGACGACGGGTCAGTCAGGTTGCACCACTCAGTGCGGTGGACCCGAAGTTGATCTGGCTATTTCTGACACTACCTCCCCTGTAACCTGATGATACCATTGCAGGCTAACGAACATGATACTCACTCCTGAGATAAGGCGCCTTCATTTACGGAGAACACTATACTGGTCAACAGACATCATTAGCGTCCGTTCACGACCGGCCAGCGAACCCCGCAGGCGGTCGACATTGGAGACGGCGCGTTCGGGCACAAAATATACTGGCCGAGGCGGCATCAGTCTCACCACTTGCTCCCAGTTCATCAGGATATTACCAGTGGCGTAGCCAGGGCTCTGCCTGTAGGAGGGGGAGCGAACATCTGAAGAGTCTCCCCACCAACCTGCTCACTTTTTACAAACTCCTCTTATTTCTGTCACTGTATTTCCGAAATATATACGCATGTATATATATGTAAATATATATACACATATATGTATATATATGCATATATGTGTATACATACATATATATATATATATATATACTCTCTCTATATATATATATATATATATATATATATATATATATATATATATATATATATATATATATATATATATATATATGTGTGTGTGTGGGCGTGTGCGAGCTATTTATAGATAATTATGAATTAGGGAATTGGTATATAAGACAAATTATGTTAAGGTTATATTTTTAGATTTACGCGTTTCGGCGTAATCCTTGTTCAGTGCACCACGATTAAGAAATGTTTGAAGATGGCAAGCAGTTTCAGTCGTGAGACAAATTCACTGTCACGCCTCCCAAGGACTAATCTTGCTGCCAATTACGCCCAGGTTACAAATCGCGCTCTGGAATTTATAGACTTGTTAATTTGAATAAATGCAGCTTCCAATGCCCTCCTGGCTCCTTTGTTGAGGCTTTTCTTCAAAATTATAGCCTCTTCCCAGTTGGATAAATTTTCACACTCCTAAATGTGCACAACCATGGCGTTGCATATCCTGTGGTATCACACGCCTCGCTTGTGTTCGGTGAGTTGCATTTTTCAATCCCCGTCCAATTTCGTCGAAAGTACGCCAAAAGCCAACCAACAGGGAATATTACACATACTTTTACTTGTCTCACAGCGATCGGGTGAAGTCTGGCATCATAACTAGCCGTTTTTTTTAGAGCATTCAGAATTTGCAGTAAGGAATTTCTGCATGAAAAGATTTTGCTCATTTTAATGTATCTCTGAGGTTTGATGTGTGTCTTAGCATCAGGATATATACGCCCAGCACAAGGGTCTGCTCATCAAATTGAAGAAATGAGCAGAGAACAAATAGAAGCAAACAGAAAGGAGGAATTCAAGCCTGGATTATTCGGGCCATCCATATCTGCCATTTCAAAGAAGAGAAGACTATTAGCAAATATTTGGAAGCCGATGCCATGATAGCAATAGTGAACGCGGAAAGAAAATAGGTGATGTCGTTTAATAGTCTGCCATAATTCATATGGCTATCAATAATAGTGTAGTTTAAAAGTTACCATGGAAAGGTTGTGACCGCGTGCCCGCCGGCATTGGGTCAGCGATGTCAGGCGGCCTATCGGCGAACTCCGGCCGCCACCCTCGCCGGCGCAGGCGCGGCAGGCGCGCGCCTGGCGCGAGGAAGCGAGGGAGCAAAGGCGCCCAACGCCGACAGAGGAATCTATGGCCAGCTCCCAGTTCAAGACTCAACATTTGCTTGCTGAACATCCAAAGCATTAAGCCAAAATTACTGGAAATGTCTGAAGTACTACATCGCAACAATTATGACATCATATGCCTGGCCGAAACCTGGCTGAAGCCTGCGACGCCCAACAGATTGCTGCTGCTGCCTGGGTACCAGCTGTACCGGGCCGATCGCCCCGACGGGCGAGGGTACGGAGGAGTGGCACTGGCCGCCAGGGAAGGTACCAACGCATCTCCGCTGAAAATCACAACGGCTGTCAGCCATCCCAACAGCAAGCTGGAGACATTGTGGATGTTGGTTAAACCAGACAGCAAGCGCCAATTCATCATCTGCACCGCATATCGTCCACCGAGACGGAATCTGACCGACTTGAAAGCGGACTTTGCAGACCTAGAAGCACAATTCCAGCGTGTGATTGTTGACTATCCGAAGTCCAAACTTTTTATTTGCGGAGATTTAAATTGTGACTTACGGAAACCAGACTCGGACCAAGGTAGGCGTGTGCTGTCTAATTTTATTTTTGATTACTCGTTATTTCAGTGTGTGACCTCGCCCACCTATTCAACTGGCTCTCTCCTTGACGTAGTTATCACCAACTGTCGTGACATTGTGCAGCACTGCCGTACACAATTTTGTCATTTTAGTCCGCATAGATTCGTTCGTTTTTCAGTCGATGTGCCCAGATCCAGACCGAGCGGCACCACCGTTCGCACGCGTTGCTTTCGCCGTACTGATCCGAATGCTTTGCTTTACGATCTTTGTTTGGCTGACTGGAGTTATGTTTTTAATTCTCCCTCCGTCACGCTCAAGTGGGACTGTTTTCTGAACATCTTTTTACCCATCATTGACATCCATGCTCCCATCAGGACTGTTAGAATCAGGAACCCTAGCGCCCCGGTCGTATCAGATGGAACTAAAGCTTTAATGTGTCGCCGCCGTGGTGCGCTGACCGTTTATGGGCACCAGTCCACGGAGTACAGGGACGCCAACCGAGCTGTACGATCGGCGATTAGACGTGATAGCCGGAACGACGTTGAGCGGCGAATCCGTGAGGATGGGCAGAGGTCAATGTGGCGACATATCAGGTCATTTGTCGGCGGCAAGCAGGCCATTCGTAAGCTGCCCGACGCGACAGTTGATGACCTTAACCGATTTTTTGTCCGCGTGGGCCCGTGCGTGGCTGACGAGGTTAGGAGTATGGGAGCGACGCCGAGTATCTCCTGCCGTTTGCCGCGTGTCGGTGCCTGTGCGTTCACCCTGGAGTCGTTGTCGCTATCTCAGCTGCGAGCCATCGTCTTCGGGATGAGCGGGTCGTCGGCCTGTGGCGAAGACGGCATCAGCATCCACATGTTCAGGGTGTGCTTCGACTCGTTAGGTGAGGTGCTCCTGCATTTGGTCAATTCCAGCATTACCCAATCCGATGTTCCTGATTCTTGGAAGCACTCCCTCGTCCATCCCATCTTCAAGTCCGGTGATCCCTGTAACCCTTCCAATTTCCGTCCTATCTCCATCGTCCCAGTCATTGCGAAAATTGTAGAGCGTGCCGTCCACCAGCAACTCTACAATTACCTGTCCGATAACCACCTCCTCTCCCAAACTCAGCACGGCTTCCGTCCTCGTCACTCGACGGAAACCGCACTGACCTCCATATCTGACCAGATCCTATCCGCATGTGACCATGGAGAGGTGTCCCTTCTCTGCCTGCTGGATTTGAGCAAGTGCTTTGATGTGATAGATCACTCAAAACTCCTGTCAAAATTAAGTCTCCACAGCATCGATACTTCCTGGTTTTCGGCTTATCTTCAGAACCACACCCAGAGTGTCAGCCTTACTGACAGTCTGGGTGTCGTCCACAAATCTGCCCCGTTGCCCAACAGCATCGGCGTTTTTCAAGGATCATCTCTCGGACCTCTCCTCTACTGCGTCTTCGCCAACGACCTCAGCCTGTTCGCCGAAGGTGCAGTAGTTGTTCAATACGCTGACGACACCCAAATTTTGGTCAGTGGTAAGAAATCTCAAATTCAAAATGTTGTCACTCATATGGAAACAGTTCTGGCCTCCCTCGATATCTGGTTTCGAGCAAATGGACTGAAAATTAACGTAGCTAAGACACAGCTGATGATGTTGGGCAGCCCACAAAATATGCGTGCCTTACCGGATGCCAGAGTGAAATTTCGCGATCATCATCTACCCACCATTTCGGAATGCAAAAATCTCGGTTTTATTTTCGATCGCTCTCTCAGCTGGGACTCGCACGTCTCAGAATTGACTCGGCGTTGTTTCGGAGTTCTGGGTGGTCTGTCGCATCTGAGGGGGCACCTTCCACCTGCCGTCATCTCCGCGCTGGTCAATGCTCTGATCTTCTCGCAGATCCGCTACTGTATTTCTGTGTATGGTAACGGAGGCAAAAAGAACCTATCTCGCATTCAAAAAATTATAAACTACTCGGCTAAGGTAATTTTCGGCCGCAAAAAGTTTGACCACGTTTCGGATCTGCTGAGGAGGCTGGGCTGGCTCAGCGCGGAGAACCTGGCGAGTTATCACACCCTTCGCCTCATACACAAGGTGCGTCTCCATGGTGAGCCAGAGTCACTGGCTCACGATCTCACCACCATGGCGGAGATTCGTGACCGGACCACCCGTCAAGACCACAACTTGTATGTCCCCCGGTCCCGCACCGAGATGGGGAAGAGACGCTTTAGTTCCAGAGCGCCACACATGTACAACTCACTGCCACCTGAGCTGACGCGACTTCCCGTGTCGATCTTTGGTCGCCACCTACGGGAGTATCTACTTGACGTGCCGCCCGTGCCGGACTGATAGACTGCTCGACTTGCTGTTATTTTATATATATATTTTTTTTATAGTTTAACTTGTATTCTGTGATTTTGACCCTCTTTTTTACCTTTTGTGCTGTGTTGTTTTATCTATTTGACGCGATGTCGTAATAGCCACAAGTCAATTGTGGATGACCTCAATAAAGTCTGTCTGTCTGTCTGTCTGTCTGATGCACCATGTTTTGCCGAAATTGGACTGGGATTGCAAACACGACTCACCCACCACAAGCGAGAAGTGCGATGCCATAGGACACGTACATGTCCTATGGCTATACTTTTGAAGAAATCATCAGCAAGGTAACCATGAGGGTGTTGGAAGCTTGACCATTGGGAGGTGTGATATAAAATTTGTCACATGATCTCAGCGGAAACTGAAACGTTCACATTTGAACATATAACATCTACCTGATATATATTCTTTACCATTACCATAAATCGTATGTGCGATATATGCACACAAAAACAGACACACACACACACACACACACACACACACACACACACACACACACACACACACACACACACACACACACACACACACACACACACACACACACACACACACACACACAGACACACACACACACACACACACATACACACACATATATATATACATGCATATATATATATATATGTGTATATGTATATGCATATATATATATATATACATATATATATATATATATATGTATATATATATATATATATATATATATATATATATATATATATATATATATAATAGGAAAAGATGGCTAAATACTTGGGAAAATACGGCACTCCGCCATGGCTTGGCTAATGCTAGACTTGCAATGAATGTCAAACAATTCGGTAACGACCAAAAAATGAAACAAACCATTTACCAACCGACCCAAAAGAGAAAAGAACACCTATTGTGAACGAGCGAGGGACATTAGCACATCTCTAATGAAGACATGCATCTTATTACCTGGGAAAAATACGATTGATCATCTCCGTTGACTCAATTGCTTATTTTCGTGGTCCGTGGCGTTCAGACGTAGTATAATATAGAGATTGTCCATGATGGGGCTGGTCCCACATTGTTGCGCGCTTTCAGCACCACCATGCTGTCTTAAAGTCAGGAATGAATACCAGTGGGGAAAATAAGTGCAAGATTTGGGGACATCGCAAGGGCTAGAAACGTGCCCAATCAGCTATTCCCAGCACTCAGCATCTTGCAGATTAATCTTTCCGTCTGTTTGCTAAATCAGTGGCACCCGGGTCCAAGGGGAGGAAACTGGCATAGCTGGAGCGACCGTTATCATCGATATCGCTGGATTGTCTATTTCGCCATCGCTGGAGCGTCTGTAGGTGCCGAGGCAGCTGTTGTCAGGCCCTGGGACAGCTGGGCGATCGTCACCGTCAGGACAACCGTGGTAGTCGGGGTGGCCGCGGCTACAAGGGCGGTGGTCACTGCCGAGGTGACCGCGGGTGACAGTCCCAGTCCTTGGCAGCGTTCGTGGTTCCCGAGGATATCTTATCTCTGAGGCTGGCACTCGGTATTCCTCACACACATCGCCAATTCCCAAGGACTCCCTTAGCTCTCAGAGGGCCATGATCCCTAAGGCGCCCATCCAAAAGCTCAAGAACATCCCTGACCAGTCCTCTCTGACTCTCCGGGGATCCGTCCATCTGTCAGGATGCATGTTCATCTTGCATGAGTCATTTTCAATCTTCGACAAGCTTGTCTAGCTTTCAGGAGAATCCTGCAACTCCGAGACAGGCATCACAACTTCTAGCAAACATCGCCAGCTCTCGGAACTCTCCTTAGCTTTTTGGCGTCTCTGCTCATTCCTTAGTGTTCTTCCTGAGCCGGAGGAGCATCAGTCTGGTCCGCTCTAGCTCCCAAGGGACCTCCCAGCCCTCGACAGTCTTTCGGGCAAGCAAGGGAATTCTATAGCTCTGAAACCCGCTATCAGTATTCCTCATAACCATTACAAGCCATTAGGGGCTCTTTCATATCTCAGGGGTCATGCTCTTCTCATAGAGACGCCTTCCAAGCCTCTTGGACATCCCAGTTCAGTCCTCACTAACATTCAGTAACCATCTTGAATCGTCAGGGGTCCTCTCCAGCTGTTAGGTGCCCTTCCTAGTCCTTGACAATTTTTCGCTTTATCTTATCTACGCCACTGGCCTGGGGTCCCTTTCCTCAACCCAGGTATCCTTCGCACCTACCCAGTGGCCCTTACGGGCCCCCTGTACCTACGCTTTGTTAGGCTCTTGCAGAACCCTTAAGGCGGTCGCCTGGATGCCCTCTCGGACCCGTCAGGTTTCGCCCTTCGCGCCCCTTGGCTCCGTTACTGGACCCCCTCCTGCTTTCCTTCAAGAACGAGTTTTACCTGTGGGAAACTTGAAACTCCACATCGGCGCTCATGGCATATGGAAAATCTGGGAACATACGCATGCATCATGTTCCAACATTCGTTACTACCGCTCCTTTTGCGTACTATTTTCCACAACAGTGAGGTAGGTTCCCATAATTTTAGTTATCAGAAAATTCCTTTATATGGTGTCACTGAAACATTAAAAGATGCGGCATATTGCCTGCATTTGCTACAGTTACGAATACTATGGTATGGAACAAATTGAGCGGCGATCGTGTTCCAGTACGAGGCCGCATAGGCTGAGGTGTAGTGTCAGTGGTGCCCGTGCCATTAACCCGGTGAAGTAGGGTGGATGCCTTCGGTCTTCTGAGAGCGGAGAGCCCCCTCTGTTGTGCCCTCTCCCAAACCGTGGTTCTTTCCGTATGCTTTGCGGCTGCTGTTTTTATCCATGTGCAAGTTGGTGCATGGCCAATAACCTAATGCTGAAGATAGGAACATTCATGCATGGAATACTTCAGTTTTCCATGGTTTAGATGGCGGTTGCCGAGATCGGGAATATCGGCAATGTGGTGCCTGTAGAACGGTGTATGTGAGGTGGTGTCGATTTTTAAACCCACCCTTTATCGGTACTATGTATTATATTCAGTCTTGGATTGTGCTTTACTTTTGTTGACTTTAATGTTCACTGCATATCAGTGGTAAATTATTAGTGAAATAGGGTGAAATATACCATTCTTTGAGCACTTGATCAATATCCTTCTCCAAGAGGTATCAACATCCTAATTGATGCATGCTTATGGAGTCTTCATGTATCCTTTCTAACAGTATCTTGCTGATAAGTATCATGTCCATGCTTCATAAGGAATGGTGATGCATGAATATTTCATGGTGCAATTTCAAGCAAAGGGATTATCTATCATGTGGTATGGAATACATAGCCAGTATATATCATAGGATTATTCTCATCCCAAATATAGCTCTTCTTAAATTATGAATCTCAAAATGAATAATAAAGTGCAGTCATAAGTACCTACCAACACCATTGGCTCAAGTTTGTGTCTAAAAGGCATCAAAAACATTTCAAATGAAATTAATTCCATGACAAATTTAGACATCTTACTGTGGACATTCTGACATCTCAAGCCTAATGAAAAACCATTGTTTTAACTCTGCTACATATCTTTAACATTTGAAGTATTTTTGGGATGAATTGTGGAAGTAGACATAGCTGCTAAGCATGAGTGTAGGAGTGACTTAAGAAGTTTGGTAAATTTGCATCTGAATGCATATTTGAATTCTTGGAACTTCTTTTTTCAACAGAATGTTTATGAATGTGGTTAACATGATGACACCACTCATTTATTCTGTAAATGCATACTTTCCAATTGGTAGGCAAAATAATACCCAAAACTGTATGGGTTACTGCAGTTCAAGGTAACAGTAATGCAAGTTCTGCTTTCATTTTACCTCATGAAGCATGTAAAGGGATTGGTTAAGGTAGATTAGTTAGAGTTTTGTTTTAGGTTATTTTTTAATATTATAACACAATTATGGCTAACTGAGTTTAGGTTAGGTTAGGTTTGTAATTTATTTTTTTTTTAAAGAAAAAAGATGTCTGGAAATTTTCCATGAAATATAATTTACTTTCTTCCATGCTTTCATAGCACATGGTCTGGAAGGCCTCTGAATATTACTTGCATTGAAGAGGGATGGAGATACTGCCCCCTAAGATCTCAGCTCATATTATAGCTAAGGTAGTACAAAATTTGGGGTAGATGGGTATGGTGGTGATCTTTATTGCATGTAGATTTCATGACAGGTCAATATCTTCAAGGTCGCATGAAGTCACATGTCAGGCCTATTTGGCCTGTTTTGTGTGGCTTGGCTTCACATGGTTATTGATCACTATGATTGTGATTAATTCTCCAAAATGGGAATCAAGGATGCTTTTTAACAAAGCTAATGATGCAATATTGATGATAGATATGGCAATTCACCTCAGGCCACCTATATATCAGCACTTTATCTGGTCAGTTATTGGTTCCAGTTACCAGAACTGGGCCATCCACTGGAC
Organism: Imbricaverruca yamaguchii; assembly: GCA_034440575.1. Taxonomy (NCBI): domain Eukaryota; kingdom Metazoa; phylum Arthropoda; class Thecostraca; family Neoverrucidae; genus Imbricaverruca; species Imbricaverruca yamaguchii. The sequence continues at coordinate 3,512,077 of JAOTOL010001646.1, read as the reverse complement.
TAGCAGGCGACCCAACCACATTTGTTTCATGACCAAACTAGCCCCTGCTCCAATATCGAGCTTAGAACAGTACTTTGTGAGAGCTGACTGGTGTGAAGTTGGCACTCTGTGCTGCAAAAAGTAGGCAATTCTACCATAGTGCAGTAAACAAAAACAACTGCATCCCTTTCAGCATTTGTGACAGTTTTTAAATTCTGAGAACACTGATTTGATGCTCTTTTACAGACAATAGCAAGATGGCACAGAAACATTAAATGAAGCATATGTGCACACCACAAGTAACTTGTTCCTGTTTTTGAAAATATTGCCCTTTTTTGTTGTGTACAACTTCAACTTCATTTACACTAACACCTGCAAGAAAGATCAACCGCAGACGGTTGCCATGGATCCAGTTTTACCCAGATACCAGAAGGCTGGCAGCGGGAGCTACTCTGACTCAGCAAAGCAGGCATGGTATTGCCAGGAGCGCAACATAGTACTTGTGATCATCGCTATACTCTTGACGGTGTGTTTCGGCACGATATTTTTCCTGCCCGACTTCGGCGAGAGCCTGCGCAAGAATGCCGGCCTATCTCAGATGCAGAAGCACGTGCGCGGTATCGGCGAGGACTTCCTGTTTCCGGCGCCGCCGCGCGACCACCGCTCGTCGCAGCTGCTGCACGGGCGCGACCGCACCGACGATCCACACGCCGCCTGGGACAAGCAGCGGCTCTACAGGCGGGTGAAGGGCGCCGGTGTGCTGTCGCCGCCGCTCGCCAGGCCACGTCTCCGACCGGGCGGCAGCGGGCCGCAGGTGGCGGCCACCGACGCGGCCGGCGTCGGCGCCGACCCGGCGAGCCGGCCGTGGGTGCCTGTCATCGCCGGAGGCGAGGACCCCGACCCCGTCATGCAGTTCCGCAGGAGGAAAATCAAGGAGGTCAGCGCATGCGTACGATTCATTCGGCTGCGGATCTCCCGCTGAGTCAAAACTAGTTCTCTGTCATTGTCGAGACATTGGTTTGTTGTTGTTCGAGTATGCACACTTAATGAAGTTGTTTTCTCTTCGAGGAAATCCTGAGTGCAGTGCACTAAGAATCAGATGCCGCTGATGCATTGCATTCTGGTGACGTTTTCCAATTGTAATGCTGGTTAGAAAGCCATCAAAAGCTGCTGAAAAGTTCAAACCCATCAAGCTGGAAAAAGGTCATCTGGAATGCAATGCAGCACAAGCAGCATATGCTTGGACAAGTGTGCCACATGTCGATAAAGGCATGGGAGTACGCTGGCGGAGAACAAGTCTCTTTATTACCTTCAGGTGGTATGAATGTTATTTATTTCATAATTTCAAAAGCCATAAAGGTTTTCTAACGAAATAAAGATGCCAGCTTGCCCATCCTTTTATGCATATTCACGAACATGTGCTTTGCTGTATATTAAGCATGACTTCCAGTAATCAACTACCTGTGCAGATTTTGGATTGCACTTAAATATTACAAGACTACAATGTTATCTGCGACCCGTCTGGCGAAGGTGCGCCAACTGGACTAAGGTCGCGAGGCACGGCTCTATGCTTGACCTGTGTGAACCAAGCCGCACGACCAGCCGTGACCTCTGTGAGACCCGCCGCAGATGATGCAGCACGCCTGGAAGGGCTACGTGACGTACGCATGGGGCGCCAACGAGCTGCGGCCCGTCACCAAGCGTGGCCACTCCGCCGGAGTGTTCGGCCGACGGCCGATGGGCGTCACCATCGTCGACGCGCTCGACACACTCTTCATCATGGGCATGAAGGACGAGTTCGCCGAGGGTCGCCAGTGGGTCAAGGACAACCTGCACGTGCCGCAGATGGTGAGCGGACGTGTGGCGGCCGGCGGCTGGGAATGGCCGCTGCATGCCATTGCCAGAACAGAAGCTAGCTTTATCGGAACGTAGGAAATTGAAAGAGAACGGTGCAGAGTCGCATTTCTCTCGTCGCGCTTTGTGGGATTTTTGCATGGGTGTGCATCAGGGGTGTTGTTTTATATGCTTTTTGTGGGACAAGTGCCCCTTCAATGTTGGCTTTGCTACCCGAAAATAATTTAAGTTCCTAGCATGGGTCCCTATGGAATGCGCACCGCCGCCCCCAATCCATTTGGGCCTGCCTGTTGCCTTCGTGTGCTTTGCTCCTCAGTAGTTTTAAGAAATCAACACCTGTGGTGTGCACACATTGGCCGATTGGCTACTGTGCATCCGAATATACCGAGACCAGTAAAGGTGTATGTCCTCCACAGTCCCATCCATGTACACGACCACTGTGCAATTGTTGCATCGCTTTCAGCCCTGAAGTGAAAACTCCATTGCAGTGTCCGACATCTAGCTTGTGATATTTTCGTGATGTCCCCAAATGGTGCATGTGCAGTTGCGCCGTAGTTTTTTTTATCAGGCACATGCACTAAACAGGGGTACCATCTTACAAAGAATTAACAGGAAACAAAGGAATCAGGCTTCTCCATGCTTTGTTCAATGTTCTGAGGTAAAACCGCAGAATTAGCTAAGTCACACAGACGACCGCAGATATGTCGATAACTTTCAAAATATTCGCATTATTTTAAAAACACTTCAATATTCTATAGTTATTTTCAAAATAACAACCGAATTTGTATTTTTTGTCTGTCCTAGAACACTGATTATGCTCGCTTGTGAGGTTGCCTTACCACCACTAAAAGTGCATGGTGAACAACTGAATTCGTAACAACTTAAAGCCTAAGCTTAGTCATTGACGCTAATTTCAGCGGACTTAATTCACGTTGTTTCAGATGGCCTAGAAAATACTTCTATACTTTAGAAAGAACCCATTTATTTCCCTTAATCGTCCGTGTGTTTGTAAGCAACTTTGCCGTTGTTTATTCTTGTAATTGCTTGGAGGTTCGCATTGTTCGATGCACCAGAAGCCGGTGTACTCTGGACTAATATCCACCGAACTGGTACGGCGGGTCGCCAGCTCCACGTAAAAAGCCATGTCGGTGCTGCCCTGTCATCAGCCATGTACATGTCGGTGCTGCGCTGTCATCAGCCATGTACATGTCGGTGCTGCGCTGTCATCAGCCATGTACATGTCGGTGCTGCGCTGTCATCAGCCATGTACATGTCGGTGCTGCCCTGTCATCAGCCATGTACATGTCGGTGCTGCGCTGTCATCAGCCATGTACATGTCGGTGCTGCGCTGTCACCAGCCATGTACATGTCGGTGCTGCGCTGTCACCAGCCATGTACATGTCGGTGCTGCGCTGTCACCAGCCATGTACTTGTCGGTGCTGCCGGTGGGCGGCGGGGCGGGTGACGGCGTGGCCATTAGTCGCATCTCGCGCTGCTCCACTATTCACGCTCTGTCGGCTGCCGATGGGTGGCCGGCACTGTCACTCGCCGACCGGGGCGTTTCCGCTCGCCGCCGCACCAGGTGCCAATGACCGGGTGACCTCGCGCGGACCGTCGCCCTGCCCCATGGCGGGCGGCTGTCACTTGACGGCGGGAGGGCTGTGTTCAGGTGCGCTACGCCCCGTCGACTGGCGAATCTGAGATTCAGTCACGTTCTCGTTCGCGTGAAGCATCTCTCTTTCACCCTCACTCTTTCTCATTCTGTCTCACTCTCACTCTCTCAGTCTCGGTCTCCATTTCAAGTTCCGTGCAGGGAAGGAATGCCCCCCGTATGGCAATCGAGCATGAATCATCACATGGGAACTGCGACGCGCCCCTAAACCCCAAGTCATCATCATCATCACATGGGAACTGTGGCTGCGTTTGGTAGTTGCATCGACTTCTGTTGCTAGATAGGCTGCTGGGCCAAAATATCTCCCTGTAAATCAGAGTATAATCAGGTCGTAAGATGACTTAAATGTGCACACTTAAAGCTAACTCAAACATCAACAAAAAATGACCGATTTGTAACAGCTGGAAGAAAATCGCATGACCCCATTTGACCGAACTGCCATTCAATCGACGGAAATACTTTCTACGAAGGGAACTATAGGGAAATTAGGAGCCAATAAAAATTAAGTGTACATCTTCCGATATATCGCGAAGCGCAGCACACGTTTATTATGCGAGCTACATCTTTCCATAATCGAACTTCCGCTCTTCAGCTAGTTTTAACCTGTATAAAGCAGTGCATCCTGTTCGACGGGAAGTGGCCACGAAAATGACCTGCGACGCTCAGTGTTCATTTAAATGAGATCACTGCTGCACTCCTAAGTGGGAGACCTCAGAACTTTCGCACGACGAGGTTCAGTCTCGGGTCATCCGGTGACAATACCGAACCCGGACATACCCAAGGCTTCAAAAGCTTCACACGGCGAGGTGCGCTTCCAACAAATTTGTGGCGATATCGAACCAGCTTGTGCCACGTGGCGACAGAATCGCATATTCTGTCGTCGAAGCGAAGCGAAGCCAAGCCAACTTCCAAACGCAACCGAAATGCGCTTCCGCACACTCATTGGGTTGCAGTCATGATCGTGAGTGTGAAGTTCGCGTGAGCGACGAAGGCCTAATCTAAGGCGGAGTCAGATCGAGGAACTCTTGTCACCGGCGGGAGAAGGCACTTGTCTGGAGGGGCGCAATGGCCTGTATGACCAACCATCGATGCGCACCAAACCCAAATAACCAACCAACTGGAGGGCGCAGAGTTTCTCGTTCAGGGACTCTCCTTGCTTACTCTGTCAGGCGCCATCGGCCGGAAAAGAACCACTGAGTGTGGGAGTATTCACTCGGACGTCTTGAAGGGGCGCCTTTTTCGAGTATGAGTGTTGCCACATCCACATGGGGAGAGGCACATGTCCCCAATTGTTCTCTGGGTCTTCCGATGAGGGTTGCATTGGATTGCGGCTTTACGACGCACTCAGCAGCTGAGGCCATATGGCGCCGTCTGCCTCTCACCCCGGCAGGAAGGGCGGGCATCGCGGGGAGAGGGTCTGGCATGTCCCGTACCTCTGGCGTGCCAGGCGCTCAGCTAAACCACTTAGCTACCGACGCCCTCCGGTGATGTAAGGGTAGCAGGTTTTCGTCATATCAGCTTTAATCATGGTGACATTATATGGCTTGCAAGTTAAATCATTGGGTTGATCGGATGCTGGTGAGCGACATTGGGTTGAGCGGATGCTGGTGAGCGACGTTGGGTTGATCGGATGCTGGTGAGCGACATTGGGTTGATCGGATGCTGGTGACCAACATTCGGCATCCTGTGAGGCAGCCACAAGATGAATAGCCGTGTAGCATGTAACATGTAATATCACTGTAACCTAATCTTGGATTATCGTTGAAATCAACTGTATCCCTGCAACGAGTCATCCATGATTTCGAACTGAGTCAGGGACAGTCGGAAAGTAATGCAGGTGGTGGGTACATTTATATAGACAGAGGGTTGGTTTGTAATATAACAATTTGGAGAATGAAGGAATTGCCTTGTTTGATGCCGGGATCGTTCTACCGCCTGTCCGCATGACTCTTGCCCATTTCAACACCAGCTGTGTCCACCTCTTCATCAACCCTGCCCACCTCTGTACCAGCGATGTCTGCTCCTGTATCATCCCCATCCTCCTCCATCATCCCTGTATAACCAAATCGGTATCAGCCCTGTTTTCCTCTGTATCAGCCCATCTTCCTCCGTATCGACCTTGTCTTCCTCTATTGCTGCCTTGCCTTCCTCTGTATCAGCCCCGTCTTCGTCGGCATCAAACCTGTCTTCCTCTGTTTCAGCTCTGTATGCATCTGCGCCAGCCATCCCCGCCTGTATCAAACCTGCTAATCTCAGTATCTTGCCTGCTCGGCTCTGCATCGGACTTGTTATCTCTGTGTCGGGCCTATTCGTCTGAGCCAGCTCTGTTCACCTGTTCATCTGCCCTGTTCGTCTGCGTCCCCATGGGCGCTACATGACCAATGTTGTCGATGCGCCCGAAAGCCCTAATAACTAACTGCGTGTCAACCCTGCATGTACCTATATCAGCCCTCCCCATCTCTGTATCAGCCCCATTCGTATTTGTACCAACGCTGCTCGTCTTTATGTCAGACCTGATAGCCTCTGTATCAGGTATATTCGTCTCAGTATCAGGCCTGTTCGTCGATGTATCAGGTATTTTTGTCTTTGTTTCGATTATGTTCGTCTCAGTATAAGGCCTGTTCGTTTTTGTATCAAGTATGTTCGTGTCCGTATCAGGGCTGTTCGTCTCTGCCCCAGCCCGCCCCCACCTCTGTAACCAGACCTGTGTGTGAACACACTGTGTGCCGGCGCCCGACGATCCGCCCTCACTCGGCAGGACTCGCAGGTGTCCGTCTTCGAGATGAACATCCGCTACGTGGGCGGTCTGCTGGCCTGCTTCGCCCTCACCGGCGACGCGCTGTTCCGCGACAAGGCGCTGGAGACTGCCCGCGCCCTGCTGCCCGCCTTCAACACACCCTCGGGCATTCCGTTCAGCCTGGTGGTGCCGACGACGGGGGTGAGTCAGCTGTGCGGATACACGTGGTGCTGCGTGGAGGCTGGAAAGAGGCTGGGAAAAGGCAAGTCAGAACCGATGTTCGGTGATGTTAGTAATGTCATTCTTCAGATATGTGCATATTCAAAACATGCAAATGTGCATCGTAGCTCTCGTAATGCAAACACTTCATTTCGGCACATTGGGCCAGACACACAAAAGCAGATAGACAACACCAGTCAATCATATTCTTGACACAATATCTGCAGGCTCTCACAATTAGATGTCATCCCAGCAGCTTTTCGCCTGTGGTTGAGCACCGACAACTGGTTACGAGCAACGCTACTTTACGAGTTACATCACAGGTGTCCTCCATACCCGTGATGGAGGATACCTGTGGATTACCTGCGATGGAGGATACTAATCCATATCTGTGATTAGTATCTGTAATATGGTTTAAGGCAGTCAAAATGGAAAGTTCTAGCTTTGATATGGAACATCCACGGAAAACTTTTCAGATGTTTATCGTTTAATTCATCGAACAGAGCGATGCAAAGAGCTTCTTGGTGGTATCTTAACACGGAGTATGGCAGCGACATCACTTGACATTTTGACGAAGTGCCGCCGTGGCCGGCGGGTTAATGTGCGTTGTCCGGAGACCCGCGCCCGACCCGCACGGCTGGGCACCCCGAGCGATCGGTGGCGGCGGCCCACCTGCCACCCGTGTCGACGCGACTCGACGTTGTGCCGCTGTATTCCGGCCGTTGTGTTGTGTGGCACGGCCACTGTGACTGGCGGGAACCCGTCGCCCTTTGGCCGGAAGTGGACCGGCCGGGCCGCAGTTTCCTGTCGGGGGGGGGGCTAGTTGTGTCGACCGCTGCCGGCCGAAACTCCGAGCTGATGCAGCATCCAGTGTGTGCACAGGACGCTCCGGCAAACCCTCTCACTTGTCCTGTCACGGCCGACAAGTTTCGGAAGAGCTCAGTGTAGCACAGTTGAAGCTGTTGGTGTTCGGCACTTGTGATTTGAAGGCTGGGTTATTTGTCGTTATTTCCATGTAGCGCTCTTGTATGGAGCCGGCACTGTTCAGATGCCAACTCCCCGGCACCACCTCAGTGGGGGAGGCTTTGGAGCGGTATCAGAGTCGGGGGGGGGGGGGGGGGGGGAATCTCAGACCGGACCGGTTATCTCCGGACGATGAGTGGTCTTCGCTCGTGACCGCACCGCTGGTCTGACGGTGGTATGGTCACGTCTCACAGTCGGGGGAAGGGGAGGGGGAATCTCAGACCGGACCGGTGGTCTCCGGACGATGAGTGGTCTTCGCTCGTGACCACACCGCTGGTCTGACGGTGGTGCGGTCACGTCTCACAGTCGGAGGGGAGGGGGAAATCTCAGACCGGACCGGTGGTCTGTCTACCACCCGCAGTACGATGGTGCGGTCACGTCTCACAGTCGGGGGGGACAATCTCTGACCGACCGGCGGTCTCCGGGCGCTGCCGAGTGGCCTCGCTCGTGACCACCCCGCTGGTCTGACGGTGGTGCGGTCACGTCTCACAGTCGGGGGGGACAATCTCTGACCAGACCGGCGGTCTCCGGGCGCTGCCGAGTGGCCTACGCTCGTGACCACCCCGCTGGTCTGACAGTGGTGCGGTCACGTCTCACAGTCGGGGGGACAATCTCTGACCAGACCGGCGGTCTCCGGGCGCTGCCGAGTGGCCTACGCTCGTGACCACCCCGCCAGTCTGACGGTGGTGTGGTCACGTCTCACAGTCGGGGGGGGGGACAATCTCTGACCAGACCGGCGGTCTCCGGGCGCTGCCGAGTGGCCTCGCTCGTGTCTCAGAGTCGGGGGATGGGGGCGATAACGCTCATAACCACCTCGCTCATAACCACCGTGACGGTCTGACGGCGCCGCCCCGGTGTCCGCAGAGGGCCAAGAACTACGGCTGGGCGTCCGGCGGCAGCTCGATCCTGGCAGAGTTCGGCACGCTGCACATGGAGTTCAGCTACCTGTCCGACGTCACCGACCAGCCCGAGTTCCGTCGGAAGGTGCAGAAGGTGCGCCAGGTGGTCGCCGACCTGCCCCGGCCCAGCGGACTCTTCCCCAATTACCTGAACCCCCGCACGGGCCAGTGGGGACAGCGTGAGTGTGACCATGTCGCTGCGGCTGGCCGTGTGGTGGAGGGCTGTCTCGTGTGATTCTAGCTCTTACGCTCTGAGCTTACTGATCGGACCCAGTCGACAGAAGAAAGATGGTCACCACAGGCTTTGTTGGCACTGCAAAGGCCGGCACTTGGCTTTGTGGTATGTTCATTGCCACATTGTGTGGATGGAAATACGTTGTGTGCTGTATTTCCGTGACTTTCTCACAACACTGTGCGATTCCATTGTTTATTTTTCGGGCTTCCCACTCGGGGCTGGAAAAACAGTCTTGGCCTGTTGTTTTGTTTGGCATCCAGAGCATTATCGTCCCCGATAAATTGTCTCCTCCTTTGCAGTGGAAGGCTGCATGAAGTTTTCTAGTACACAATAATGAAATGGTACAAACTTATTACTCGATAATAAAACTACCGAACGCTATGAGTTTGAACACCTAGTTGTTCTCCCCATAATATACAATGCAGTTATAGAAGAAAACGTACAATGTATCGCACGTTCTTGTATTTAATTTGCTCCTCGTATCATTCACGGTCACGATGGTTCTTCCGTTATAATCAAAATGCAGTACTCGAAAGTTCGCAAGTGCACAGCGCAGTTTCTGTGGTAGAATAAAAAAGTATCCTCCGAAATTGATAGTCGAAAAATTACGTCCTCTGAGTCCAGGAATACAAATTATCAATGCAACCCTTTTCCCACTGGCTCTCCATTACTCAAGTGTATTTGAACGCAGAAATAAAGTGCACCGACAGCCACCATTTTCTGGTCCGTTTGGCTGTCTGCGGCGCAGTTCCCCTGGCTCATTACAAGACCGCGTTTTGTCAGGATTAGATGAAATGGTGCCGGAAGTCGTAATTTTCCGAGCTGCTCATTTGACGTCCGTGGCGCAGCTTCACAGCTCCATATCTCAGGTCTTCTGCTTTTGTGAATGAGTCATCTTGCTTGAAGACTGCAACTGGCTGATTAAGTTTACGACTGGACGCGCGAAGACATTGGTCTGCGAAATATCTCCCGCCATCTAACCCTCTGAATTAATTATGAACTTCTGAGGCGGCCATAGATGGGAAATAATTTAATTAACTGAGCAATTTTAGTCCATATTGCTGGAATTCTAGTTCTTGTATTTGAACGAAGGCGACTACGTTATATTGTTATTATTTCTGCGTGCAGTGTGGTTGTTTGGGATCGTGTGTTGGGCGTCAGGGAGACGGAGTGAAGCTGTTTGTCACCAGTGCACCAAGGTGTATCATCAATGTACTTTTCAATCATTGTGGAGATGTTAAAAGTTATGTTGATCTTCAAGGTCCAGGAACGATTCAATGCTATAACAATTGTAGATATAGATTGCATAGATATATTGATATATTGACAATATGTATTGAGAGTATATCTTTGCAGTGTTTCCAACATTGATATTACAATGTTCCAATGTTTCTAACATCTAACATCTTGAAGATCAACTTCACTTTTAATACCTCTGCAATGATTGATCACCAGGAAACATGGGCCTTTCTGAACTATGTACAAAGTGCTATTTATCCCAAAAATTACCGCCGATGCGATATTATGGTGCTCGTGCCATAGGAAACACCACACCTCCACAGGGGATCGCACTTAAACCAACTCAATAAACAAACCCAATCAGCGTAGGCCGGTAGAAATTTCCTCAATTCCTTTCTGAGATCGATACTAGGGCGAATCTGGTGGCTGCTTATGGAGCTGATTATATAATAAGTCACAAAGGCGAGTAGGCGATTACCAGTTATAAACAAACTAAAGAAATGAATGATTTCTGTGAAGGCAGTGACCCGGCCAACCTGTCCATGCACAAAGACTCTTTTCGACCATTTTTGTCTTGGCCTGGCAGACCCCAGGTTCCGCCAGTATTTTCACGAGCATGTGCGGCCGGGTGGGTCACTACGACACCAGCAAGTTCATCGCCAAAAGGGAGAGTAGGTTGCAGCTGAGGAGCACTAAACTGTCGAGTCCCCATAGGGGTATCAGCCGCTAAAAGACATTGCTTGACCCGCTTGCCCGCATCCACCTCCAGTGAAGTTTCAACCCTCCCGGAAGTCATCCGTCCCTGGAGCGAGGATCGCCTCCGTGTAGCAGTCGTATCGGCCACCACCGTTTTGTTTCTTTTATTGCTGACACATGTCCTTTGACATACGTCATACCACATCTTATCTCGCGTTTGGCAATCCCAACAGTATACACACTAAGATGTGCACAAGCACCCTTGGTGAGACGACAAGCACTGCATTGGCAGCGGATTGGGCCTTGGACTGAGACGGCGCGTCGGTGCCCGCAGGCAAACAGGGCAGCATTTGCCGCCTGTGTGAGTCGACTCGGGAGAGGCCGGTGCACTCAGTTGTATGTCAGTTTCAAGCCAGTAGGCTCTGTCCCGGACAGGCACTCCGAGGCTGGCCTAATGCAGCGGCTGGTCCCAGGTCGGCCACGGCCCGACTGGGTCAGCATGCACTCTGCTCAGTCGAAAAAGAAACGTTCCACCGTATTTTTCGAAGTCATCAAAAGAAACTTTGAAGTCGTGTTTAATGAGGCAGATTACATGTGAAGTGAGATGCCAGTGAAGCAGATGAAAGCGTGCTTAGTGAGCTGAGTAATGATCGGCGACTACTGCTCGACCGGGACGCCGCTGTTGAACGTGGTCAGACGCTGGAAAGTGTCCGCTCGCAAGGTATGTCCGCGTAACCACACGCGTGCTGAGAGTTAAAGCGCTCGAATTTGACATTGGTACGCTGATGAATAATTCAGAAATGGCCTTTTTAAGAAGGCGCACGGATTTTAGTACACTGTCTATTTATGCTACGGTTTGAGCACCAGGGCACCATAATTTCACATCAGCACCGTGCTTTGCGACATGACATCCTAAGTCTCCTTACTAACGAGAGCATCGGCAACCTGGCAAATGTGCACGTTTCTTATCGTCTTCTAATGGCCAGCAGGGCGGGGATGGCCGAGTGGTCAAGGTGTTGGGCTCTGGGTACCAAAGGCCCCGGGTTCGACACCCGCACCGATCGGGACATTTCCCAATCCTGCAGCCCACCGGCGAAACAGTGTGGGCGGCGCCATTAGCCGTGAATGTGCATACAGTGCGCCAACCACTCAATAAGCAAACAAACAAATCAATGGCCAGCAATCGTCCCCACTCCGAGAGTAATCAAATCAACCAAACTATCCCAACGCTTGGTGTTTGGTGCCGTCTCACCCCTCGCCTGTGTCTGTCTGTCAGGCCACACATCTGTGGGCGCGCTGGGCGACTCGTTCTACGAGTACCTGCTGAAGGAGTGGCTGCGCTCTGGCGGCAGCGACGGCGGGGCGCTGCTGCTGTACCGAGCCTCCATCGGCAACATCACCGAACGGCTGCTCAAGACCTCCAGCCAGACGCGACTCACCTACGTGGCCGAGCTGCACAACGAGCGGCCCAGCCACAAGATGGACCACCTCGCCTGCTTCGTCGGTGAGACACGCGGCCCGGGTGTGTGTCTCACTCGGGCCGTCGCCCCACCACTCAGCCCCACAGTACCCACCCACCACTCAGCCCCACAGTACCCACCCACCACTCAGCCCCACAGTACCCACCCACCACTCAGCCCCACAGTACCCACCCACCATTCAGCCCCACAGTACCCACCCACCACTCAGCCCCACAGTACCCACCCACCACTCAGCCCCACAGTACCCACCCACCACTCAGCCCCACAGTACCCACCCACCACTCAGCCCCACAGTACCCACCCACCACTCAGCCCCACAGTACCCACCCACCACTCGGCCCCACAGTACCCACCCACCACTCAGCCCCACAGTACCCACCCGCCACTCAGCCCCACGGTACCCACCCACCACTCAGCCCCACAGTACCCACCCACCACTCAGCCCCACAGTACCCACCCACCACTCAGCCCCACAGTACCCACCCACCACTCAGCCCCACAGTACCCACCCACCACTCAGCCCCACAGTACCCACCCACCACTCAGCCCGACAGTACCCACCCACCACTCAGCCCCACGGTACCCACCCACCATTCAGCCCCACAGACCCACCCACCACTCGGCCCCACAGTCCCCACCCGCCACTCAGCCCCACAGTACCCACCCACCACTCAGCCCCACAGTACCTACCCACCACTCAGCCCCACAGTACCCACCCGCCACTGGGCCGCCGGCACCGGGTGGTGGTCTGAGCTGGCTGTCGCCTGCACATGGGAGCACAGTGTCGTACTCCTCAGTCCGCACGTGCGCCACGTGCGCCACGTGCGCCACGTGCCGACGTGACCGCCGCTGGCCGCGTTGCAGGCGGCCTGTACGCGCTGGGCGCCGCCCGGGACAAGACCGGCGACTCGGCCCGCTACATGACCATCGGCCAGGAGATCACGCGCACCTGCCACGAGTCCTACGACCGCACCGTCACCAAGCTGGGTCCGGAGAGCTTCAGGTGCGCTCCGCCACCGCGGCGTGCCGCTGGCACTGAGTGGGGGCATCGGTGTCGATCATGTCACGTCTTCCGACTCCGTCCGTCGTTATGCTGGATAGTTATGTTCTGTCAGTGGCATGTCAGATGTCGTGGTCCAATTTGTTCCCTTGTAATGGACGTTGAATGTCAAAGACAATGTGAATGTTGTTAATTTAGCGGAGATACTCAATGTCTTGATATCAACAGGCTAACTAAGAAAGCAAGCAAGGAAACTGGGAAGATTGAATGACCAAATTGAGAGGAGAGCAAAAAATGTATCTGTTTATTTTGATGCGCCTGGTACTGGCCTTCAGCAGCATGCTGTTTCACACCCCACCCCACTTTCCACTTAGGGTGAGAACTGCGCAGTTGTAACGTGAGTTTCAGTTATGAGTGAGCATGGCATGCATTTATCTGTCACTTGCCACAGATACTTTTACATGATGTCTTCGCATGGCGCACATGCCATCACGACGTGAGAAGCGACCACTGTGTTTGCGGGACACCGCCTCACAACAAATTTACTTTGGTCATGGCACCCAGGTATTTGTCGCATTTTCCGCAGCCCCCGATCTCCTCATGTCTTGTTTTCTATTCTGAGATAAAGAGACCATAAAATTTACCAAAATATGCGGGAGACCGCACGTGAATTGATCGCTACCAAATGATCGCTCATTCCTTTTTGTCGTGTTATTATCGAAAATTTTCTTTGATGATGCATAATGCCTGCCATGTCACCCAAAACGTTATCTGGTGTACTGCTGAAAAGTTTTGTTCATGTTAATGTTAAGCTGGTTGCGGAGTTATTAGCTAAACCGGCGCGTTAGCAGCACTCGAGTTGGCCGCCCGGCTTTATAAAGCTTCTGCTGTTCAGATCTGCCTGACTGGGTTTCGCTACAGAAAAGGTACGTCACTTCTCGTTCGATTGATTTATCGCCGTCTTTCCATTAAGGTACTGCGAGCCTGCCCTGTTGACACAGCAGCGAACGTGGGCGGCGAATTCTGCTCGGCCCATAGAAAGCCCACCATAATGTCAGGTCGCGTGCATCCAAATTAAATATGCTGGCGTCGAGAGTAGGGTGTGAATACAATTTCAGGTTTAAAACGCTTCCAAATCCTGACGAATATTGTCATTCAAATCGGAATTCAGGGTTATTTCGAAGTAAAGAATCAACTGAATGCGGTTTAATTTCCTCTGGTGCCTCATATCCTGTACAGTTGAAGCGCACATAAGCGCAGAGGACAGCGTCAACGATTTCATTTCCATTGTCGATTGCAAACTATCCAGGGATACATTTATATTTATCAAATATTGACACCTAACTACCTAACTGAGCGGATTTAGACACACCGTCAGTGAGGATGAATGATATACGCTGACCTATTATCCACGAGCGCATAGCAGCGCAGTGCAGTGCATGCACACAGTGCAGGAGTGGTGGAGTCCGGTGGACCAGCCGTCTCCCCGCCGCGCCGACGGCCACCGCCGTCCCCCTCCGGCGCCCCGGACCGGTGCTGACGCGTCGCCGTCCCTCTCCGGCGCCCTGGACCGGTGCTGACGCGTCGCCGTCCCTCTCCGGCGCCCCGGACCGGCGCTGACGCGTCGCCGTCCCCTCCGCCGGCGCTGACGCGTCGCCGTCCCTCCCCGGTGCCCTGGACCGGTGCTGACGCGTCGCCGTCCCTCTCCGGCGCCCTGGACCGGCGCTGACGCGTCGCCGTCCCTCTCCGGCGCCCCGGACCGGCGCTGACGCGTCGCCGTCCCTCCCCGGCGCCCTGGACCGGCGCTGACGCGTCGCCGTCCCTCCCCGGCGCCCTGGACCGGTGCTGACGCGTCGCCGTCCCTCCCCGGCGCCCTGGACCGGCGCTGACGCGTCGCCGTCCCTCTCCGGCGCCCTGACCGCCGCGCCCTGGACCGGTGCTGACGCGTCGCCGTCCCTCCCCGGCGCCCTGGACCGGTGCTGACGCGTCGCCGTCCCTCCCCGGCGCCCTGGACCGGTGCTGACGCGTCGCCGTCCCTCCCCGGCGCCCTGGACCGGCGCTGACGCGTCGCCGTCCGGCAGGTTCACGGACTCCGTGGAGGCGCGCGCCGTCAAGCTGCAGGAGAAGTACTACATCCTGCGGCCGGAGGTGATCGAGAGCTACTTCGTGCTCTGGCGGCTCACCGGCGACCAGAAGTACCGCGACTGGGGGTGGGAGGCGGCTCAGGTAATGCTGATGGGGGTGATGGGGTGGAGGCGGCTCAGGTAATGCTGCGTCAGTCCGCGACTGGGGGTGGGAGGCGGCTCAGGTAATGCCGCGACTGGGGGTGGGAGGCGGCTCAGGTAATGCCGCGACTGGGGGTGGGAGGCTCAGGTGTGGGGGTGGGAGGCGGCTCAGGTAATGCCGCGACTGGGGGTGGGAGGCGGCTCAGGTAATGCCGCGACTGGGGGTGGGAGGCGGCTCAGGTAATGCCGCGACTGGGGGTGGGGGCGGCTCAGGTAATGCGCTGGGGGGGCCTCAGGTAATGCCGCGACTGGGGGTGGGAGGCGGCTCAGGTAATGCCGCGACTGGGGGTGGGAGGCGGCTCAGGTAATGCTGTGACTGGGGGTGGGAGGCGGCTCAGGTAATGCCGCGACTGGGGGTGGGAGGCTGCTCAGGTAATGCTGTGACTGGGGGTGGGAGGCGGCTCAGGTAATGCCGCGACTGGGGTGGGGAGGCGGCTCAGGTAATGCCGCGACTGGGGGTGGGAGGCGGCTCAGGTAATGCCGCGACTGGGGGTGGGAGGCGGCTCAGGTAATGCCGTGACTGGGGGTGGGAGGCGGCTCAGGTAATACCGCGACTGGGGGTGGGAGGCGGCTCAGGTAATGCCGCGACTGGGGGTGGGAGTCTGCTCAGGTAGTGCTGCGACTGGGGGTGGGAGGCGGCTCAGGTAATGCTGTGACTGGGGGTGGGAGGCGGCTCAGGTAATGCTGTGACTGGGGGTGGGAGGCGGCTCAGGTAATGCCGCGACTGGGGGTGGGAAGCTGCTCAGGTAATACTGTGACTGGGGGTGGGAGGCTGCTCAGGTAATGCTGTGACTGGGGGTGGGGGCGGCTCAGGTAATACTGTGACTGGGGGTGGGAAGCTGCTCAGGTAATGTTGTGACTGGGGGTGGGGGTCTGCTCAGGTAATGCCGCGACTGGGGGTGGGAGGCTGCTCAGGTATTATTGTGAAAGTGGCCAGTGTTGGAAAATTGCCTTTCCTGGATTTTTGTTTGCATCCAGAATATAGTCGTTTCCAGAAAATTATCCTCTCATTTGAAGGTTGCATAATGCTGTTTCACAAAGAACTGTTCCCTAATAAAGTGCTCAGAGTTCACTAGAAAGTGCATACTGAAGTTCTGATGTCACGGGTTTTAAGAAAGATATCCTCCCATGCTTGATTAGCATAGCATTTTCCTCTGCACATCGATAGTTACTAAGTACAAATCCAATTTGAGAGGCTGCTCAGGTATACTGTGACTGGGATGGGGGAGGGGGCGGCTTAAGTAATACCCCGACTGGGAATCAGCTCACATGTGCCCACGTAGATAGTGCAAAAGTTGGTCCGAGCGACCTGGCGCAATCCGATCGTAATGTTTTTGAAACCTGAATACCATTCTGTTCCAGCGACTCAAGTTATAATTGCTTCCTCAGAATTAGGCCTGGTCCTTTAATGCTGATTTGTAGCAGTTCTCACTCCGATGTTTTTCTTTGGAGTACGCGCACTTGTTCAAAGAAAAGGTGGACGTAGTTTATCTTAATTCTCGACGTGGAGCTGCCCGTTATCTGAGCTGCCCTTGAGCACCACCTGGATTGTGTGTAGATGCGGTGGACTGTGCAGTATATGGGGGGGGGTAGGGGAGCCATTTTGAATAGCATCAACAAAGGAATCCACCAATACTAATGTGCTGCTTCTGCTGTACTCTGGGGTGGGCTTGACCGTTATTCAGGCACGGATTCACGGGGAGTCTACTGTCTGTCGCGTCTTGTCCGTCGACATATGGGTTTGCCGTGTCGAACCCTGATGCCTCGGCGTGATGTCCGAGATGGCCCGCACTGAAGCCGGAAACAGCGCCAACTCGGCTGACCTTGGCGAACTCTCACGCATGAGAGATGACTC
This sequence comes from Imbricaverruca yamaguchii, assembly GCA_034440575.1. Classification (NCBI taxonomy): domain Eukaryota; kingdom Metazoa; phylum Arthropoda; class Thecostraca; family Neoverrucidae; genus Imbricaverruca; species Imbricaverruca yamaguchii. Next base: position 3,494,903 of record JAOTOL010001646.1, on the reverse strand, counting down.
ATGATGTGAAAATAACGTTCAAGAAATAACAATGGGTCGGTATCTCTCCGTGAATGTCACCGTGGTGACAACTGGCGGTATCTCTCCGTGGTGACCACTGGCGGTATCTCTGTGGTAACCGCTGGCGGTATATCTCCGTGGTGACTGCTGGCGGCGTCTCCGTGGTGACCGCTGGCGGTATCTCTCTGTGGTGACCGCTGGCGGTATATCTCCGTGGTGACTGCTGGCGGCGTCTCCGTGGTGACCGCTGGCGGTATCTCTCTGTGGTGAGCGCTGGCGGTATCTCTCTGTGGTGACCGCTGGCGGTGTGTCTCCGTGGTGACCGCTGGCGGCATCTCCGTGGTGACCTCTGGTGGTGTCTCCGTGGTGACCACTGGCGGCATCTCTCCGTGGTGACCGCTGGGGGTAACTCTCCGTGGTGACCGCCGGCGGTATATCTCCGTGGTGACCGCTGGGGATAACTCCGTGGTGACCACTGGCGGCATCTCTCTGTGGTGACCGCTGGCGGTGTATCTCCGTGATGACCACTGGCGGTGTCTCCGTGGTGACCGCTGGCGGTGTATCTCCGTGGTGACCACTGGCGGTGTCTCTCCGTGGTGACCGCTGGCGGTATCTCTCCGTGGTGACCACTGGCGGTACCTCCGTGGTGACCGCTGGCAGTGTATCTCCATGGTGACCGCTGGCCGTGTCTCCATGGTGACTGCTGGCGGTGTATCTCCGTGGTGACTGCTGGCGGCATCTCTCTGCGGTGACCGCTGGCGGTGACCGCTGGCGGTGTATCTCCGTGGTGACCGCTGGCGGTGTATCTCCGTGGTGACCGCTGGCGGTATCTCTCTGTGGTGACCGCTGGCGGTGTATCTCCGTGGTGACCGCTGGCGGTATCTCTCTGTGGTGACCGCTGGCGGTGTATCTCCGTAGTGACCTCTGGCGGTGTATCTCCGTGGTGACCGCTGGCGGTATCTCCGCGGTGTCTCCGTGGTGACCGCTGGCGGTATATCTCCGTGGTGACCGCTGGCGGTGTATCTCCGTGGTGACCGCTGGCGGTGTCTCCGCGGTGTCTCCGTGGTGACCGCTGGCGGCATCTCCGTGGTGACCGCTGGCGGTGTATCTCCGTGGTGACCACTGGCGGTATCTATCTGTGGTGACTGCTGGCGGTGTGTCTCCGTGGTGACCGTCGCCGCTCCGCCGCAGGCCATTGAGCAGTTCTGCCGTGTCGAGGCCGGCTACTCGGGTCTGCTGGACGTGGAGTCGCCGGCGCCGCAGCACGACGACGTACAGCAGAGCTTCTTCCTGGCCGAGACACTCAAGGTAGGGGCCGACACTCGAGGTAGGGGCCGAGACACTCACGGTAGTCGCCGAGACACTCAAGGTAGGGGCCGAAACACTCAAGGTAGGCGCCGAGACACTCAAGGTAGGGGCCGAGACACTCAAGGTAGTCGCCGAGACACTCAAGGTAGGCGCCCAGACATTCGAGGTAGGGGCCGGGACACTCACGGTAGTCGCCGAGACACTCAAGGTAGGCGCCGAGACATTCGAGGTAGGGGCCGAGACACTCAAGGTTGGCCACCCTGGCGATGATAGCCACCCTGGTAGTTATAGGTTTATTTTAAGAAGCCATCTTCACTGCCCTTCCCCTGAATATAGACTGCTTGTTTGCTGATCCTCAGTTATTAGTTATGCCAATTTATGTGCTCTTCGGAGTGAAAACCTTGCCATTATATAATTATTGGCTGGAGCAGACAATAAAGTTCAGTCATTAGAAGTGTCAGAAGCAAAGAGTCAATCACAAAACATGCCCTGGATGGGAAGGGTGCATACGGTGGTGCTACTACAATACCTACGCAGCTGCTTTCTAAACAATACGTCTCGGTCATGTTTTTGTTTGCATTCGTAATTAGCTTCTGTCTGTATTCGATATTTCTGCCAACACAGCGGGAAGATGCTTGGTAGGACTCCATAGCCGTTACCAAACAGAGGATCGTACAGCGACTCGGAAAACGAACGTGAAGGCAAGATCTTGCATTGGTAGTTGTGGATCGAAGGGGCCACGAGATAATCTCCCAAGGGGTTCAGATTTATACGACCATTTGCATTATCCTGCAATGGCGGAATCAAAGCACATTTTATTGCAGTAAAAGGTTTTTTTTTAAAATCGTTTGTTCGGTTCAGTGCAAGCGAAATCCGGGAACATTTTCATTCGAAATTAGTGGATATTTTTTGGACTTGCTCCTCCAAGCGATCATCAACTGGCGGTCTGGATCCGTCACTGGTACTTAATACCACTTTTGTTAATTTCGGGTCAATAGTTCCAGGCCCGGTCAAGGGTCAAAATTTGCATTTCGTCAGGTCGTTTAGAATTTGAATGCTAATTGATCAATTATCCTTGTACCTTGCCAGCTTTTTCATGAAAGCAAGACTTCTCTAGTCGTAGTGCGCATGCAGATATATCCTGATGTCACGAAAGATCAACACAGCTAGCTCATATATTCGTTCCGGGGACGAAGCATAACAGTCATCGGATTGCCAGTGGACACAACGATCAGATTCGGTTGGTCGCAATCACATGGATTCATTACTGTCGTCCACACAAATGTTACATCCAGAACAAATGGCCTAAATCACCACAGGACAAGTTCATTGTAGGTCATCAAAGCCCATTAAAATCCCGTGGACGGCGCCGATTCCAGTATCTACCAATCCGAGCTGGATTGGGCGCCCGGTCCGAGCGAGGCACGGAAGTTGGAAAAGCCAGCTGTATGTATAATTTTGCCGGAGCCGATATCCATTGTATTTCTATAATATTACTGTCGTGGAAAATTTTAGATTACGTGGGGAAGAAAAGAAAAAACCTTACCTCCAGTGTAGCTGCGAACTGTCCGGTGGATGTCCCCGCGGTAAGCCAGTCTGGTTATGCGCTGCAGCCTCGGTATTCTTAGACCCTTCTCCGCATCTCCTCCGAGGGGATTAAGCTACAACCTTTCCCGCCATCAGCACAATTTTGCAGCTTTTTCAGAGTACACGAATTATGGACTGTTTCCTGCGTGTCTACATCCCTTAGTTAACGCTACATACGCTACTACCCCATGTTAGTACTTCTGATTATGATACAGGCCTATGCTTATATCTACAGTCTTATGCAATATCCCAGTCTGTTCTAGCCTATTCTAGTTCAGCGCATGCTGCACCTGCAGTGTTGGTCGTTGTACGCTGCTTTGGCATTCTTGCTAACTATTTCAATAATTATTTTCCGTTTCAGTACCTCTACTTGCTGTTCAGCGACAACAGCCTGATCTCGCTGGACCAGTGGGTTTTCAACACGGAGGCGCACCCGCTGCCCATCAAGGGCTCCAACCAGCTGTACCGGCAGCTGACCGACAGCTAGTCGGCTGAGCTGACGCCGCTGGGGACGCGCGGCGTGGCCCGCAGTGCTTCCTGAGCGGCGGCCGCAGTGTTGCGGACGGCCGCCGCCGCCACAGAGGGCGGCGCCACCGTCGCGATGGGGCAGCGGCGCCGAGATCGGCCGGCTGTGATCCCCTGTGTTGTTATCTGCCCCGTCTGGACGCGACGCCGCGGACGGAGCCGAGCCATCCGACCATTCCACGACCGGGGTCGACCGTCCAACGGTCTGCGTAGCCAATCTTCCGTGCCACCGCTCTTGGCTTCAGACGTGGCTGCAGTGGGAAGCATCTGTGGATAGCTGGAGTCTCACGCAGCATGCATTTGTGTCAGCAGGCAGTCTGATGTAGAGCACACTCGGTGGGCGCACGGCTTGATGCTGTGGGCCGCGTGCCAATGTGCTGCACCATCGGGCTGTCAGGCCGGACAGGTCGACTTTACGACTATGTAAAATTGACTAGTGGCCTGTAAGTATGGTGTGCTATAGTTATTTTGTTTAGATAATAATTTAATGCATGATGAAGTGAAGGCTTCCTATTTATTTATATAGTAAGTTTTGACTGTTACGACTGCACTGCCAGTGCCCTGTACAACTGCACTGCCAGTGCCCTGTACAACTGCACTGCCAGTGCCCTGTACGGCTGCACTGCCAGTGCCCTGTACGACTGCACTGCCAGTGCCCTGACAGCACTGCCAGTGCCCTGTACGGCTGCACTGCCAGTGCCCTGTACGGCTGCACTGCCAGTGCCCTGTACGGCTGCACTGCCAGTGCCCTGCACTGCCAGTGCCCTGTACGACTGCACTGCCAGTGCCCTGTACGGCTGCACTGCCAGTGCCCTGTACGGCTGCACTGCCAGTGCCCTGTACGGCTGCACTGCCAGTGCCCTGTACGGCTGCACTGCCAGTGCCCTGTACGACTGCACTGCCAGTGCCCTGTACGGCTGCACTGCCAGTGCCCTGTACGGCTGCACTGCCAGTGCCCTGTACGGCTGCACTGCCAGTGCCCTGTACGGCTGCACTGCCAGTGCCCTGTACGGCTGCACTGCCAGTGCCCTGTACGACTGCACTGCCAGTGCCCTGTACGACTGCACTGCCAGTGCCCTGTACGGCTGCACTGCCAGTGCCCTGTACGGCTGCACTGCCAGTGCCCTGTACGGCTGCACTGCCAGTGCCCTGTACGGCTGCACTGCCAGTGCCCTGTACGGCTGCACTGCCAGTGCCCTGTACGGCTGCACTGCCAGTGCCCTGTACGGCTGCACTGCCAGTGCCCTGTACGACTGCACTGCCAGTGCCCTGTACGGCTGCACTGCCAGTGCCCTGTACGGCTGCACTGCCAGTGCCCTGTACGGCTGCACTGCCAGTGCCCTGTACGGTGCACTGCCAGTGCCCTGTACGGCTGCACTGCCAGTGCCCTGTAGGCTGCACTGCCAGTGCCCTGTGCACATGCACTGCCAGTGCCCTGTACGGCTGCACTGCCAGTGCCCTGTACGGCTGCACTGCCCGTGCCCTGACGGCTGCACTGCCAGTGCCCTGTACGGCTGCACTGCCAGTGCCCTGTACGGCTGCACTGCCAGTGCCCTGTACGACTGCACTGCCAGTGCCCTGTACGGCTGCACTGCCAGTGCCCTGTACGGCTGCACTGCCAGTGCCCTGTACGGCTGCACTGCCAGTGCCCTGTACGGCTGCACTGCCAGTGCCCTGTACGGCTGCACTGCCAGTGCCCTGTACGGCTGCACTGCCAGTGCCCTGTACGGCTGCACTGCCAGTGCCCTGTACGACTGCACTGCCAGTGCCCTGTACGACTGCACTGCCAGTGCCTCGGAATCCGGACAAACCCAGGGCCCCGGTATGCCGCAGAGTCGTGTGCGACACCACTGTTGTGTGCCACACCACTGTCGTGTGCGACATTACTGTCGTGTGCGACACTACTGTGGTGTGCGACACTACTATCGTGTGTGACACTACTTTCGTGTGCAACACCAGTAGTGTGCGACATTACTATCATGTGCTACACCACTGTCGTGTGCGAAACTACTATCGTGTGCGACACCACTGTCGTGTGTGACACCACTGTCGTGTGCGACACCACTGTCGTGTGCGACACCACTGCCATGTGCGACACTACTATCGTGTGCGATACCACTGTGATGTGCGACACTACTATCGTGTGTGACACCACTGTCGTGTGCGACACCACTGTCGTGTGCGACACTACTGTCGTGTGCGAAACTACTATCGTGTGCGAAACTACTATCGTGTGTGACGCCACTGTCGTGTGCGAAACTACTATCGTGTGCGACACTACTGTCGTGTGCGAAACTACTATCGTGTGTGACGCCACTGTCGTGTGCGAAACTACTATCGTGTGAGACACCACTGTCGTGTGTGACACCACTGTCGTGTGCGACACTGCTATAGTGTGTGACACTGCTATAGTGTGTGACACTACTGTCGTGTGTGACACCACTGTCGTGTGCGACACTACTGTCGTGTGTGACACTACTGTCGTGTGTGACACTACTGTCGTGTGTGACACTACTGTCGTGTGTGACACCACTGTCGTGTGCGACACTGCTGTCGTGTGTGACACTATTATCGTGTGTGACACCACTGTCGTGTGCGACACTACTGTCGTGTGCGAAACTACTATCGTGTGTGACGCCACTGTCGTGTGCGAAACTACTATCGTGTGCGACACTACTGTCGTGTGCGACACTGTTATAGTGTGCGACACTACTGTCGTGTGTGACACCACTGTCGTGTGTGACACTACTGTCGTGTGTGACACCACTGTCGTGTGCGACACTACTGTCGTGTGTGACACCACTGTCGTGTGCGACACTTCTGTCGTGTGCGACACTAATATCGTGTGTGACACCACTGTCGTGTGCGACACTTCTGTCGTGTTGGGCCAGTGGCGGCGCGGGATGCTCTCGTGTTGGTGGGCGCCGGCTGGCCGGCCGGTGCGTCTCGCTGATTGCCACCTGTGTTCTGCGGATGCCGTAGTCATCGGCGCCGGCGGTGTTCTCCTTCACGCTCGGCGCCGGCGGTGTTCTCCTTCACGCCGGCGGTGTTCTCCTTCACGCCGGCGGTGTTCTCCTTCACGCCGGCGGTGTTCTCCTTCACGCCGGCGGTGTTCTCATTCACGCCGGCGGTGTTCTCCTTCACGCTCGGCGCCGGCGGTGTTCTCCTTCACGCCGGCGGTGTTCTCCTTCACGCCGGCGGTGTTCTCATTCACGCCGGCGGTGTTCTCCTTCACGCTCGGCGCCGGCGGTGTTCTCCTTCACGCTCGGCACCGTATTTTACTTGATTTTACTTCGAGTACTGCTCGCCACAATGTGTTCGGGAAGCTGGTTTGCTGATCGTGATGTTTTGTTCCTTGTTGTTTTAACGGGCGTCGCCTCTGTGAGTTCGCTGATTAGGTGTACTGCTGTTACTCTCGAAATGCCGCTGAGATATATTGGTGCTCTGTGCGCAATGACTGGTGTAAACGATGTGCTTCGAGGTCCTTCACCAACGTTTTTGTTGTCGCATAGTGAAGGCATCATTCTCTGTGTTTTCGCCAACACTCACTGATATGTTAATATGCAATCATCAGGCTTAATTCAGGGATGTAATTAAATTAGATGCATGGAGCATGCATATATATATCATGTGTATCATTGTCATGCATGTAAAAGTATGGAGATCGTATTGAGCCTTGTACCTTTGTGCTGCTTTGGCAGTCTAGATGGCACGAATGTGTTCAGCTAGATGTTGTCAAAGGAGATCATCATGTTGGGTGTTAGAGCATGTTGTTGACACGTGATTTGATGCTGATGTTGATGTGTGATGGGTGTGGGAATAGGTGAGAACAACATGTTAATATGTGAACACATGCACGGCAATGCTGTTGAGTAGTAATACACCGGAACTGGCAACTAGTTTGTTTCTACTCCCACACAATCGCCAACCAGCCATAATGGAGAGGCGGAACCAGTGTCAAAAACTTGTCCAGTTTTCTTCTCCTTCCGCTCCTTTCTCAGATGTGTGGAGTTGGGGCGGGCAACTGACGAATCTAGGATTTCGTTGAGAGGGACGAGTTTTCGAGGAGGCATCGTTCCGCTCTGAGGAGCGCCTTCAACTACAAGACGCTGGGGGCAGGCGGAAATGCACTCGATCTTTCGGCAGGCACGCATTTTCCGCTCGAGGGGCGCATTGAACTGACAATTGCGTCAGGCGATGGTGTGGGGTGCGCTCGGCACTTGCCGATACATTCGCGGGGGCAAAGGAGGCACTCAAGGGCGCCGATTGGATCCGTGCTCTTGGACCGGGCTAAGCGACTATGTGCTTACCTCTTCAGAAGATTAAACATATTTGAACTGGACTGGCATGTTTGGCTGGCTAGATCTGCATATATTCAATAGTTTTCATCGTTCGGGTTTCTTGGAATTTATTGGGTATGGTCTCGTAAGATGCATTATTGTGTGGCTTTGTTACGCTAGTAGGAGCGGGCATGAAATTACTGTCAGCGTCTTGTTTTGATATCTATTAAAATAAATAGCATATGCTAAATTCCACTTCATGATGGAGCTTGTCTGCGCTAGTCCACAGTTTCATCATCTGGGTTGATCAGTTTTATTGTTTATCGTCGGGGATGGAACAATGCTATAGTTCATAAATCTGCTCTAGAGCTTTGCGTGGGGAATGCTGATGAGCATGAGGTGAATCAGAATCAGTGATGGCCGTTTGAAAATCAGTCCACCGGCGGTTTCAATAGCTACGCTAACCATAAATTGGAATGTTAGTTATTTGGGCTTTAGGACGTTTCGACCAGAATTGATCATTCGCGCTCACCGTAAATTAAGATGAAGTTCTCGGTTGCTGTCTATAGCGTTTACATACATCGACCCGTCAAAAGTTCTCACTGTCTCTTCTTTGCTTTAATTATGCGCTTTAAACGGCGTATGTGCTTTATTTTTGTCCCACAGTCGGTAAGATCTTTTTGTCTTCTTCCTTTGCACTCCTGATTTTTCTCTAATTTCATAAGACGGACGATGAAATATTCAAAAGATGACGGTCGGAGAGCAAAACTCCCCCGGGCACATGGGTAGCGATATTTTAAATATTTGTATACATGTCAATCTCCAATACCTCTGAATTATTTCTTCATTACACTTGGTTCATAGTACCCACTGCCATGAGGACTGAATATAAATAAGCAAATCAGAGTATCGAAGCATTTGGAGTGCAGTCTTACTTCTCTTCACAACTGTGCACGAGTATATGCGAATATGCAATGTATTAGTTTCATGTCCGGCCACTATGCACTACTGTGGCAAGCACCGCCGAACAGTGGTCCGAGGGGACACCAGTGCCTCGTCCGTTGACTTAATCTCAGTGGCATATGCACTGAGGGAACGGCACCCGCTTGGTCAGTATTCACGTGCCGGGGAAAGCGTGCGACACTGGCCAGCCGAGTGCGCCGGCGACCGCCGCCGCGGCCGGTCCGCCCTTCACTGCACCTTCAGCAGCTTGGCGAGCCGCTTCGGCGGCACCGGCGGCCGGCGCCGGCGGCGCGCGACGACCACCGCCGCCGCCAGCAGCGAGGCCAGCAGCACGACCAGCAGCAGCCACGCGTCCAGCAGGAAGTACTGCAGCCAGTTGAGGTGGCCGTCCAGCAGGCGCAGGTGGTGGGGCGCGCCGTGGGTGGCCAGCATGTCCACCCAGTGGTGGACCCGGTCGGTGGCCGTCTGGCTCTGGGCCCGCCACATGCGCGAGGCGCGCCGTGCCCGGCTGCGGTAGCTGGAGCGGGGCAGACGGCGACCGACACGTCCGGTCAGCCTCACGTGACATACGACTGCAGGCTGGCATCCATGGCGTCGTGAACAGCACACGCAATATGAAGCGTGCTGGTGACGCAGTGTACGCGGCAGTCGAAGCCGTGGCGCGCGGACGCTATTCGTCGTCTGATCCGTCAGTACGGCAATCGCGGTTGTATTGAGAACGTGGGGCTGATCAGGAGGCAGGCCTAACCATCGCCGACACAGAGGGCTTGTCCGTCAGATGTAAATACACATCTAATTTTGCTATGCAAGATGCAACTAAGATGTCGAGTGGTGCAAAGTGCATCCTGTCTTGTGCATAACTTTAGGACCTAATTCTACGTCTGCATACAGACCAGCATCATTTAACAAGTTATAAGTGACAATTTACGTTCATACATGCCAACTTTATCCTTTTATCAGGTACCTGTTTCTTGTGTGCACTGACACGGACCTACTGAAAATGAGAACAAAAAGCTAAATATCTTACTTGAGATGCAATTCATTGTCCCGCTATGCGTTCTTTTCCACCTAATTTTCGGTATTTGGTCACTTCGTGAAACGTATTCTACGTATAATGTAATGATATCACATAGTATGTCTGAGAGTTCATCCAGTAAACCCAAGTACACACGTACGGCATCAGCTGTGAGATATACTCACGTGCAACACGTTGACTGCGCTGACCAACTCTACTACGGCCAGTTTGGAGACGCCAGAGGGATCGCAATCCCCTCTCCACCCTACCCCATACCAGAGGAGATGAGGAAATGCCGTGCGCGGGCGCCAGTCAAGTACTTCCACAGTTAACGCACATTTAGGCCTCGCTAAATAGGTAGGTGTCACCATGATAACTGAATAGCGTTCTTGAGACCCTCCTACCACCCTGAATGAAGGCCGTGCTTGTTCAGGAAGACGTCCGTGCTTTGAACAGTGGAGTTCACGCTGGCTGTCGAACGAAGCGGTAGACGTGTTGAGAGCGTGCAGTCCAGCTCACTGGCTTCTCGCCGTCCACGTGTGATCCCACCACAGTCCGCCGGCTACGGACGGTCCGCCGCCAGCGTCTCGCCCGTGAGATGTGACACACGTCGGATCTGCACTGGGCCCTGTCTCACCTGTCGTTTGAGAGGAGCTCGACGACGGCCGACTCCATACGCGACCTGCCGACTTCGAAGTTCTCCAGATTTATCCCGTATCCACGATAGTCCATATAGTGGGCGTTCTCGAATTGGTCCCCGTATAGCGGAATTCCAACTGCGAAAGGGGTGTCCGTGTTCAAGAATGGACGCGAGCAATTCAATGTACGCGGATTTACATATATGGGCCTCGGTTATAATTGGGTAAGCTGGTAATTCTGCCATACAACGGACATCGGAACATCTATCAATGTGGTGCATTACTCCTCCTACTGTGCATTACTTCTGCGTACCAGGAATGTCATGCACGTAGGATGTAACTTATATCACTATTGCAATATATATATATATATATATATATATATATATATATATATATAAAACGATAAAATACTCAGATCCGCTGGCGTCGGGATTTTGTTGGTGCAACAGTTGTTCTATTAGCTTTTTGTCTTTGATGTATTTGCTGATATTAGCCGCTCTGCGCGCGATTTCTTTAACTCGTATCGTGAATGTGCTGTGTTAGGTGCCGCTTGTGCCTTTGTGTAGCATTATAAATCTCTGAATAAATCACAAATTCTCGAATACGGGTGGAGAAATGGCGGCGCTATCGTGGAGGACGTGGGGGAGGAAGGCGTTCCTTCCCCACAGATGCTTTCAAACTGGGTTCCGTTCCGCAGAGACGGCTCTTCTCAGACGTTAGCCGGTCTCTCACAGAGCTCAGGCGCTTGCTCTCTTTCTTAAGACGGCTCCTGGCCGGCTTGCCACAACCCTCCCCGATTTCAGATCGTTCCTTCCTAGCTAACTCTCTCTCTAGCTAGTAAAGCTAGCCTCTCTACAACTATGTACGGCCTTGGACAAAATTGGACGGTCCATTGCCGAAATGACACGACCCCTCATAGTTTTGGTGGCCCATACATTGATGCGGCCCTTCTCCAGCTTAGCTGGCCCCATTCAATTTTAAACAGCCATTTCTTACTTTAAGCAGCCCTAAAGGATATTCAATAGCCTATCTTTGGCTCAATACTGCCTCTGTTCGATCCATAGCAGCCCCTCCTCTACCTATAACGGCCCCTTGTCGACTGAAAATATAATGCTTAAAACAATACTCCAAACAAGACGTCTCGATACGTGCTGAGATAACCTTCGTTAGACTTACTACGGCCCTCTCACATCTCGGATGCCTCTTCTCTAAGCAACTGCATCACCTCTCCGACTAAAGACGACCATTGTATAGATGTAGATAGTCCCTGTCTGGATTAACACTGGTCTGGACTGATCTCTGATCATGAATTGCTCGCTTGGAATGGCACCCTGGCGTAAAATGGCCCCTCTGGTTTTAGACGACCCATGTCCAACGTACGATGGTCCCTAGCTGATCACACGATGCCTCGGTAATTCAGAACAGCACCTGCAAATTTCCCACGACACGTCACTGTCTTACTACATGCGCTCCCCCGGTTTCAGATAGTACGTCAGGAAATTGCACTACCTCCGAAAACCTAAAGGCGACAATTTTCATATTTAGACGGGCCCTGTCGCGGTAACATGATCATTGCCTGACTTTTAGTGGCTTTTTTCCAGCCTAAGACCCCGACTCTGACTTTAATGGGCCTGTCTCCTAGCTTAAACGGTCGTTTTCGAAATTAAGTAACATATAGCAACTCATCCACGATTGTAGATGATCACCTTCGACTGAAGACGGGTCCAACTAGACCGACGGCCCGACTTACGACTGATCCATGCGAACTCAGACCGCCTCTTCGACTTAATGCAACCTCCTGCCTATTTCCGATGGTTCCATGCTGGATTTCTGCGGTCCTGACTTCTTACAGTTCGTACTGAAAGCTATATGGATACCTACCTATCAATCAAAAGTTTATCAGTGTTTCCGAATGAACCTTGAAGTACAACTCGGCGGTGTTTCTCTTCTACGGTGCGATCCCACTACGCGTGTCCGTGATGCAGCTGGCGAAGCAGGGAAGCATGCGGACGGCGCATCTGTGGCTGGTTTACGATGCCGAGTAGCTGGTCGTTTGGCCACGCCTCTAGGAGCTACTCACGCAAAGGAACTCCCGAGTATATCGCCTCCATCAGTCCTCCCATACCGCAATGACTGATGAACAGTCGCGTCCGAGGGTGACCTGAGGACCAGACACGGTCACGTCCGAGGGGGGCGACCTGACAACCGGACACAGTCACGTCCGAGGGTGACCTGAGGACCAGACACGGTCACGTCCTGAGGCGACCTGAGAACCAGACACGGTCACGTCCGAGGGGGCGACCTGACAACCGGACACAGTCACGTCCGAGGGTGACCTGAGAACCAGACACGGTCACGTCCGAGGGGGCGACCTGACAACCGGACACAGTCACGTCCGAGGGTGACCTGAGGACCAGACACGGTCACGTCCGAGGGGGCGACCTGACAACCGGACACAGTCACGTCCGAGGGTGACCTGAGAACCAGACACGGTCACGTCCGAGGGGGCGACCTGACAACCGGACACAGTCACGTCCGAGGGTGACCTGAGAACCAGACACGGTCACGTCCGAGGGGGCGACCTGACAACCGGACACAGTCACGTCCGAGGGTGACCTGAGGACCAGACACGGTCACGTCCGAGGGTGACCTGAGGACCAGACACGGTCACGTCCGAGGGTGACCTGAGAACCGGACACAGTCACGTCCGAGGGTGACCTGAGGACCAGACACGGTCACGTCAGGGTGACCTGAGAACCAGACACGGTCACGTCCGAGGGTGACCTGAGGACCAGACACGGTCACGTCCGAGGGGGCGACCTGACAACCGGACACAGTCACGTCCAAGGGTGACCTGAGGACCAGACACGGTCACGTCCGAGGGCGGGGGGTGGGGGGCGACCTGAGAACCAGACACAGTCACGTCCGTGGTGACCTGAGAAACGGACACAGTTACATCCGCAGGTGACCTGAGAACCGTACAAAGTCACGTCCGAGGAGGGCGACCTAAGAACCGGACACAGTGACGTCCGTGGTGACCTGAGAACCAGACACAGTCACGTCCGTGGTGACCTGAGAAACGGACCCAGTTACATCCGCAGGCGACCTGACAACCGGACACAGTCACGCCCGTGGTGACCTGAGAACCAGACACAGTCACGACTAGTCTTGACCATTGGACCTGCGGTCGACTTCATGGCAGATAGTGTTCATAATGGTACACAATATCGAACCACAGTAAGAGATGCAGCTTAAGTCATGCATTTTGAACCGGTTTCAGCTTAGTTATCTCCTACCGACAGAGGTGGATGTCATTCCAAGCGGATTTGTTGCGACCACCGAAGCATGTCGCAAGGAAGCCAGCGATCCAGCGATCATTTTACCTGGGTGAATTCGGCGAAGCAATAATTTGTTGACTGTTGCTAGCTTTGCATCTCAGATTTCGTGAGCACAATGTGTGCGTACCTTAACCCGCGCCTTCTTTCCTGTCAAATCCTCCCACCCCGTCTCCGGAGGGGGGGGGCGGTTGAAGACCCCCCTCTAAAATCCAAACTAAGCATCGCACGAAAACGAAAGAGGTGTCATCGGAAAGCGCTTGACGAGTAGGGTCAGGGTCCTCCCCACAACACAATTTTCCCCCAAAAGTGACGTCACCAGGGGGCTAAATTTTCACGACTTTTCATGACTTGCACTATGTTTTTTTACTCTGGGGAGTTCATTTTGTGGATATATAAAAACAAAATTATTTGGAATGAGAAAAGGACAGCGAAATCGACCAGGCCTATAATTTTTTTGGGACCCCAAAAATAAAAATGTTATGTATTTGAAATTTCAGAATTTTGAATTTTCAAGTTTTCTTTAATTTTCCTCCTCCAATGGGTAGAGCAGACCGAGAAATGTTGTTGCAAGTCAACTTTCCCTAATAAAAATGCTTACTTTAACCAGAATCCTGTGTTTGAACTGCAATATGGCAAATACGCAAAATTTATATGTAGTCAAAAACGAAAAAAGAAAGAAAAATTCAACTCGTACGTTTTGTTGCATCCGTAAAGATAAGCAATCACTAAAAGTTTCATTAAAATATCTGTATCCGTTAAAACGTGACGACTGGTTGAACGTTTTTGGAGGTGACCTCACTTGACCTTGAGTAACTCGTTGACCCTAGATGACCTCACCTAAAAATTTGAATCAACATGTCAAATTGATGTGGGAAAAGGTATGCCAAATTTGGGCGCGCTGCCGCGCGCCGTTCGTCCGCTATCCGCGAAAAACCTGAGGGGGCGGTTGAAGACCCCCCTCCCGAGACGGGACGGGTTAACCTGGCTTGTTAACTTTGTAGTTGATGATGACAAATAAGCTTCAATGTATTTCTACAAACATGCTCCCATTATGATACCTGATCGTGGTTCTCTCTGAAAGACACCCGTTGCACATCGGTTTATACTTGTGGTAGCCGGTTTGTCAACAAATATTTACCTTCAACTGGATGTTGACGATTGCTGGTTGCTTTACATTGTAACAGTCTACCACTACTGGATTAGTAAACGGTATGCAGCTCGCTGTGTTTTGCACTGCAGTAATAGATGAGGAGGGGAAATTGTAACTGCACTATCAAACGTTCCTTAGCACAACATTTCCCCTTCCACAATTTCGATTTGTCTTGAAGAAAGGGCATGGGTACCAACAAGCAAATTATCTCGCAGGACTTCAGAATTGATATCCGATAGTATGCATTAATTCGTGCGGTTGAGAAAGAACTTAACCACAGAACCAAGGAAAAATCCTCCAGAAACTGTCTTTTTCGTGTGTTCTGGATCAGACTCTGCCAGTAATCGAGACTAAACTGAGGCACTGAGGAGATGTCCGATCAACGCGAGTCATATGTCTATTCAGGATTGGAATCATCCAGCACTGTGCTAAGAGAAACTATTATTTTTCCTTGCTCATGAATCGGATTCAAATGATGCTTCCAAACGTATGACAGCTGGAATGATCTTTGTCAACAATCGATGCCCGGATATAAATTTCGATTCCAGGTATTCAGATTGTTCTACCTCGTACCAGGTGTAGGTTTTCAGCTGGCAAGGATACATGGCATGGACTGCCTATCACTAATGGACTTCAGGCGTGCTTCCACGCATTTGGTGCTGATGTTCAATGGATTTCAGAACACATTGTGAGTGCACCTCGTTACCCGCTTGTCGTCACCAACCCGCCTATCATTGGATGTCCAGTTGCCAACACGAGACTGAGCCACTGAGTGGTGACGGAATTATGGGGTTTGGTTACCAAATGGTGATTCAGTTACTGGGTCGCTGTTTGGTCATCGAGTGGTGATTCAGTTACGGGGTCGCTGTCTGGTTACCGAGTGGTGATTCAGTTACGGGGTCGCTGTCTGGCTACCGAGTGGTGATTCAGTTACGGTCGCTGTCTGGCTACCGAATGGTGATTCAGTTACGGGGTCGCTGTCTGGTTACCGAGTGGTGATTCAGTTACGGGGTCGCTGTCTGGTTACCGAGTGGTGATTCAGTTACGGGGTCGCTGTCTGGTTATCGAGTGGTGATTCAGTTACGGGGTCGCTGTCTGGTTACCGAGTGGTGATTCAGTTACTGGGTCGCTGCGGTCCAGTCGCCGAGTGACGAGCAACACCTTGTTCATCAGAGTTAGATCAGCTTTGCGGCGTCGAGGTTCAATAACAATGACCAGGTTCAGTTACCGAGCACATCCATTTGTGGCAGCCAGTCCATCAGCAGCACGTTGTCCGGGATTGAAACGTGTTTCACAGCCGCCGAGTGGAGTCGCATCACTACCTGCGGAACACGCGGCCGACTCTGTATTACACATCGCGTATGTATATATATATATATATATATATATATATATATATATATATATATATATATATATATATATATATATATATATATATATACATATACATATATATATATATATATATATATATATATATATATATATATATATATATATATATATATATATATATATATATATATATATATATATATATATATATATATATATATATATATATATATATATATATATATATATATATATATATATATATATGACGTTGTGCATTTGTATCACAGTGAGGATAGTGCGACGATCCTAATGTTACGTCACGGAAGCACGCACGCACACACTTCTGAAGCGGCGCACCGTCAGACGGAACGTGAGACGGAACGCGAGACGGAACGTGAGACGGAACGTGAGACGGAACGCGAGACGGAACGCGAGACGGAACGTGATACGGAGCGTGAGACGGAGCGTGAGACGGAACGTGAGACGGAACGTGAGACGGAACGTGAGACGGAACGTGAGACGGAACGTGAGACGGAACGTGAGACGGAACGTGAGACGGAACGTGAGACGGAACGCGAGACGGAACGCGAGACGGAACGTGAGACGGAACGTGAGACGGAGCGTGAGACGGAGCGTGAGACGGAACGTGAGACGGAACGCGAGACGGAACGTGAGACGGAACGTGAGACAGAACGTGAGACGGAACGTGAGACGGAACGTATACCTGGAACCAACGCTATTGCTACATGCTGCGTGCACCTGTAGCTGATTAGCGGAATTCGCATCACCTACTTTCACACAGTATCAGTCAGCCTGTAGGCAGATAAGCGAACTTTCATCGTCTACCGAGTTTAGTCTAATACTGTAATATTGGTCCCTGTCTGAATTTGTCATAATCTGTGTCTGCTGATCTAACGGTGAGAAATTAATGAACCAATGATTCCATCCTAAAACTGAAATACTTTTTGGTTTAGTGTCTAATGATTTATATGATTGGATACAATACACATTTAGTGATTTCAATTGCAAAGAAAGAATCCTGAATGTCATACGGTAGTCTCTGAACCACGAAGTTTTGCGGTACCTAAAATCGCTACCATTGGTGCAAACCAAATTAATTTAAATTTGGTTTTGGAATTTGGAATCTAAATCTTTGGTAATTAAGTGGTCATGATTATATGCTATTTATATTAAACTAAGGTTCAATTGCAGAAATAATGGCAATGCATCAGGCTAGTAATCTAAGGAATATGCTGCTTTTAGCTCGAATAAGCAAGGCTTGCAATGCAATGGAAGCAATATAGATCTCAGCTAATTGTAATTTGGAATGAAGTAAATTTCCGGAAATCTAGGCAGTTTCATTTCATGACCACCCTTCATGACACTCACCTAATCATCATGTCGCACCAAGTACCAGTTAATTATCTTGCTGTCATTATGCTAGATAAGTTTAAATGCTTTCATCACGTTAGCTAAATTCCATGTGTTTTCTTTAAACAATTCACTACGTGAATGTGCACTAACGGCAGACATTACACACGCTGTATGCAACTCCGTAATCATAGCCAAAGGCCGAAACGTCGAGCATATATTTAAAGTGCTTATATCGAATCTTCTCCCGTTAAACGAAGGTCGGCGATTTTATTTCCACGAACCAATGATGAAACATCAGGAGATAAAAGCCTTTTTTGGAGTTCTTGAGCAATTGGTGGTGGCCGTATACAAAGGCTGTACGCAATTGGTGGCGATGAACCCTTTCAATAGTGTAGCGGTCCTGCTGACACAGACGGGTGTGCTGTGTGCCTAAGAGCTTGTTGTCACCTTCTGCTGCAGTCCAGCGAAGATTTTCATCAGCATTTCGATGAACTGGGCAGGAATCACATGCGGGTCATAGACGGTGACCCCCATGCTGAACAAGACGACTCCGTGTTGCCCGGAGCTAGTGAAGAACTCCTCCAGATGCTGAAACGAACTGAAATGTGATGTGCATTCCATGAAGTTGCGGTTCGTCATCCGCTTGCCCGATTTAAAGAAAGCTCATAGGAGATAAATGCCTTTTTTGGAGTTCTTGAGCAATTGGTGGTGGCCGTATACAAAGGCTGTACGCAATTGGTGACGATGAACCCTTTCAATAGTGTAGCGGTCCTGCTGACACAGACGGGTGTGCTGTGTGCCTAAGAGCTTGTCACCGTCACTACTTTGAGAGCTTCGCTCTCAAAGTAGTGACGGTGAGCAATAAGGGTTGAATTGCCTTTCTTGTAAGCTGTCTGGGCGATGCTTTGTATTATTGATTATTTTCGTTACTCGGCTAGCAGTTTATGGAGGCGGTGTCAGTGATGTATACCTTGGGCAGTGGCCTGGCTGGCCTACACTGCACGCAGCCAATGGCCTCCATGTCGGGTGGCAGCATCAGCGGCTGCATGACCATGAAGTTGAAGTTTAGCAGTGTGATGTCTATATCGCGCATCAGGCTGACCCCGTCAGGCAGCGCAGGATGGTATTTCTGTGGAACACACCGACGTGAGGCATCCTTGATTTTCACACGTTGTTTGGAATTTGGCGCGCTCCGTCTTTGGTTCGCAGCTGGCCCGGCGGTCGCCCCGCCCGTGATGCAAGAAGATCGCTGATGACTACGAGATCATCTGTCCAGCACACGGACGTTTCCGATGTTTGCCGTATTTCGTAAATGATGACATGATCCATGCAGCTCGTGTGCCTCACGGTCTGAAACGCAATGAATCCGTTCGACTCTGCCGTATACATGCATATATATATATATATATATATATATATATATATATATATATATATATATATATATATATATATATATATATATATATATATATATATATATATAATATATACATATATATGATATATATATAATACATATATAAATAATATATATAATATATATACATATATATATATATATATATATATATATATATATATATATATATATATATATATATATATATATATATATATATATATATATATATGTATATATATATGCATATATATACATACACATATATACATATATAAGGACGTAGCGTCCACATAGTGTAAACACGGATTATATAAAATCTAACTGCACTTGAAACGAAGGTTCGGTCTTCGCTGACGCAACGTTTACGTTCACGGAGATTACCTGCATATGATTCACGATGGTGAGAGATAGAGGGAAAGAGGAATACAAGGGAAAGAACGCGAAGAAGAGGAAAAAGAGAAAACTACACCGGCAGAATAAAAACAATCGGAACAGACAGACAGAACGAAACATAACAAAAACAAGAACAACCAGAACAAACAAAAGAGCCAGAACAACCAAAAGAAAAACATAACTGCCAAAACAACTAAAGCAACCAAAGCAACCAAAGCAACCAAAACCACCAGAACACCCAGAATAGACAGAGGACCAGAACAGACAGACAGACACCCAGTACAGACATACCACCATAACAGACAGACAAACAGAACGGACAGGCAAAACAACCAGAACAGACAGACAGACAACCAGAACAGACAGACAGACAACCAGAACAGACAGGCGAACAACCAGAAGAGACAGAGACAGCGGACCTTGCGTCAGGGGTGTCGTCACGGATAAGGGTGGCATCGCTTTTGGATCCGTATTTTCGTACAACGCCCGCAGGCGTGCTGTTACACTTCGCACCATTTAGCGAACACGTCCCCGCCCCTTTGACGCCACCGACGCCTAGACCAGCTGACCTCGTAAACATAAGCCAACTGAACTTGGATGCCCGAACTGACCGACCTTGATGTAGGTGTCGGAGACGGCCAGCACGTGATACGCGGCCGCCTTGAGGAAGAGGGTGGACACTGCGTTGCCGAGTCGCTGCCACATGCTGTTCATGGGTGGCCGAAGGTTGGTGCCCACGGCCACAGCCACTGCGGGCACGTTCGTCAGCCCCATCACGTTGCTCTGCAGGAGTCGTCGAAATTAGTCGGCCAGCCACTTCCCCGAACCGGCCGGAAATGACAGAGAAGTGGCGTAAGTGAGAACACGGCTGCACATCATGGCGGTTCTGTTAGGGAATCGCACCAGATTAGCACACAGTTTGATACTGCAGGAGAGGGGAGGGGAGGGGCAGGGTGGTGCCCGGCAGCGTCACCAACAATCTAGTCGCGTCTGGAGTTCAGCGTGGCACGCTGAGTCGCGCCATTCCTCGCCGGTGGCACACCGGGCCGCGCCATTCCTCGCCGGTGGCACAGCGGGCCGCGCCAGACTCGCCGGTGGCACGCCTGGCGACCTCGGCGACCTGGCACGCTGACGGCCGTGGCACGACGCCGGCGCGGTCGCCGCCTCACCTGGACGCTGCCGACCGGCGACATCGTCTGCAGCGCCACCACGCGCAGGCCGAGGGCGCGCGCGAACGCCACGCCGCACACGTTGTAGAACATGTCGACGACGGCCACGTGGAAGCGGCGCCGGCCGAGCCGCGCCAGCAGCGCCGCGTCGCCCAGCAGGTCGTCGCAGTAGGCGTGCGGCAGCTCGCTGATGTCGCTGGCCATGCGCAGCTGGCTGGCGCCGCGCCAGGCGGCCGAGGCCACCTGGCGGAACACGCCGGCGCGGCTGAACACGCGGTACCGGCCGTCCGAGTTGTTGACGCGCCGCGTCATCACCTCGACGGCGACGTCGCCCGGCACCGGCCGGGTGATCTCCGACTGCCACCTGGCGGCGACACGGCGGTCAGCTGAGGGCAAGCCCCAGGCTCCGGACTGTCACCTGGCGGCGACCCGGCGGTCAGCTGAGGGCAAGTCTCAGGCTCCCGACTGCCACCTAGCGGCGACCCGGCGGTCAGCTGAGGGCAAGTCCCAGGATCCCGACTGCCACCTAGCGGCGACCCGGCGGTCAGCTGAGAGCAAGTCCCAGGCTCCCGACTGCCACCTGGTGGCGACCCGGCGGTCAGCTGAGGGCAAGTCCCCAGGCTCCCGACTATCACCTGGCGGCATCGCCTTTCTATGTGGATGACACATCCTCCCAATACCTCCTCTGGATCTGGCCTTGGGCCGAGTATGTTCGGATGACTGATCGGCCTTTTAACTTATAGGTGTGTACATTTAGTAAAATTATGTGTATGTAGTTCGTATAACTGGGTGCATACAGTTCGTACTATCATATGTGTACAGTCAGTACAATTTGGTGTGTACATTTAGTACAGTTAGTGCAATTGAGTGTGTACAGCTGGTACAACTAGCTGTGCACAGTTAGCATAATTAGATGTATTCAGTTAGTCTAATTATGCGTATAGTTAGTACAATTGTGTGTACACGTTTCACGCAGCCCCAAAGAGTTGACTAGAAAGGAGGCCACTGACCTGATCTGGGTCACCTGATGACCTCTCTGTACCAGCTGACTACCGAGGCTTCGCATGACGAGCTCATGGCTGCCTGTGCCCACCATCTGGATAATGAGGATGTTGTGGGACCGGCAGCTGACAGCTAGAGCCAGCAGCACCACCACGCCTGCCCTCCCGCCGCCGACCGACGTCATAGCTGCCGGTGACGTCACGAGTTGCCGGATCTGCTGTGGACAACAGGCCACCGGCGAACTCTGCTAAGTTAGTCGGGGGCTCATGTTGGCTTGAGCTCGATTTGGTCTGGTATATTCCCACAGGCACTATCCTTCAGAATGAAAATACTTCGCAGTGGGACTATATTTGCGTGACTCTCAACAAACATATGGGCGATTTCATCATTTCAACAAAGTGCCCGAAATCAGACGAGTCCCCCTGAACACTGTTACGCCACTCGCTGGTGCCGGGATGAACCAGTCAAAATTAATCAACAGGAATGAAGTGATCGTGCGCCCATCTTGCCGGTGTCCCATGATGGTAAAAATATATTTTACTGGTTGGTGTTGCCTTAACGTACCTGATACTGTCCGTCCTTCGTTAATTAATTAATCAGAATCTTGGTATCGGAGTATTATGGTGGACACCTGCAGCACTCCAGCACCGCTACACTGCTTCAGACGGAGAGCTGGCTCGGCCCGGTGCTGCTGGCAGTCTCCAGCACCGCTACACTGCTTCAGACGGAGAGCTGGCTCGGCCCAGTGCTGCCGACAGTCTCCAGCACTGCTACACTGCTTCAGACGGAGAGCTGGCTCGGCCCAGTACTGCTGACAGTCTCCAGCACTGCTACACTGCTTCAGACGGAGAGCTGGCTCGGCCCAGTGCTGCGACAGTCTCCAGCACTGCTGCACTGCTCCAGACGGAGAGCTGGCTCGGCCCAGTACTGCTGGCAGTCTCCAGCACTGCTACACTGCTTCAGACGGAGAGGTGGCTCGGCCCAGTGCTGCCGACAGTCTCCAGCACTGCTACACTGCTTCAGACGGAGAGCTGGCTCGGCCCAGTGCTGCCGACAGTCTCCAGCACTGCTACACTGCTTCAGACGGAGAGGTGGCTCGGCCCAGTGCTGCCAACAGTCTCCAGCACTGCTACACTGCTTCAGACGGAGAGCTGGCTCGGCCCAGTGCTGCCGACAGTCTCCAGCACTGCTACACTGCTTCAGACGGAGGCTCCAGACGGAGAGCTGGCTCGGCCCAGTGCTGCTGACAGTCTCCAGTACTGCTTCAGACGGAGAGCTGGCTCGGCCCAGTGCTGCCGACAGTCTCCAGCACTGCTACACTGCTTCAGACGGAGAGCTGGCTCGGCCCGGCACTGCTACACTGCTTCAGACGGAGAGCTGGCTCGGCCCGGTGCTGCCGACAGTGTGCGCCGTGCCCCTGTGCCGCGATGACGAACGTACCGCTTTTTTAGTGCCACGGGACTGTTGTGATGGTAGTGATTTGGGTTGAGCTCCGTCAGAAGTATCGTCATACCCGGCTTGAGTTGCGTAAGCACGGCAATCGCTCTTCGAGATATGACACTGCGTGGCATCAGCGGTGCAACGGACGTGGGATAGGGGCTAGGGGAGGGGGTTATCCTTTTCGTGGCCCATTGATACTTTGACCCCGTGTTCGGACCTATCCGTGAATACTAGTGTTTTTGTTGCTGTTGAGATGCGCGAATTCGATGAAGGTGCACAAAATTCACCCATCGTGATATGATATATTTATCGAGAACAGGTACTGGAACATTGGTGGACAATGGGTCCAGTGGTTTGAAATTTAATTTATTGGCGGCAAATTAGTTCAGAGTTGATTATGGTGACGTATGCGTTGCTCCGTGCAGTGATACCATAGTGGACCTCAGTGGACTAAGACTTGTAGGTCAGTACAAGCGGACTGTTGTCCTGTCCGCTCACCGCCAGCTGGGGGAATGGGAACGGTGGGGGGCGAACGATTCAGGCTGAATGGCTTCACGAATGAACTCACTAGGCTCCATTTTCCGTCGATACTTAGCTTAGTACTTGCCTGCAGTGGCTTGTTCGGGTGTATCTAAAATATTCTGAAACATCACGAAAAGATCGGCAGCAATGCAAGACATTCGTAGTGCGCTTTCCATAATAATTGAAGGCTACGTAGTAACCATTCGGGGTTTCACTACGTAAAGGGCATTGGTACGTATGGGGAGCTGGCTGCTCGAACAGTTACCAAGTGGATGCATTTTAAACATTTTTCCCATATTCTCTGAGGGGGCAGGGATGGCCGAATAGTTAACGTGTTGGGCTCTGGGTACCAAAGGTCCCGGGTCCGACACCCGCACCGGTCGGGACATTTCCCAATTCCGCGACCCACCGGCGACAGTGTGGGCGGCGCCATTAGATGTGAATGTGCATAAAGTGTGTCGTGAACTACCCAATAAAAACCTCTTCTCTGAGTATTGCTATTCTTCTTTTTCCTATAGTTGTTGTAATCTAACGATCTCTGACAAATCATAAAACAATCGTGCACTCACCCCTTCAGTAAGGACTTCAAGTACAGCCAACAACATATATTTACAAAATTAATATTTCATCTCGCCAGCGTTTACGAAGTTCCCGACAACCTTCGCTGCTGTGCCTGTACCACCAGCAGTCATAGCTACTTGTCCAACGGACAAGAAACTGAAGCGAACAGGGGCGGCTGGTCTTCAACGCCGGACTCTGATCCAGAATGTACCAAACAAACCGATGCCACTACATGCAAATACCATCGGGGCATTCTGGGCATTCCCGCTGGTTTCCCAGCCATGCATAATAAAGCCAGTGAGAATAGTGCAACGACGAGTAGTATCGTCACTAATGGGCTTCAGCTTCTTAGTCATTTGTTGCGTCGAATAACGCGGCGCCACTGTTGAAAACAAATTTACATTGATGGCGTCGAGGCCCCAGTCTCTGGAGTCCCATCGCCAAAGTCCACTGAGTGACGGCGGCCGCCGCCCACTGCGGTAAGCAGCACGAGTCGGCCAACACAACCCGCAGGTCAGTTACCGACACGGGTCGGTGGGTATGGCGCGGGCCTGTGTGGGCAGCTGTACGCCGGCCGCTGACGGGCCGCTCGTTAGTTGGCGGCCTGTGTGGGCGGCTGCACGCTGGCCGTTGGCGGCCTGTGTGGGCGGCTGCACGCTGGCCGTTGGCGGCCTGTGTGGCCGGCTGCACGCTGGCCGTTGGCGGCCTGTACGATGGTGGCGGCCTGTGTGGGCGGCGCCCATTCGGGCCTGTGGGCGGCTGTACGCTGGCCGTTGGCGGCATGTGTGAGCGGCTGTACGTTGCCCGTTGGCGGCCTGTGTGGGCGGATGCCCGCCCGCTAGTTGACGGCCTGCGTGGCCGGCTGTACGCTGGCCGTTGGCGGCATGTGTGAGCGGCTGTACGTTGCCCGTTGGCGGCCTGTGTGGGCGGATGCCCGCCCGCTAGTTGACGGCCTGCGTGGCCGGCTGTACGCTGGCCGCCGACGGTCCGGCGCCCGCCGCCACCGGCGGCACCTCGGAGGGCGGCGCGCACGCCTGGCGCACGCTCATCTCCCACTGGTGCAGCAGCTGCGACACGGTGTACAGGTCGGGCAGCTTGGCCAGCCGCGACGTCAGGTACTGCTGGACGCGGCGCAGGAACGGCGTGCCGCCGTAGGCCAGCCGGTCGGGCAGGCAGCGCGGCGAGTGTGCCGGGTAGTCGGACGGCACCACCAGCCGCACGGGCGGCACGCACGGCGCCGTGCTGCAGTCGAGCTCCACCACCAGCCGCACGCCGCCGCCGCTGCCCGGCGGGCAGGTCGAGTCGGGCGTCACCTGCCGGCGGCGCGGACCGGTCACCGGAGGTGGTCGCTACACGTCTGCACACCTGCAGGTCAGTGGCGGCTATGGGGCAGCGGAGGGCATACAAATGTAACGGGCCCGGTGGGGACATCACAGTTGTCCGTTACAGGGGCTCTTTGGCGACACCACCACACATATACCGACCACAGGGGCCCAATGACTATCACCCCACACGTACCCAGAAGAAGAATAACCTTGTGTTATTTTACGACCCACTCAACCGCTAGGTTATATGACGTCGCCAACCTCTCACGCCGATTTGTCGCGGGTGGACGTTGATTGTAAGATTCAAACCCACAATCTTGCGAGCAAGAATACAACCTCCACCAACTGAGCTACCGCGGCCTCACCCCTCACATACCCACCACGGGCCCAGTGGGAACACCGCTACACACACGCCGACCACACGATCCCAGTGACGATACCACCACACATATATCCACCACAGAGGCCCACTAGTGACCCCACGACCACAAATACCCATTACATCATATTCTGGGTAGCATGTGCCAGCGACAATGCCTTGTCAACACATGCGAAATATTTGGTAATGATTGTCCTTACCTCTTGACATCCGAGAGGCTTAACTCTTAAACTGATCACACAGTTCTTGTACACAGACAGTCCTGACCGCCTAGTAAGTGAGGAGAACACGCTGGCTCACCAGCATCAACTACTTGGGAAGCACACCCACCCTGTATTGCCGAACTCAGTGCAGATCCGGTTGTGGACAAACAAAACGCGATGTATGCGGTACAATGATGACGAGCGCAGATATAAATGAGGTAGTACATTATTACAACCCACCCGCCCACCACCGGACCCCTCCCCCCGCCGCCGAGCACCCACCTTGAACCTGGCCTCCATGCCGGCCACCTCGCGCTGCAGCGCCACCGGGATGGGGTCGGTGTCGGCGGGCGGCGCGCGCAGCCGGCGGGCCGCCGGCAGCCGCAGGGTGCAGCCGTGCAGCGCCTGGTAGGGCGGCCCCACCGTGCGGCCCAGCGTGTGGTTCAGGTACGGCGACTTGCTGAAGCCGTTCACCGTGTCGAGGATCACCTGCGGCCGGGACGCCGGGTCATGTGGTGACGACGTCGGGTGGGCGCTGCATGACCTCTGCAGTCGATGCGCCCCTAAACCCCAGTAGCCAACCGACGGCGTCGGCAGCAACGGCAGCCGGATAACACTGGCAACACACACCGCCTGAGTTTCTGGGCAACACCTGGACGCAATTTCAGAGCACTGTGCTCAACGGCAACGCCAGGCACTGTGCCACTTGAACGGCCGAGATATATCACCAGAAGCGGCAGATGACATAATACCGCTGGCCGAGCCGCGGATCGCCTGCCGTGGCGACACGTTCGTCTGTGGGTGTGGCCATGGCCGCTCAGCTCTTCACCGTCCGGCTTCCGTGCTGATGACCGGCACGGGACGGTCGGTCCAGTGCCCACCTGACAATCACTGTGGCTGGTGTGCTGCTGCTGACTATGGTCGGTGTCGCGCTCACCTGGTACTCCTTGTGGGTGGTGTGCTGCTGCTGACTATGGTCGGGTCACGCTCACCTGGTACTCCTTGTGAGTGGTGTGTTGCTGCTGACTATGGTCAGGGTCACGCTCACCTGGTACTCCTTGTGGGTGGTGTGTTGCTGCTGACTATGGCTATGGTCAGGGTCACGCTCACCTGGTACTCCTTGTGGGTGGTGTGTTGCTGCTGACTATGGTCAGGGTCACGCTCACCTGGTACTCCTTGTGGGTGGTGTGTTGCTGCTGACTATGGGTATGGTCGGGGTCCGCTCAACTGGTACTCCTTGTGGGTGGTGTGTTGCTGCTGACTATGGCTATGGTCAGGGTCACGCTCACCTGGTACTCCTTGTGGGTGGTGTGCTGCTGCTGACTATGGCTATGGTCAGGGTCACGCTCACCTGGTACTCCTTGTGGGTGGTGTGTTGCTGCTGACTATGGCATGGTCAGGGTCACGCTCACCTGGTACTCCTTGTGGGTGGTGTGTTGCTGCTGACTATGGTGGTCGGTGTCACGCTCACCTGGTACTCCTTGTGGGTGGTGTGCTGCTGCTGACTATGGCTAGGTCGGGGTCACGCTCACCTGGTACTCCTTGTGGGTGGTGTGTTGCTGCTGACTATGGCTATGGTCAGGGTCACGCTCACCTGGTACTCCTTGTGGGTGGTGTGCTGCTGCTGACTATGGTCGGTGTCACGCTCACCTGGTACTCCTTGTGGGTGGTGTGCTGCTGCTGACTATGGCTATGGTCGGGGTCACGCTCACCTGGTACTCCTTGTGGGTGGTGTGTTGCTGCTGACTATGGCTATGGTCAGGGTCACGCTCACCTGGTACTCCTTGTGGGTGGTGTGCTCTGACTAGCTATGGTGCAACGGTGGACTTGGTCACGCTCACCTGGTACTCCTTGTGGGTGGTGTGTTGCTGCTGACTATGGCTATGGTCAGGGTCACGCTCACCTGGTACTCCTTGTGGGTGGTGTGCTTGCTGCTGACTATGGTCAGGGTCACGCTCACCTGGTACTCCTTGTGGGTGGTGTGCTGCTGCTGACTATGGTCGGTGTCACGCTCACCTGGTACTCCTTGTGGGTGGTGTGTTGCTGCTGACTATGGTCGGTGTCGCGCTCACCTGGTACTCCTTGTGGGTGGTGTGCTGCTGCTGACTATGGTCGGTGTCACGCTCACCTGGTACTCCTTGTGGGTGGTGTGCTGCTGCTGACTATGGCTATGGTCGGGTCACGCTCACCTGGTACTCCTTGTGGGTGGTGTGTTGCTGCTGACTATGGCTATGGTCAGGGTCACGCTCACCTGGTACTCCTTGTGGGTGGTGTGTTGCTGCTGACTATGGTCGGTGTCACGCTCACCTGGTACTCCTTGTGGGTGGTGTGCTGCTGCTGACTATGGTCAGGGTCACGCTCACCTGGTACTCCTTGTGGGTGGTGTGCTGCTGCTGACTATGGTCGGTGTCACGCTCACCTGGTACTCCTTGTGGGTGGTGTGTTGCTGCTGACTATGGCTATGGTCAGGGTCACGCTCACCTGGTACTCCTTGTGGGTGGTGTGTTGCTGCTGACTATCTATGGTCAGGGTCACGCTCACCTGGTACTCCTTGTGGGTGGTGTGTTGCTGCTGACTATGGCGTATGGTCAGGGTCACGCTCACCTGGTACTCCTTGTGGGTGGTGTGTTGCTGCTGACTATGGTCGGGGTCACGCTCACCTGGTACTCCTTGTGGGTGGTGTGCTGCTGCTGACTATGGTCGGTGTCACGCTCACCTGGTACTCCTTGTGGGTGGTGTGCTGCTGCTGACTATGGCTATGGTCAGGGTCACGCTCACCTGGTACTCCTTGTGGGTGGTGTGTTGCTGCTGACTATGGCTATGGTCGGGGTCACGCTCACCTGGTACTCCTTGTGGGTGGTGTGCTGCTGCTGACTATGGCTATGGTCGGGGTCACGCTCACCTGGTACTCCTTGTGGGTGGTGTGTTGCTGCTGACTATGGCTATGGTCGGGGTCACGCTCAACTGGTACTCCTTGTGGGTGGTGTGTTGCTGCTGACTATGGCTATGGTCAGGATCACGCTCACCTGGTACTCCTTGTGGGTGGTGTGCTGCTGCTGACTATGGCTATGGTCAGGGTCACGCTCACCTGGTACTCCTTGTGGGTGGTGTGTTGCTGCTGACTATGGTCGGTGTCGCGCTCACCTGGTACTCCTTGTGGGTGGTGTGTTGCTGCTGACTATGGCTATGGTCAGGGTCACGCTCACCTGGTACTCCTTGTGGGTGGTGTGTTGCTGCTGACTATGGCTATGGTCGGGGTCACGCTCACCTGGTACTCCTTGTGGGTGGTGTGTTGCTGCTGACTATGGCTATGGTCAGGGTCACGCTCACCTGGTACTCCTTGTGGGTGGTGTTGGCTATGTATGGTCAGGGTCACGCTCACCTGGTACTCCTTGTGGGTGGTGTGCTGCTGCTGACTATGGTCGGTGTTTCTATGGTCGGTCACGCTCACCTGGTACTCCTTGTGAGTGGTGTGTTGCTGCTGACTATGGCTATGGTCGGTGTCACGCTCACCTGGTACTCCTTGTGGGTGGTGTGCTGCTGCTGACTATGGCTATGGTCGGGGTCACGCTCACCTGGTACTCCTTGTGGGTGGTGTGCTGCTGCTGACTATGGTCGGTGTCACGCTCACCTGGTACTCCTTGTGGGTGGTGTGCTGCTGCTGACTATGGTCGGTGTCACGCTCACCTGGTACTCCTTGTGGGTGGTGTGCTGCTGCTGACTATGGCTATGGTCAGGGTCACGCTCACCTGGTACTCCTTGTGGGTGGTGTGCTGCTGCTGACTATGGCTATGGTCAGGGTCACGCTCACCTGGTACTCCTTGTGGGTGGTGTGCTGCTGCTGACTATGGCTATGGTCAGGGTCACGCTCACCTGGTACTCCTTGTGGGTGGTGTGCTGCTGCTGGCTATGGTCGGGGTCACGCTCACCTGGTACTCCTTGTGGGTGGTGTGCTGCTGCTGACTATGGCTATGGTCGGGGTCACGCTCACCTGGTACCCTTGTGGGTGGTGTGCTGCTGCTGACTATGGCTATGGTCAGGGTCACGCTCACCTGGTGTACTCCTTGTGGGTGGTGTGCTGCTGCTGACTATGGCTAGGTCAGGGTCACGCTCACCTGGTACTCCTTGTGGGTGGTGTGCTGCTGCTGACTATGGCTATGGTCGGGGTCACGCTCACCTGGTACTCCTTGTGAGTGGTGTGCTGCTGCTGACTATGGTCAGGGTCACGCTCACCTGGTACTCCTTGTGGGTGGTGTGCTGCTGCTGACTATGGCTATGGTCAGGGTCACGCTCACCTGGTACTCCTTGTGGGTGGTGTGCTGCTGCTGACTATGGTCGGGGTCACGCTCACCTGGTACTCCTTGTGGGTGGTGTGTTGCTGCTGACTATGGCTATGGTCGGGGTCACGCTCACCTGGTATTCCTTGTGGGTGGTGTGCTGCTGCTGACTATGGCGGTGTCGCGCTCACCTGGTACTCCTTGTGGGTGGTGTGCTGCGCTGACTATGGTCGGGTCACGCTCACCTGGTACTCCTTGTGGGTGGTGTGCTGCTGCTGACTATGGCTATGGTCAGGGTCACGCTCACCTGGTACTCCTTGTGGGTGGTGTGCTGCTGCTGACTATGGCTATGGTCGGGGTCACGCTCACCTGGTACTCCTTGTGGGTGGTGTGTTGCTGCTGACTATGGCTATGGTCGGTGTCACGCTCACCTGGTACTCCTTGTGGGTGGTGTGTTGCTGCTGACTATGGCTATGGTCGGGGTCACGCTCACCTGGTACTCCTTGTGGGTGGTGTGTTGCTGCTGACTATGGCTATGGTCGGGGTCACGCTCACCTGGTACTCCTTGTGGGTGGTGTGTTGCTGCTGACTATGGCTAGGTCGGGTCACGCTCACCTGGTACTCCTTGTGGGTGGTGTGTTGCTGCTGACTATGGTCGGTGTCACGCTCACCTGGTACTCCTTGTGGGTGGTGTGTGCTGCTGACTATGGCTATGGTCGGGGTCACGCTCACCTGGTACTCCTTGTGGGTGGTGTGTTGCTGCTGACTATGGTCGGGTCACGCTCACCTGGTACTCCTTGTGGGTGGTGTGTTGCTGCTGACTATGGCTATGGTCAGGGTCACGCTCACCTGGTACTCCTTGTGGGTGGTGTGTTGCTGCTGACTATGGCTATGGTCAGGGTCACGCTCACCTGGTACTCCTTGTGGGTGGTGTGTTGCTGCTGACTATGGTCGGTGTCGCGCTCACCTGGTACTCCTTGTGGGTGGTGTGCTGCTGCTGACTATGGTCAGGGTCACGCTCACCTGGTACTCCTTGTGGGTGGTGTGTTGCTGCTGACTATGGCTATGGTCAGGGTCACGCTCACCTGGTACTCCTTGTGGGTGGTGTGTTGCTGCTGACTATGGTCAGGGTCACGCTCACCTGGTACTCCTTGTGGGTGGTGTGCTGCTGCTGACTATGGTCAGGTCACGCTCACCTGGTACTCCTTGTGGGTGGTGTGTTGCTGCTGACTATGGTCAGGGTCACGCTCACCTGGTACTCCTTGTGGGTGGTGTGTTGCTGCTGACTATGGTCGGTGTCACGCTCACCTGGTACTCCTTGTGGGTGGTGTGTTGCTGCTGACTATGGCTATGGTCGGGGTCACGCTCACCTGGTACTCCTTGTGGGTGGTGTGTTGCTGCTGACTATGGTCAGGGTCACGCTCACCTGGTACTCCTTGTGGGTGGTGTGTTGCTGCTGACTATGGCTATGGTCGGTGTCACGCTCACCTGGTACTCCTTGTGGGTGGTGTGCTGCTGCTGACTATGGTCAGGGTCACGCTCACCTGGTACTCCTTGTGGGTGGTGTGTTGCTGCTGACTATGGCTATGGTCAGGGTCACGCTCACCTGGTACTCCTTGTGGGTGGTGTGTTGCTGCTGACTATGGCTATGGTCGGGGTCACGCTCACCTGGTACTCCTTGTGAGTGGTGTGCTGCTGCTGACTATGGCTATGGTCGGGGTCACGCTCACCTGGTACTCCTTGTGGGTGGTGTGCTGCTGCTGACTATGGCTATGGTCAGTCACCTGGTACTCTGTGGGTGGTGTGCTGCTGCTGACTATGCTAGTCGGTGTCACGCTCACCTGGTACTCCTTGTGGGTGGTGTGCTGCTGCTGACTATGGTCGGTGTCACGCTCACCTGGTACTCCTTGTGGGTGGTGTGCTGCTGCTGACTATGGCTATGGTCGGGGTCACGCTCACCTGGTACTCCTTGTGGGTGGTGTGTTGCTGCTGACTATGGTCGGTGTCACGCTCACCTGGTACTCCTTGTGAGTGGTGTGTTGCTGCTGACTATGGCTATGGTCGGTGTCACGCTCACCTGGTACTCCTTGTGGGTGGTGTGTTGCTGCTGACTATGGCCGTGGCCAGCATCGCCGTGCTGGTTGATCTCCAGCTTTTCCAACACCTGCTCGCACTTGATAAGGAGATCAACGGGGAATTGGCGGCTCGGGTTCTCCAGAATGTCGAGCAGCTTTTTCATCTTGCTCAACTTGGCCGTGTCCTGCTGACTCGTGTTCTCGATCATCCGCTTGATGGGCTCGATGTACTTACTCAGCTGGCGAGCGGGAGAATCAGCATGTCAGACACTACCTGATTGCACAATACCAAAATGACTGATAACCTGCTTGGATAGAGGGTGGTTCCGGCTTTAGGCAGCATTATTTGTTTGTTGGTTATACTATTATCCACAGAGCAAGGAAGAGCAACGGGAAAATGGCGGTTCAGTGACACAGCTGCAACCATGGTGAACTGCAGCCATCAAACACTACATTAGTGCACTCACAACACCATCTTTTATGGTTGGAGTATGACGAATACCTATGCATACCTTGAGCAAATAGTATTTTCTCAATATGCACTACATGATGAACTTCCCCAAACCACCAATCTCCACATTGCTCACTAATGGATCAAGTATTCTTACAAGAGAGAAGAAAAAGCTGATGTCATACAACAGCATATTCCAGAAATGTTGGGTGACCAAAGTTGGCTGAAGGAAGGATCGTGTGAGTGCCCATCATGGAGACCAGCATACCACATCTTCATAATCCCGTAACACTCGCACGTCCGGAGGTCCGCGCCAACTTCGCATGTTGGGAGGGGGGCAGATGTCTGCCCCCTGAGATCTCTAGAACTATGCTAGCTAGCGACAAACGGAAAACGGCGTTGGATAGCTGGCGACGGGCTCTATTGAAAGTGGTTGGGTCTTTTTTTTCGCTCAGGTCAACATTCAGGTCACTGGGTCATCGTAGGTCAAATTCGACCAGATCAGGTGGGACGCAGATATTGACACATAGCTCAGGACCCGATAGAAACAAACGGCGAACGCCATTCGACAGTCATTGAAATGCGCCAGCGACAATAGGCGGTGCAATTTAAGGTCAGGTCAACCGAAACTCAGGTCAAGGTCATGAAGTCGCCTAGGGAGGTCGTGTAATGTATCAATCGACACGTCTTGGCGATACAAGCACAATGACGGTAATTTCGGCCTTTGAGATCAATGCAGTGCGATATAATGCGCAGAAAGGTGTAGTGATCTCAGGTGACCTCAGAGACCTTGGTGAGGTCACTGAGCAAAAATGTCAGCGGTAACATTGAGCTTTTTTTTTTTTTAATCCCCCTATCCAAATCATTAAAATATAGCTTCCATCTACATGCCACAACCGTTGTGAGATCATTCTGAGCGCAAATATGTAACCAGGAAACATTTGTATATTTTACCATTGCCCTATAATGGGGAAGCCATGGCCGCGACCTGACCTAAGGTCAATGATAGGAAAAAAACGATATACATATTATGTCCCTGATGAGATCATGGCATGTTATAAGTTTGCAATCAATCGCCCAATTATAGTGGAACATAGGCCACCTAGAACTCTGAGTGTAATTGGGTCACTTCGCAGACCTGGTGACCTGACCTGAGATGACCCAGGATTAAAAATGCATGAGGATATGCGGAAAAGACCAATGAACAGCTACGCGAGGTTTGCCCTTGCTAACCCGAATAGTTTGGCGGCACATGAGGAAAAACCGGAGGGGGCAGATATCTGTCCCTCGGACGTGCGCGTGTTAAGATGACAGACTTTCCGCAATGACTTCACATTTTGCGAATGGATATCGCGCTGGCAGTCAGAATTTTGCCTCATTTAAGCAAGTCAGAAGGCACACACGCACTGCTTGTGCACCATCAATCGTCAATTCTTATTTCACTTTTACATTAAACAAAAATACAAACGAAACTGGAGCGACCACATGGAGAATATTACTCAAACCATAGCCGGACATTCTCCGTCAGATGAAGCCCGCCTCATACCCAACCAACAAGTTAAACACCTCGCCAGCGCATCTGGAAAGTCTGCCGGGCGGTGAGTCGGACCGGCCCAGAAGCGCCGCCTCACCACAAGGCGCCGACTGCCGGCCGGAGCCGCGCGCGCGGCCGAGCCTCACCTGCTTGACCTTCTCCATGTACTGGTTGTCGTCGCTCTGGTTGCGCGGCGAGGGCGTCGTGTTGGCGGGCCCGGCCGGCGTGTGCATCTGCGGCGACGGCGCGCTCATCTGGCTGGCCACCTTGACCGAGCCGGCCGCCATCGGCGACTGGCCCAGGCCGCCGCCCGGCGACGGCGCCGCGAACGCCGGCGACGGCTGCTGCTTGATCATGCCGGCCAGCGCGCCCGGCGAGGCCACCATGCCGCGCGGGACGGCCGCCGCCGGCTGCCGCGCCATGCCGCCCATCTGCGGCAGCATGCTCATCTGGCCGCCGCCCTGCATCATCATCTGCGTCTGCATGCGCTGCTGCTGCAGCTGCAGCGCGTGCAGGCCCGGCTGCTGCTGCTGCTGCTGCTGCTGCATCATCTGGCCGCGCACCGCCATGCTGGACAGCATGGCCGTCTGGTCCTGCTGCTGTTGCTGCTGTTGCTGCTGCTGCTGTGGCGGCTGTTGTTGCATCATGCCGGACACCTGTTGCGGACCGGCCATGCTCTGTAGCGCGTGTATCGGGTCGCCCGCTTGCTTGAACTTATCGATGTGCAGAATCAGCCGGCTGAGGAATCCGACGTATTCCTCACGACTCTTGGCACGCTGGAAGACGTGGTTCTCCATCTCGAAGCTGGTCTTATTGGTCGGGTTGCCTGATTGGCGGATAACCTGCGGTTCGGAGCAAAGCATGAGATCATCTGAGCAATAAGGCTATATATATATATATATATATATATATATATATATATATATATATATATATATATATATATATATATATATATATATATATATATACATATATATATATACATATATATATATATATATATATATATATATATATATATATACATATATGTAGTGTGTATGTGTGCAGGTGTATATGAGCGCGAGCGTGTACTGTTTACACATCATGGGAATGTCGATTGCGGAAATAGAGATGCATATCTTAGCTAGGGAGCTCAAATTCATGGGGAAGACGAATGGAGCGCATTTGATAATAGACATTTCCTATCAAGCCCAAAAATAAGCACAAGAAGCAGCCAAGTGAGTGTCACTTTGCTAGCATAATTTTGGGAGATAAAATAATAAATAAGCGTTTTCGGCACAACGGTAGGTGATGTCCTTTTTAAAGCAAACTACTTTCATCGAGAAAGTAGGAGTTCTACAGGCAGAAATTTAACTGACCACATCATGCTAGCTTAAGGCGCTATTAAGGGCAATAGATTGTTGATTGATTATTTGGGTTTAAGGGCGGGCCGACTACTAGGTCATTTTGCGTCCGTTTAAGGGTAATGCAATGGGTGATATATGATCAACATGGTCGATGCGGCCTAAACCCCAAATAACTCCGGGCGTTGGATGAGCGTCGGCAAGAGCTATACGATTCAAGCAGCTGGTACAACAGCAGGCACCATACCACGCAACTTGTGGTTGTAGAACAACCATACTCTCTTAGCTGTCCATGAAAAGCATATACCTTATTCCGTTCATACAAGCGAAAGCGCAGAAATTTCAGACAAGTAAAACCCATTTCGACAATAAGGCACAATGCATTCAAAGTTGGGATGTGTTCTAATGTTCGGCAGAGGAGCCCGATTGCAGAAACATTGCCTCAAATGTCGGCACATTCGCACTTAAAGGCCATCTGGCTCAGCCGAAATTGGCGACACTCGTGCCGAAATGTAGCCCGTATGCCGAATACGGTGTGCGTACCTCAGGCTCACATGCAAACTGTCGACTTACATACAAACTGTTCGATGACCATGGGTGCCATGGCGTCGCGGCCCGTTTTGTCACAAATCACATGCCCACACAAGTGTTAAAATATTGGTTTTTCGTTAGGTGTGAGATGTCGAAACGAGCACGGTAGGATGTCGGAATTTGTCATGAAAGTAGTATCATTCCAAGTGCCTTTGATGTTTTTCAGACTTAAATTTGAGCCAATGTTTGTACCTTCATCATTTGTTTTGATATTCAACTGTTAGGAAGGAACCGCATGCTACGCGAAATCAAGTGAAAGGGCTAGATCTTGGGATAGATGGCTTCTTCAGAACTTGGGATTGGCTGATTGGGGTGTCCCATCATCATGTTTTCTAGTCTGGCCCCATCTTCCCCTAAAATACTTGACTCAGTTGTGCCCTTGTGGCTCTGATTAATCCTTAACACTTTATGACTTTAATTCAGTTATTGGTGTACATATTAACCCCCATGCAGGTTTCCGTGAAACATTTGACTTACTTATGGCACAGGTTAGCAACAAACAACAGTTGGCACAGCATCCTGGTGCATGCAACACATGCATGCATTGTCCAATGAAGACCAGATCTGACATTTATCTCAGCAACTTACATCTTCAATGTGTTGCCTTGCCTTCTGCCTGTAGGCTGGACTTTTCCATTCATTTGGGTCTTCAGCCATCCTGGAGATATAGAAAGATGCAGTCTGAAAAAAGATGCATTATAGTTATCCAACTATGGTGTAAAAACATCGAGTCAACATCTTACATTGGTCAACAACCGTGAAAATTCAACAACATGATATATTTGGGCATTGCAAAAAATGTGCATGCAGAGGGGAAGCAGCAACAATAGTAAAAATAGCATAGCAAGGCAAGGGGCAATGCTGTTAACATCCATAGGAGCGCTAAAAATAATACCTAGATTTGATGACATTGTGGCTAAAAAATTTGTTTGGAATGATTCTGGGGTTCTGGTTAGGTCTTAGTGCCTAGGTGTGTGGGCGAGGCACCAGGCATCTGGGAAAGCCACCAGGCTACCATGATATCGGTCAGGCAATGAACAAAAGGTAAGGTGGTAGTGGTCAGGTAATGAGTGGAAGGTGGTAGAGGTCTGGCAATAGATGAAAGGTACCACTGGGTGGTCTGAAGCCAGGGAGGCCACATCACTAGTTAACACCTATGAAGTGCACGACCTACAATTAGATCATACACCTCCACCTCATTATCGTCGACCTCCAGTGAGGGGTAATCCCAAAGCATATGGAATATTCATTAATCTTTTTCTTTTTAAATTGCAGAGGCAAAGTGCCATCTGCCGCTACTTTAAGGAATAGTTACTTTAATCGGCTTATGTGGCATCTGGTTATAACACATAAGAAAGCAAGAAAATATGAGATGCCGGCAAGCAAAGAACATGGAGTAATGGCTGACACATGCACATACATGGTTACAGACATGACACTTCGAAGTACACTTTGGGGGGTGGGCAGGATCGAAACCTGCGGAGAGGCTCCACCGCCCACCTACGACCTAAAAAGCGAAGCAGAGGCCCGGCGCCTAGGGCGAATCGTAGGCGCCGGGCCCGACCTGGTATGTGTAGGTGTATGGTTTAGCTAAGGCTTGGAAAAACCCATGTAGAAGAAAAACCAAGCAGCTTGGAAAACCTGTAGGTGAAAATCAAGCACAATTTATAAGGAGCACCATCCGTTTTGGTCAAATTGGATCAGTCCCTACCTACCTAGTATAAAGCATCGTATATGTATGTTTTTCAAACGTCAGAGAGGAGAACAGGTGTTATGCAGGCACACAGATAACAGAAGGTGTAGCACGCATCTTGTGTCTTTCAGCTTTATTTCAGGTCGAGTTGAATGAGGAAGTGTGAAAATGTGAAAGAGAATCAGATTAGTTCTGCAAGTTGGGTTTCTTGTAGAAAACGAAATAGAAGTTCGAGGAGTGCCGGTGATCATCCCCGGGTAATGCCTGGAGCGAAATCTGTTGATGGTTGCAGTTGAAATACTGGAGAATAGCGTGGCGATGAGGAACATATGCTGTACATGTAAGTAATACATGGGCGATAGTGAGACGAACACATGTGGTGCAATTTGGGAGTTGACATGTTCCAGTAAAAATATAATTATGTGTAAATTTTGTGTGTCCAAGGCGAACCCTGGCGAGTGATACCTCATACAACCAGGAGTGTTGGTGGAAAGAGGGCCAGTTGTCCAACGTGGGCTTTATGGTGTGTAGGTGTCTGGTGTCCTATGCCCAGCATGTCTGTACGTATTTACGGAATAACATATTGTTTAGGGTAAGAAGATCACCGGGTGGTACTGGGGTATGATTATATTCTGGGAGGTCTATTGCTGCTCATTGCCCGGGATACCCACGTGGTCAGGGATCCAGAGCAGGGCGAGCTGCAGGTGTGTGTGGTGGTTATGGAAGAGGTGTTGCATGGTGTGGAGTGTGGGGTGGGTGGTGTTGTGTATGGCTGCTAGGGCGTCAATGGGGGATCGTGAGTCAGTACAAATTGTGGTAGGGGTAGTGATGTGTCGTGGGACGATGCATTTGAGGCACGTGTTGTATTGTTTGAGTGTTGTTTGAGTGCTATGTTGTTTGAGGTAAGTAGCTAGTAGTTCTGCTGTGTATACCAAGTGATGCAATGTAAATTTGATTTTGCTGGTGTTAGGCCCACTGCACCAAGCAGTGCCCATGCCATTACTGGCAAGTGAGTCATCGGCGCAAAAGGTGTGTTGTGGGTGGGCCTCCTAATATTAAAATAATTTGTCCTGAATGTCCTTGGGGCTAAGCAGTTTTTTGTTGTGCAAAAGAGATACTCAAGTTTGGGGTGATTAATGTACCAAAATGGGAGAAGGGAGGATTCGATGGAGGGCTACTTGCGGAAATTGTACAGTGGATGGCAGAACCTGCTTCAAGTGATCACCAATGCTGTATTTGTTTCTATTTTTGGAATGCTGGGCCATTGAAGTTCAAAGGTACATAAAGGCTCATACATTTGTGAAAGCATACAGACCAGCCAGTTAAGTGAAGCAGACAGCTATTGTGTCAGATGGCTGTGGATACAGAGCATAAGAGATAAGGAACAAACTTTAATTGACGAGGTTAAGCACGATTATCAAAACTGTCATCTTACATGTCAAAGGGCAAACCTTAAATACACCAGGTCATCCAATAAATGGCAACACTTGCTCACAGCAGCAGACTGTCAAGTGCTGGTGCGACTGGCGAGCGCTGGTGCGTTCTGCTACAAGGCTATGTTATGCTCATTTGCTCAAATTATTCAAAGATCTGCCAGAATGTTTTTAAGGAATTCTATGGGTGCAAAATTCATGAGTTCCTTCTTGAAGCATCAAAGCTTTCTAAACCTGGGTCTGAAAGCAATGCTGGCCAGTCCAACAACACTGAGGTACAAATGGATGAGCCACAGCCTTGACAATCCCATAAACATGTGCCCTGGAGGACCTCTGAATAGTATGTGCACTGCAGGGGGCAGATTCTGCCCCCAAGATTTCAGCTCCTATTAAAGATGGAGAAACAATTTGCAGGGTGAGTAGGTACTGTAGTGAACTCCATTGTGCACAAATTGCATGACCTCAGGTCAATATCTCCAAGGTCAAATGAGGTCAAAATGTCAAAATGTTCTGGTTTTGTGTGGCTAGGCTTGTCCTTGTTACAGATCACTATGCTTGTGTTTAAATGCTTCAAAGTGGGCATCAATGATTTTTTGGACATTAATGATGATGCAATACAGATGCTAGACCAGCCTTTGACCTCAGGTCACCTATATAGCAGCACTTTATCAGGTCAGAACCTGCTCCAATTACCATAACCTGGCTGCCCACCCAACTGCTCTGTTGGGTGGCTCATTGCATTCAGCTTCACAAAGGAGTGAAGTATGTAAATAAGGTATGAAAAGGCTTAGGGACACAATGACAACATTAGTTTTCAGGATGTGTAGGGAGTAACATGCAAAGTGGCATCAATCACATGACAGTCATTTACATGCATGACAACATTCCAGTTGGCAACATTTCTGAGCAGGTACACACAAAATGGCACACATTTACTGGTAAAATCTGGAGTTATGTATAAAAACTGGAGGAGTGCATGGATTTGGCCATGTTAATGTGTATAAATATGTGCAGCATTAACTCAAAATACCATTAATATTATAGCACATTTCATGAGTACTGTACTTATGTCATCAGTTTCATTGACAGCATTTGACTTAGAAGTAAGCATTTGTGGAGAAAATGGATGGTCATATTGTTTTAACCAAGCAAGAAACGTCACATTTAACAAATCAAAACAATCAAATTTTCCTTATCTTCAAATTTAACATTATTTTGACCCCAAACTGAAAAGCATGGATTTGTACAGTAAATAGGTGATCACATCATGCACAGCACATTCATAAACATTCCTATAAAAAATCAAAGAGATCAGAAATTACACTAAACTACTACTTACCAAACTTACCAAAAAGAAATAAAATATTAAAGAAAACATTTCACCAAAAAAAGAGAAAATTTGTATCACTTAAAACAAAACTCTAACCAAAACTAACCAAATCAAACCCATTTACTGGCATCATGGAAGTACAATGCGAGTAAATCATCTTGTGGACATCCCAAAATGCAATATGACATTTTTTTTTCCATTAACAATGTTTTTTTTTCCATAGGTTAGGCTAGATTAGGCTAGGTTGTGTTCCATGTTTTCTTTATGTTGAACCTTACTTTGTATGCTAGGTATATTGCCTACGAAACTCGACGCCCCTTTTTAGATGGAAGGTATTTTGTCTCCCAAATGAAGTTTGCATTGGGAGAGGAAATGAGTGATTGCATCATATAAGTGCTAACCACATTCACAAACATTGCACCAGAAACTCCAAGAATTCAAAAATTATCTGAACCTGCAAACTTACCTTCGCAGTTACCCCCTCAACTTCTTTGAGGGACAGAGCAATCCTCAATGAGAACGTACGGGGAGCAAAAATGCACACGAAAAACAATACCGTCTAAACCAGAAGCATGAATTCCAAAATGGCACGGAAGCCCATATGGCACACAAGGAGCGTAGAGAGATTCCGTTATGTTAAAAGAGCAACCTTTACTGCTTATGTGGGAGAATTTGCACGATG
This sequence comes from Imbricaverruca yamaguchii, assembly GCA_034440575.1. NCBI lineage: Eukaryota > Metazoa > Arthropoda > Thecostraca > Neoverrucidae > Imbricaverruca > Imbricaverruca yamaguchii. The sequence goes on along the minus strand of JAOTOL010001646.1, from coordinate 3,453,567 downwards.
GAGCATCTGTGGGTTTTACATGATCGAACCAGGTGTTCTGTTTTGATATACTTTAAAGGGAGTGAGTGTTCCCTCAATATTGACTTCGGTCCTCAATAATTTAAACCTTTAACACGTGACCCTATGTAGTGTATCCCCAATCAATTTCGGTTTGCCCATTATCTTCATGTATTGTACCCCAATCCCAAATAACTATCAGTAATCAACACCCATAGATCCATCATCTGTAGGCCCCACGCGGTCAAGCTTTTGTAAGTTTGATGCGATGTCAGCACATGAAGCTTTATCCCCAGGTCACGGTCCAACATCCGTAGGTTTTACGCGATTAGGATCCAACGTCTGTAGGTTTTACGTGACCCAACGTCCGCAGATTGGGTTGGGGTATGGGTTAGGGTTCAGGTTATGCTAGGAAGGTCACGAGGAAGCTGCCAAGATAAATTGTCCTAGTGTGTTCAATTACCAAAGTAAAGCACTGAGTTTTATCGAATCAACCGATGCTGAACGCAGCGACTCGCTCAGCTGCCTGATCGCGCTGGGAGGGCTTTATCCACTAAACCCAATAGTACAAGAAATCCTGGTCAGACTTAGTTCTTTGACCATCAGTGGCAAGGAAGTAGTTTTCTGCTGGATTCCGAGTCATGTTGGAATTTGTGGCAACGAGGCCGCTGATGCTGCAGCAAAGCGTGCTGCTCAGGCTCCTTAAACACGAATTCTCTCCCTCCCATCCTCCGACTTCTATCCAAAAATTAAGGGCCTACTCTTCAAGAAGTGGCAGCCCCATTGGGACGCCATGATAGGCAACAAACTGAGAGAAGTCAAACCATCCCTTGGTGAATGGTCTTCGTCATCACACGCAAATAGACGGAACGAGGTTGCACTGTGCCGCTTGCGAATTGGGCACACCTACGACACACGTTATTACCTTCTGACCGGTAGCGACAAACTGATATGTCCAAGGTGCCACGACGCACTGTCAGTACGGCATGTATTGATTTCCTGTCGCCAACTTAACAATGAGCGAAGACGCCACTTTGGGAGTGTCTCTCTCTCCCTTAGAGAAGCTCTGTGCAACGAGTCTCCCATAGTTCAATCGGGACAGCTTTTCCGATTCCTATCAACAATCACGTTTTCTGTAACATATGCAGCTAACTGATTCTTCTAAAACCAACAAAATATGATTCGTAGCAAGGCATCGCATCACATCCGTACTTCACCTCGTGCATGTCATTCTGACTGACTTTAGTTTGCATTTTACTGTTTGAGTGACGAAGTAATGGGCGCTACATGACCGACGTAGTCGATGCGCCCCTAAACCCCAATAACCAACGGGGACGAGTGGCCTAGGGGTAAGTTGCTCGTCTCACAATCGAAAGGTTGTGGGTTCGATTCTCACCTGTCGCTACTCTTCGCCCGCGACCAATCGGTGTGGGAGATTGGCGACGCTGCATGACTCAACGGTCGATGTGTCGTAAAACCAGTAACCAACCAACCCAATAACCAACCAACCAATCAAAGTAAAGAAAAATAACAACCACTTTGTGCAAAGGTAAAACTTCTAAATATGGTATCCCAAAACCCTGGGAACATGCGGCAGAATTTCCGCTTTTGTTACATTAGCATTTCAATAGTCGTGCCCAATAGCCGTATACATCGCTTTGGTCGTGCCAAGGCCGAAAACCGCATGCCACATTTCAACCCTCACGTCTTGTGTTAACGTGCTTCCCGTGATTCCAAGGTGGGTGGCAAGGCCGTATAAGTGGGTGGGTAGGTAGGTAAGTACCCACCTACCTAGGTTCATATTTGTGGATGTAGCGGTACAGTTGCCTTGCAATTGTTCACCGCGCGTTACGTCCTCATAGAGCATCAGTACATTGTGCTTTTTATTGGAAAAATGTTTCCAGACGACTTCAATGTCAAATATAATGAAAAATGTTATATAATGCCGAAATAATAATTCAGCTTCCTCTCAACCAAGTCGTCAACAAAATTTCAGAGAGAAACTGAATTCTATCCATTCAAGAATGCACTCCCTTTCTTGTATAAGTAGCACTAGTATTGGGTGTCAATATGTGCCTTGCACTGGACAAACAAGGGCACCTGATTTTTTTGCATTTGGTGCATGTATCCAATTTCTTTTTTTTGCAGATGTTTTCTTTCCCTGTGCATTTCAGTGCATACTTATTTCCATGGCTGGTGTGGCTCATCAAGCAGTTTGCCATGCTTTGCAGCCTGACTGACCAGGGAACATCATGAAAGGTGAATTCCATCTTTCCCTAATATCATTAATTGTTTTTTTTTTGGGTGGGTAATATCATAAAAGGAAGGCTGTTTTCATGTATTGGTAGTTTGTTGGCTGAAGCTATGGAACATGATATGGTTTGCCAAGGTTCCAAAATTAACAAACTGATTACAAGCATGTTTTCCTTGCTCCTGCCAAGCTCCAGAGAAAACAAGACCATGAACAAGACAAATATTGTTGAAGATACAATCTCATACCTTGCAGAACTCCTGGAGCTGTCTCTCATCAGGGTAGACAGGTCAGAAATTAGCAAGTCTTGTACAAAATAGTGTCAGGTTCAGTCACCATGGTTAAGGAAATCCTCCCAAACATTATGGAGCTATAGACAACAAAAACCATACAATGAGGAACTTTGTGCCCTGTTCCTCAATGCAGCTGAAATGCATTTTTGTTGTGTTTATAAAGTATTGAAGCAATGTCCAAGCATGATAAGCAAGCTTTTATGATATAGTTCTAATATATGAAGTCATGCAGGAACCAAGTTGGTGCTTGGAGCCAGTTTTGCAATGCAATTATTGAAAATGAGGGAATGCTGCACAAGTTAGTGCATGGCAGGCATGCAAAAACAATATGGTCTTGGATTCTTGCAGTCTTCAATATTACCCTCCCTAGGAAATTATTGTTTCAATTTGCTCCCTGAATGGTTAATTTTGCTGTTGGATTTGTGCAAGCAATGGAGGCACACTAAGACCAAAATAGAGTTAGGTATCAGATTCAAGAAAGCAATGTCAGGAGCGAGGAAAATAATGAAAGATGGAGATACCTGGCTTAGCCAGATATATGGCAGTTATTAGCTCCTATGGTAAAAATATGTTCAAACTCATCAAATGCTTCCTTTTGCCCCAGTTGAAGGTCACCAGCTGAAACAAACTTTAAAAGGAAACCATTCAAAATGACATGTCAGCTGCAGCAGGCTCAATTTTTCATCTTTCTAGGATGTCCAATTTGTGATCTTGTAGGTCAAATTGACCCTGGCCAGCCATAAGGTCAAATTGACCCCAGTCAACCATAAGGTCAAATTGACCCCAGTCAACCATAAGGTCAAATTGACCCCAGTCAACCATAAGGCCAAATTGACCCCAGCCAACCATCAGGTCAAATTGACTCCAGCAAACCATAAGGAAAAATTGACTCTAGTCAACCATAGGGTCAAATTGACCCCAGCCAACCATTAGGTGAAATTGACCCCAGCCAAACATAAGGTGAAACTGGCCCCACATTCCCTTTTCTTTTCCTTGCCCGTTTCGACATCTCATACCTAGCAAAAAACCAATATTTTAACCATGCGGGGAAGTCAGAACGAGAATTGTATTGGGCTCACATAGCTCAGCTGAGGGGGCGACAGCGGTGACATCTACTGACGGCTAACTCAACCACTACAGTAAAGATCATAGATGATCACTCATTAGTAGGCATTATCTATACGTGTTTACACATTCTTACACAATGTTGGCTTTTTTATATCACCCCTGTTATCCCCCACTCTACAAAAAGTCAATTTCAGGACGCTGAGAATAAATGATGTCCCTAGTTAGAGTTAGGACCTACTGTGAGTGACCGTTGTTGTTTGCGGCTCCGTTAACCTGCATACGTGGATGTTTTCCAGGACTAGACACGACTCTGTAAAAAGCAGTAATAGGATAGATGGTGTGTCGCAAGACGCGTTTGATGCATACATATGACAGCATAGACGTGTTTCTGCTGGCCGTCGACTAGTAGCCAATAAGAACCACCGAATCTATTGCACAGGGCTTATTACGACTGAGCACGATGAACCGACGCGCTGCGAATGTGAAGGAGCTGTGCACACGCTGTACCCGAGCGTGGGCGCAGGCTGGCCGCCGCTGGAAGGGCAGGAAGGCCGACCACTGGGCGGCCGTGCGGCAGAACCAGTCCGGCTCGGCGCTGGCCATGAAGCACTTTGACCACTTCTACCCGGAGACGTACGGGCCGCGCTGGCGCTCGATGCGGCTGGCGCTGCTGTGCCGCGCCAAGCCGACGGCGCTCGTCAACCACTACGGCGGCGTGGCCGACACGGTCGCCCGGCTGACGGCCGCCGGCGCGCTCGACCTGACCGCCGAGCTGCGGCGGCGCACCGACGAACGCCAGGAGCGGCTGTCGCGCCGACCGACCGCCGCCCACGCGCCGCCGCCCACCCGCGCGGCCGCAGCGCCGACCGACGCGGCGGAGACGGCGCAGACGGCAGCTGACGCGGCGGCGGCGCAGGCGGAGGCCGACGCGGCGGCGGCCGGCCGGCTGCGCGTGGTGCAGCCGTCGGAGCTGGCGGCGCCCGTGCTGCACGACTACGTGCCGGCGTCGCAGCTGCACGGCGACGACGACTGGCTGGAGGAGGGCGACTACTTCCAGTTCGGCCAGGACGACGGCAGTCTCAAGGTGGCGCTGCAGCGCGAGGTGTGCCTGGCGCTGCCGGACGCGCTGCGCGTGCTCGCCTTCCCGAGCGGCGACGTGTCGCTGTTCCCGCGGCCACGGCGCGCCGCGTCCGGCGCCACCGACTACTACCCGCTGGACGGCGCGTCGCTGCTGCCCGTGCTGGCGCTGGACGTGCAGCCGGGCGACGCCGTGCTGGACATGTGCGCCGCGCCCGGCGGCAAGGCGCTGGCCATCCTGCAGACGCTGCGGCCCGGCTCGCTGGTGTGCCACGACACGCAGTCGGGCCGGCTGCGGCGGCTGCGGCAGGTGCTGCTGGACTACCTGCCGCCGGCCGACTGGCCGTGCACGGTCACAGTCAGCCGGCGCGACGGCCAGAGTCTGCCCGAGCGGGACGCCTACGACAGGGTGCTGGTGGACGTGCCGTGCTTCGCGGACCGTCACTCGCTGGCCGAGGACGACAACAGTCTGTTCAGCGTGCGTCGGTCGCGCGAGCGGATCATGCTGCCGCAGGTGCAGACGAACCTGCTGCGGCGCGCGGTGGAGGCGGTGCGGCCGGGCGGCACTGTCGTGTACTCGACGTGCACTCTGTCGCCCGTGCAGAACGACGGCGTCGTGCACATGGCGCTCAAGCAGCTGTGGGAGGATACCGACATCCAGGTGGTGGTGAAGGACATGGAGCACGCCATGCAGCCCTTCTACGGCTCGATGTGGTTCGCGCGAGGTGTGGGAATCAAGTACGGCCAGCAGGTCTTGCCGTCCGTGCTGAACAACTACGGTCCGACGTACTTTGCCAAGATTGTCAGAGTGAAGTAGGCGTGCTTTTTTGGGGTGTTTGTGGGCTGGCGAATGTGTAATCCGTCTGCATTGTAGCAATACAACACATTATGAATACGTCCAATACCGTTGTTTACTATATGCTTGTCGATGAGCGTGACGACTTGCGCTCGTGATCGGTGATGCCTGGCCATAGCCACCGGTTACGCCTCAGAAACGGTGCAGCCATGTTGTGTAGCGAATGGGATGCACCATGTTGACGCTCGACTGCTCTTCGCAACTGCCTCCAGGAGTTGTTTATCCGTCACTTGTGCGGGATTATGGATTAGGAGTACATGACATCGTGTACAGTCCTGAATCTTCACAGTGATGCGTTGATAACAAAAACATTTTTTTCCATGATGTACAACGGTTTTTCGAAAAGCTACCACATCGACTTGTCTGATGGTCTGACTTGTCATGTCATGGTTTCCGAAGCCAATGCTGCCCCGGTAACACGAGTATTACCATTCACCACATCATTCGGTGTGCCATTGGTGATGTGGGTGGGCGTGAAGGCCATCTGCAACGTGTAGTAGTGATGAACAGTTCTCGCCTCTTCCAGGATGAAGTCCACACCAAAAAAGTCTCCACTATTTCTCCGCATTCAGCCAACCTGCGTCTGCCTGATTAACGACCCGACGTACAAAAATGTGCAGCAGCTGCAGGAGGCGCTGGCCGAGGCGGACGCCGGTACGCTGGAGGGTCTCCAGGAGTACATCCTCTTCCCAGTGTACACGGTGATCCGCGCGCATGGTCGGGACGAGCGGCTCACCATAGCCGCCCTGGAGCTGGCCACGTCCGTGTTGGAGCGGACCGGCGCCGACAGCGCGCCGCTGGCGCTCGACCTGTTCCAGCGCGTGTTCCTGCTGCTGGGCGCCGGCGCCGGTGACCCGACGCCGCCGGCCACCAGCGAGGAGCTGCGCATGGCCGTGCTGCGCTGCGGCACGGCGCTGGTGCTGAGCTGCCGGCCGGCGGCGCTGGAGGCGCTCTACTCGGAGCGCGGCCGGCTGGCGCTGGGCCACGCCGTGTTCCACCTGGTGGCGGCCGTGCGCGGCGAGCGCAGCCGGCAGCTGCGGCTGGCCGCCGTCGACTGTCTGCTGGCGTGCGCCGGCACGGAGCGGGCCGAGCAGCAGCTGCCGGCGGCGCTGCGCCGGCGCAGCTCGCGCCTGTTCGTGGCGCTGCTGCCGGGCGTGCTGAGCGCGCTGCACGCCGTGTTCGCCGGCGACCTGAAGCACGGCCACCGGCTGATGGCGCGCGCGCTGCACGCCTGGACGGCGCTCGTCTGCCACGTGCTGTCGGACGACGCCGTGCGGGACGCCGCTGCGCGCGAGCCGGCCGCGTCGCCGGCCGACCCGCGTCTGCCCAGCCTGGAGCGCTCCGAGGCGTGGCTGGGCTCGGTGTCGGCCCGCCTGCTGCCGATGGTGTCGGCGCTGAGCCCGCTGACGCGCCACCACCAGCCGGACGTCAGACTCGCGCTGGTCGAGCTGGGCAGGCGCGTGCTGACGCAGTGCGCCGGCACGCTGGCCGACTGCGCCTCGCCGCTGCTGCAGCTGCTGATCCTGGTGTCGTGCGACGAGCTGGCCGCCGTGCGCGCCGCGGCCGACACGGCGCTGCGGGCCGTCCAGGAGCGGGCGCTGACCAAGACGCTGGTCGAGGTGGTGGAGGAGGACCTGTACGCGCTGGTGACGCGACTGCCGACCGTCGTGCGCAGCCACGACACAACGGCCGGCCTGGTGCAGCTGTCGCTGCTCGAGGGCTACCTCCACCTGCTGGGCCCCCGGGTGCGCCAGCTGACCGGGTCGTCGGCGCACGTGCGCCGGCTGATCAGCTGCCTGACGCAGCTGGTGGAGCTGCGGTCGGACGCCGCCGTCGTGGCCTACGTCACGCCACACGGACCAATCGGCGGACCGACTCGGTTCCCGGAGTTCCTGCGGTTCAAGCACTTCGACGACTCGGAGGTGTGGCGGCGCATCTGCTCGGCGTGTCGCCTGCTTGGTTGCCACGGCGACCTGATCACGCTGCTTGACCTGCTCGACGCCGGCGACTCGGACGAGGACCGCGTCATCTGGAACCAGCTGGTGCTGGGTCAGGAGCCGGCTCTGCTGTCGGCGCGCCGGGTGCAACAGCTGCCGGAGCTGGAGCAGTTGATCGACCCCGAGCCGCTGCTGCTGCTCATCGAGCCGGAACGGTCGGCCGTGTGTCGCTGCCTCGGCCTGCAGGGCCTCGCCCACTTGGCGCGTGTTACGCCTGGCCGCCAGTGGGCGCTGCACCTGCTGGCGCTGTGTCCGGTGCTGGAGGCGGCCGGCGGCGCCGACGGCCTGGTTCCGGAGGCGGCGCGCGCCACGGTCACCGCCATGGCGGGCGAGCGCGGCGTGCCGGCGCTGATCCTCGCCAACGTCGGCCGGCTGGCGGTGCACGTGCGCACGCGGCTGGCGTGCCGGCGCGGCCGCCAGGTGGCGCCGCTGCTGGTGGCCGCCGTGCTGCAGCTCTCCGAGCCGGGGATGGCGGACGCGCTGCCCTACCTGGAGGACATGGTGCGGCCGGTGATGCGCGCTCTGGACGAGGACTACGAACACTGCGGCGCGGCGTGTCTGTCGGCGCTGCGGCGCACCGTCGACGCCGTCGCGCGCTGGTACCCGCCGGAGCCGGCGCCAGCCGACGACCCACCGCCGCCGCCGCCGGCTGCCCAGCGGCTGCTGGCGCACCACCGGCGCCTGATGGCGCTGCGTCGTGAGCTGGCTCTCGCCGCCGTCGAGGAGCCGCCGGAAGAGGCGGAGGCAGAGTTTCGGCAGCACTGGAGCGCGCCGGAGGACGCGCCCGCCGACCCGGCGCCGGAGACGCAGCGCGACGCAGACGCGGAACAGAAGCGTGCCGTGCCGCCGCACCTGCAGCTGGTGCGAGACGTGGTGCTGCAGGCGGTCCACTTCCTCGACTGCGACCAGATAGCCGTGCAGGTGGACGTCCTGGCGACGCTGGCCGCCGGCAGCCGGCTGCTGGCCGCCTGGCCCGACGAGCTGCTGCCGCTGGCCGCCCGCTGCTGGCAGCCGCTGGTGCGCTGCTGCGCCGCCCGGCAGCAGCCGCTGCTGCTGCGGCACGCGCTGACGGCGCTGCACGCGGTCGTCTGCTGCGCCGGCGACTTCCTGCGACACCGCGTCACCACCGGCCCGCTGCGGCCGCTGCTCAGCTGGCTGCGCGCGCAGGCCGACGCCAGCGCCACCCGCGGCGCCACGGCGAACCTGGCCCACTCGCAGACGTACAAGCTGCAGGCGACGTGCCTGCGGCTGCTGGGCGAGATAGCGGCGCGGCTGCGACTGGACGTGCTGCAGGTGGAGGAGCTGGTGCTGGCCGCGCTGCCTTACCTCAGTTGCCGCCAGCCGGACGAGCTGCAGACGGCCGCGGCCCGGCTGCTGCTCGCCACCGCCCAGTACGACTCGGACACGGTGTGGCTGTGTCTGCGGCGGCTGTTGGACGACTCCGCCGCAGATGCCGACCTCCAGCCGCTGTACGACAACGCGAGAGGCGTGTTCGACGTGCTCGATGCCGTGGGTGTCGAGCCGGCGCCTGTCCCTGCCTCAGCGACCGTCCCAGGCAGCAACTCGTCGTAGCCGGCTGAGAGACGATGAAGGGCGAGGGTATGGTGTGTCGATGTTGGTGGGCAGGGTATGCCGATTTTGGCGTGGGCGGGAGTCGGGCATGCCAATTTTGACGAGGAGGGCGGCGATCAGGTGTGCTGATAATGTGGATCAGGTGTGCCGACATTCACGAGAGGTCGAGGATCAGGTGTGTCAGCATTGACGACTGTGATATTTGACAGCCGAGTGTTTGCCCGCTGTACTGCTTCACATCGTCCTTCGCTGCAACATTCTCTTTGAACTAACATCGTAAATGTTTGCCCTGCATCAGGAGTTTCAGCAAATGTAATATATACATGTCGTTTTGTATGCATTGTTTTTCAAATATGTTGTGCAATTGTTCTCTCTGGCTTACCGATGATCGCTTGCGCTTATGTTGATGAATACAGCGTTAAGTGGTATATTCATTGAGATTATTAATATTTAACACAACTTAAAGCTAGATATGAAGGTAGCTGTAGTTGCCCGCGGTGGAATCAGATCACTTACAAACTCATTTGCGATATGGTGAGTCGCGAATTCTGATATCTTTGCTAGTTGTATATGACTGAACTATGATATTATGGCGCATTTCTATCGCATTTTGGAGATAGCTGTCCTTTAAGTTCTATATTAGTAATGTTTTATAGTGTTCAAACGTTCTTTCTAGCTTTTGGTTTGTAAGCGACCAATTGTAAGTACTTTTCTCTCATGTCCATTACATCATTGACCTGCAAGATCCTACATATTCCGTTTATGTACATCGCTGCACAGGAACCTGCTGGCTTCTCTTATGCCACAGCGTTCTGGCTGCGGGTGGTTGCAAAATTGCTTTTGATATTCAGCATCAGTAGTTCGGAATGCATTTCAGTTGCGTTTCTGTATAATTTATCATCAGGAAGTCGAATGAAAACAAACAGCAGTAGGAACAGTACAGGTGTAGCTGCATCCTGTATACCAGAATTCGGGACCCCGTTGCGCAGTGGAAGCAAAATACGCATGATTTTAGTGATTACATCAAAGCTGAATGGCATGAGTTGCCCTTTTCCTCCACATAGCCTTAAGTATACTGGAACGTGCGTTGTCTTGTCAAGTTCTATGATACCATGCAAACCTTATACAAAAATTTACCTGCGCACTCACTTCTGGTGGCGTTTCGACCTACATTCGACTTTTTTATCGTGTGCGACTGTGCAGATGTTTTTTTTAATAAAGTGCTTGCACGCGCCAGGGCATGACTCGAAATGCGACACATGATTGTGCTGATTGGTGCAGGACGGGTTCAACGACACCAACCAAAAAGTGCGTGTGAAGTATCTCGAGGTCGACGCTGCGAACATTGCGTGGTAACCAGTCTGCGTGCGCACCAATACTCGGAAAATCCTTCCAGTGTCGGGTACGCTGATCATTGTCGATATGGTCTGTTGATGTCTTGACTTAGTTCCAACAAAGGAAAACCGCCGTAATATGATATGCTGTGATTTGTGGCCGTACATAATGAGGGACACCTATCGAACGAAGCCCGCAAAATTCATGCACGTGTTATAGTTTCATGCTACCGTAAGCTCGACCGATCACGTGCCGCCTCTCGCGTGACCTTACATGGCCGACTGTCGTTGACCTGATGTCGGAGCAGGACCCGCTAGTGATGTGCCGCATACTGCACCATCCCCCGGCACTCCCGACACTGCCGGACCGAGTGGTGAATCCGGAGTGGCGTGGCAACTCGTGGCTCGCGCGACGTCCCTGTTGGCCTGCTGCAGCCGCCAGGAGTGCACACGGAGCCGGCTAAAAGGTCCTTTGTCCACTGATCGCCAGCCAGTTGGAATCGCGTTCCGGCTGACGTAAAGAGTCGGTGAGTGGCTGCGGATTTCGCGGGAGCGCCACAATGGCTGACACCTCGGCGGTGGCAGAGTGTTCGCGAAATGGGGTGCGCGAACAATGGACTTTCTGAACAATGAATAGACGTCATTCCCGATGAGGTACCGCCATGGTGCCTCTTGATGCGATTATGCATGGTTGGTTTTCAGCAGTGTCTCGTGTATACGTGTCGTGCTTATGCTTACCATTGCGTGTTGTGATGCACAAACATTTCTAGCGGCACAATTCTAGCACAATTCTAAGTAAAATAATTGTCCACAATGTGGTCTGTTTTACCATGCTATTTATTCATCGGATAGTCTTGTTATCATTTTCGTTAATATTGATAGATATGGGTATAGGTATCCCAATGCTAGGTGTATACTAAAATATACCAACAACGTTCACTCATGAGTTCGCTATGGGCTCAAAATTAAGCTTGAAAGTCTTAAACGATAGCCATTTGAAGATAAATTATTTCCATTGCGAATTTCGACATTCTACCGTAATCGCTGCGACATCTCACACCTGGGCCCCCGGAAGAAAAGAAAAGCATAGTTGCGTCCCTGGTTGTGTGCACTGCATGCATCGGGGATGGGCGTGATACGTGGCGAGACACGAGTCCCGTGTTGGTGAAGTCCGTGAGCCACCAGAGATGAGAGTGATGCGTGACGAGACACGGGTCCCGTGCTGGTGAAGTCCGTGAGCCACCAGAGATGAGAGTGATGCGTGACGAGACACGAGTCCCGTGCTGGTGAAGTCCGTGAGCCACCAGAGATGAGAGTGATGCGTGACGAGACACGAGTCCCGTGTTGGTGAAGTCCGTGAACCACCAGAGATGAGAGTGATACGTGACGAGACACGAGTCCCGTGCTGGTGAAGTCCGTGAGCCACCAGAGATGAGAGTGATGCGTGACGAGACACGAGTCCCGTGTTGGTGAAGTCCGTGAGCCACCAGAGATGAGTGACGAGACACGAGTCCCGTGGTGGTGAAGTCCGTGAGCCACCAGAGATGAGAGTGATGCGTGACGAGACACGAGTCCCGTGGTGGTGAAGTCCGTGAGCCGCCAGAGATGAGAGTGATGCGTGACGAGACACGAGTCCCGTGTTGGTGAAGTCCGTGAGCCACCAGAGATGAGAGTGATGCGTGACGAGACACGAGTCCCGTGTTGGTGAAGTCCGTGAGCCACCAGAGATGAGAGTGATGCGTGACGAGACACGAGTCCCGCGGTGGTGAAGTCCGTGAGCCGCCAGAGATGAGAGTGATGCGTGACGAGACACGAGTCCCGTGTGGTGAAGTCCGTGAGCCACCAGAGATGAGAGTGATGCGTGACGAGACACGAGTCCCGTGTTGGTGAAGTCCGTGAGCCACCAGAGATGAGAGTGATGCGTGACGAGACACGAGTCCCGTGTGGTGAAGTCCGTGAGCCACCAGAGATGAGAGTGATGCGTGACGAGACACGAGTCCCGTGTTGGTGAAGTCCGTGAGCCACCAGAGATGAGAGTGATGCGTGACGAGACACGAGTCCCGTGTTGGTGAAGTCCGTGAGCCAGTTACGGGTTCGTTTTGTGCAGACAGTATTTCCAGCACAGTATTCAGTCGTATCCAAAGTTACACTCTTACCGCATCTAAAATTAGACCACTGCCATATCCGATAGTAAATCGCTGTCACGTTCAACTCATGACGCTTGGTCGTATTACACCACGCCCTCGCGATTCGTATAGCTCACCTCAAGATGGCTTTATTAATGCCGTTGTGTTCACTAAAACTGAAGTTTACGAACTCAACTGGTCTGATCATATCGGCGCCACCATGAACATTAAGTGTTGGTTGAAAATCCAATCAACGTGGAGGTCACGGGCGCCAGCGAAGTCCGACTAAACCACTCTGCTGTGACCTTAAGACAGGTATGTACGTCATCAGCCGTCGACTCCGCGGTGCCTTATCACTAATCGTGAGACCATTGTGTGTATATCGCGTCGTGTGCTGTTCGATATTGCGCTGACAGCTGATATATATTTTACTTGCGTATAGATGTTTACTCTATAAATGAATAGGTATAATTTTGCGACAATGATACTCAGGTAGCGAAGCTTGGGGATACGGAAAAATGGGGGGGGGAGGGACAAATCGCTACGTTTCAGAAATTGGGGCGGGGACATGTCCTCCAGCTCCCCAATGGTTACACCCCTGTACGCACGTCGCCCCCCCCCCGTACGTCATCAGCCGTCGACGCCGCGGTGCCTTATCACTGATCGCGAGTCCATTGTGTGCGATCGCGTCGAGTACTGTTCGACATTGCGCTGACCGACACCGCTGGTAGGGACGAGCTGCGATCCGAGGACTGGAGTACTGTCTGGGCCTTCCATTGATGCCATTCATCTGTAGCATCTGAACGACGGCCGCCGGCCAAGACAGGTGAGGTTCTCAAATCTCAGCTGCGTTCATCCTTACAAAACGACGGAGGTCGCTTTCAGTTAACCGAAGTTTTCAGAGCTTCGGACTCATCTGAAGTACATGAAACATAAACTGAGGACATTGAATGAAGATCTGAACTCTGTCAAACTGAACTTCTGGAGATAAAATTCGCAAACGTCACGCGCAGTCACGGAGTAGGTCGAAAGCGGTTTTGCCGCACCCAAGTTTAGAGCCCTATATTAAGCCAATTGTGATATCTTCTAGTAAGTCTACCCAAATATAAGTTCAAATGAGCAACGAACATGTTCATGGTGGGTAAATAATCGATGATATAAATTTACACGCGACATTAGCTTGTACCACGAGGTCAAGTCTAGGCCCTTGGTGCAAGAATTGTTTTTCTCAATATTTATGTCTCAATGATATGATAAAACGCGACTTACGAGCTTTATGACGTGCATGCCCATTAATAATGCATTCTTGTCAAGTTCTTAGCTTAACAATAAACAACCTGGAGATATATTCCAACATAACTCAAGGACTCATGACCTACACATACTGTACTGGCGATCGAGAGAACACGGTGATCATCGACCATAGGTAATCAGTTTTTTGTTAACTTTTAAATTCACCCAGCCAGCCACACAGCCAACCACTTACCAGCCAGCCACACAGCCAGCCACTTACCAGCCAGCCACACAGCCAACCACTTACCAGCCAGCCACACAGCCAACCACTTACCAGCCAGCCACACAGCCAGCCACTTACCAGCCAGCCACACAGCCAACCACTTACCAGCCAGCCACACAGCCAGCCACTTACCAGCCAGCCACTTACCAGCCAGCCACACACCAGCCAGCCACTTACCAGCCAGCCACACAGCCAGCCACACAGCCAGCCACTTACCAGCCAGCCACACAGCCAACCACTTACCAGCCAGCCACTTACCAGCCAGCCACCACACCAGCCAGCCACACAGCCAGCCACCAACCAGCCAGCCACACAGCCAGCCACACAGCCAGCCACTTACCAGCCAGCCACACAGCCAACCACAACAGCCAGCCACACAGCCAGCCACTTACCAGCCAGCCACACAGCCAGCCACTTACCAGCCAGCCACACAGCCAGCCACACAGCCAGCCACCAGCCACACAGCCAGCCACACAGCCAGCCACACAGCCAGCCACTTACCAGCCAGCCACACAGCCAACCACTTACCAGCCAGCCACACAGCCAGCCACTTACCAGCCAGCCACACAGCCAGCCACACAGCCAACCACTTACCAGCCAGCCACACAGCCAGCCAGCCACACAGCCAGCCACACAGCCAGCCACACAGCCAGCCACACACCAGCCACACAAGCCAGCCACTTACCAGCCAGCCACACAGCCAGCCACTTACCAGCCAGCCACACAGCCAGCCACTTACCAGCCAGCCACTTACCAGCCAGCCACACAGCCAGCCACACAGCCAGCCACTTACCAGCCAGCCACACAGCCAGCCACTTACCAGCCAGCCACACAGCCAGCCACACCAGCCAGCCACTTACCAGCCAGCCACTTACCAGCCAGCCACACAGCCAGCCACTTACCAGCCAGCCACACAGCCAGCCACTTACCAGCCAGCCACACAGCCAGCCACCAGCCAGCCACTTACCAGCCAGCCACACAGCCAGCCACACCAGCCAAGCCACCAGCCAGCCAACAGCCAGCCACTTACCAGCCAGCCACTTACCAGCCAGCCACACAGCCAGCCACTTACCAGCCAGCCACACAGCCAGCCACTTACCAGCCAGCCACACAGCCAGCCACTTACCAGCCAGCCACACAGCCAGCCACTTACCAGCCAGCCACACAGCCAGCCACCACAACACAGCCAGCCACACAGCCAGCCACACAGCCAGCCACTTACCAGCCAGCCACTACCAGCCAGCCACTTACCAGCCAGCCACACAGCCAGCCAGCCACTTACCAGCCAGCCACACAGCCAGCCACTTACCAGCCAGCCACACAGCCAGCCACTTACCAGCCAGCCACACAGCCAGCCACCACCACACAGCCAGCCACACAGCCAGCCACACAGCCAGCCACTTACCAGCCAGCCACACAGCCAGCCACTTACCAGCCAGCCACACAGCCAGCCACACAGCCAACCACTTACCAGCCAGCCACACAGCCAGCCACTTACAGCCAGCCACAGCCAGCCACACAGCCAGCCACACAGCCAGCCACCACACAGCCAGCCACACAGCCAGCCACTTACCAGCCAGCCACACAGCCAGCCACTTACCAGCCAGCCACACTTACCAGCCAGCCACTACACAGCCAGCCACACAGCCAGCCACACAGCCAGCCACACAGCCAGCCACTTACCAGCCAGCCACACAGCCAGCCACTTACCAGCCAGCCACACAGCCAGCCACCACTTACCAGCCAGCCACACAGCCAACCAACCAGCCAGCCACACAGCCAGCCACACAGCCAGCCACCACACAGCCACACAGCCAGCCACACAGCCAACCACACAGCCAGCCACCAGCCAACAACCAGCCACACACCAGCCACCACACAGCCAGCCACACAGCCAGCCACACCAGCCACACACCAGCCACCACACAGCCAGCCACACAGCCAACCACCAGCCACCAGCCACCAGCCAGCCACACAGCCAGCCACTTACCAGCCAGCCACACAGCCAGCCACACAGCCAGCCACTTACCAGCCAGCCACACAGCCAGCCACTTACCAGCCAGCCACACAAGCCAACCACTTACCAGCCAGCCACACAGCCAACCACTTACCAGCCAGCCACACACCAGCCACAGCCACACAGCCAACCACTTACCAGCCAGCCAACCACAAAGCCACCACACCAACCAAAGCCAGCCACACAGCCAGCCACACAGCCAGCCACACAGCCAGCCAACTACCAGCCAGCCACACACCAGCCACCACCAGCCAGCCAACACAGCCAGCCACACAGCCAGCCACCACTTACCAGCCAGCCAGCCACACAGCCAGCCACACAGCCAGCCAGCCACACAGCCAGCCACACAGCCAACCACTTACCAGCCAGCCACACAGCCAACCACTTACCAGCCAGCCACACAGCCAGCCATACCACAGCCACACAGCCAGCCACTTACCAGCCAGCCACACAGCCAGCCACTTACCAGCCAGCCACACAGCCAGCCACTACAGCCAGCCACACAGCCAGCCACTTACCAGCCAGCCACACAGCCAGCCACTTACCAGCCAAAAGCCAGCCACACCAGCCAGCCACACAGCCAGCCACACAGCCAGCCACAAAGCCAGCCACACAGCCAGCCACTTACCAGCCAGCCACACAGCCAGCCACTTACCAGCCAGCCACACACCAGCCAGCCACACAGCCAGCCACTTACCAGCCAGCCAGCCACACAGCCAGCCACTTACCAGCCAGCCACACAGCCAGCCACACAGCCAGCCACACAGCCAGCCACTTACCAGCCAGCCACCACACCAGCCAGCCACTTACCAGCCAGCCACTTACCAGCCAGCCACACAGCCAGCCAGCCACACACCAGCCACCACATACCAGCCAGCCACCACAACAGCCAGCCACACAGCCAGCCAGCCACACAGCCAGCCACTCACCAGCCAGCCACCACACAGCCAGCCACACAGCCAGCCACACAGCCAGCCAACAGCCAGCCACACAGCCAACCACACAGCCAGCCACACAGCCAGCCACACAGCCAGCCACACAGCCAGCCACACAGCCAGCCACACAGCCAGCCACACAGCCAGCCACACAGCCAGCCACTTACCAGCCAGCCACACAGCCAGCCACTTACCAGCCAGCCACACAGCCAGCCACACAGCCAGCCACACAGCCAGCCACACAGCCAGCCACCAGCCAAGCCAGCCACACAGCCAGCCACACCAGCCAACCACACAGCCAGCCACTACAGCCAGCCACACAGCCAGCCACACAGCCAGCCACTTACCAGCCAGCCACTTACCAGCCAGCCACACAGCCAGCCACTTACCAGCCAGCCACACAGCCAGCCAGCCACTTACCAGCCAGCCACACAGCCAGCCACTACCAGCCAGCCACACAGCCAGCCAGCACCATTTACCAGCCAGCCACACAGCCAGCCACTTACCAGCCAGCCACACAGCCAGCCACTTACCAGCCAGCCACACAGCCAGCCAGCCACTTACCAGCCAGCCACTTACCAGCCAGCCACACAGCCAGCCACTTACCAGCCACTTACCAGCCAGCCACTTACCAGCTACTTACCAGCCAGCCACTTACCAGGCAGCTACACACTGCGGATTCTTCCCGTCAGGCCGATCTTGTCCGTCTTCCTCTGAGACTGCACTGTGCTCTGTCACTTGCGGCAGGTATTGTCCATGTCGTCTGGAAGACTAGATAGTATTTGTATTCAGACGATCAGGTCTTGCCAAGTTATTATCGCTTCTCCGATGGTTTGATAGGGGCTATTCTTAAACGGTGATGAAAATGGACAGTTGGAATACTATATCTACACTACAGATGCTGTAGGAGTTGAGTATGGAGTTAATCTTGCCATTGGCTTAAAATGGCCTTCGTATGCACACGAGGGAAGGTCAGCAAAATACTGTTTGGCAGATATTCAACCATAGTAGCGAACATATGGGGTAACTTTTTGTAAGCTTACACAAGTTTGTATTGTGGATTTTTAAGACGTGCTTACAGGTGACGCCCTACGATCTGGCCATGGGATCCACTCGTGCATGTTGGCTTTACCTGTGTCAGGTGCAATGCTATCGAAACCCTTACATTCTCACTAGCTTTTCCATTTGTGCAAGGATCCGTGTATCGTTTTCATCCGCAACACATAATGGGAACTTTATATCAGCTTCGGAAAGCAACGCAAATGACAACAAGCCAGTCGTGAATGTATTACCACAGTCCAACCATCACAAGTTACACAGCTAAAAATATTTTTTATCATCAATCACTCAAATTTCCAGCACTTGCACAGCGACGCTAAGAACATACGCATTTGAGGGCATGGGAAGATAAAGTCACCTTCACGAAAATGGAAATCCTTCTTTAATCGAAGGAAGCCATCGCTTGTCGATGCCTCATAGTAATGCCTACGTACACGTGTAGCTCGTCCCGACCTGCCTCACACCACGTCCCGCCTCACGTCCCGCCTCACGTCCCGCCTCACGTCCCGCCTCACGTCCCGCCTCACGTCCCGCCTCACGTCCCGCCTCACGTCCCGCCTCACGTCCCGCCTCACGTCCCACCTCACGTCCCGCCTCACGTCCCGCCTCACGTCCCGCCTCACGTCCCGCCTCACGTCCCGCCTCACGTCCCGCCTCACGTCCCGCCCTCACGTCCCGCCTCACGTCCCACCTCACGTCCCACCTCACGTCTCGCCTCACGTCCCGCCTCACGTCACGCCTCACGTCCCGCCTCACGTCACGTCCCGCCTCACGTCCCGCCTCACGTCTCGCCTCACGTCCCGCCTCACGTCCCGCCTCACGTCCCGCCTCACGTCACGTCTCGCCTCACGTCACGTCTCGCCTCACGTCACGTCCCGCCTCACGTCACGTCCCGCCTCACGTCCCGCCTCACGTCCCGCCTCACGTCCCGCCTCGCCTCACGTCCCGCCTCACGTCTCGCCTCACGTCCCGCCTCACGTCCCGCCTCACGTCCCACCTCACGTCCCACGCCTCACGTCCCGCCTCACGTCACGTCCCGCCTCACGTCTCGCCTCACGTCCCGCCTCACGTCACGTCTCGCCTCACGCCCCGCCTCACGTCCCTCCTCACGTCACGCCTCACGTCCCGCCTCACGTCCCGCCTCACGTCCCGCCTCACGTCCCGCCTCACGTCCCGCCTCACGTCCCGCCTCACGTCCCGCCTCACGTCCCGCCTCACGTCCCGCCTCACGTCCCGCCTCACGTCCCGCCTCACGTCCCGCCTCACGTCCCGCCTCACGTCACGTCCCGCCTCACGTCACGTCCCGCCTCACGTCCCTCCTCACGTCCCGCCTCACGTCCCGCCTCACGTCACGTCCCGCCTCACGTCCGCCTCCGCCTCACGTCACGTCCCGCCTCACGTCACGTCCGCCTCACGTCCCGCTCCCCCCTCACGTCCCTCCTCACGTCCCGCCTCACGTCCCCCCTCACGTCCCGCCTCACGTCCCGCCTCACGTCCCGCCTCACGTCACGTCCCGCCTCACGTCCCGTCCTCACGTCCCGCCTCACGTCACGCCTCACGTCCCGCCTCACGTCCCGCCTCATGACCCGCCTCACGGCCCGCCTCACGACTGCTACCGCCACCTGGGTCACAAGCTGCACCGCTTATTCCACTGCCTGCACGCATCAGCGGAGCAGAGTGGCACTTTATCACCCGTTGCTACGAGATCCGATTGGTTGGTAGAAATCGTCAGCCGTGGCTCCGTGTTTAATTAATTCGTCTAATCGATCAGGCCTGTAGCGTGATACTTCAGAAATGACTACGGGAGAGCGACATGGCCTAACCTCCTCCGTAACCTTCCGGCGACACTCAACTGTTCCAGCCACAGGATATTCCAGCATCGCTATGTTGGTATCGGAAACCGTGGCCTGAAGCAGAGCTTCAGAGTAACCCGCGTTTATTGCGTTGGATAACTGGGCGAGTTATTTCCTGTACAGATGATGTAAGTTCTCCAATGAGCTCTATATTGCGACTTCAGGTGCAGTTGTTCTGCCCCTTCTGTGCATTTGAAGGTAATTTAATATCAAACTGCACAGGCACATAATGATCGAGTATGCAATTCACCAGGGTTTTCCGGTTTTCATTGGGGAGGACGTAGATATATACAAACACAAAATGCGTGGAATATGCGTCAGCATCTGACTATTTTCATGGAAATTATCTTCCTGACCGATATGTCACCTTGAATCCCGCCATTCTGAAGACTGATTTTGTAAGGTTGTACAAAATCGGCTGACCTGAGCATAACCCCTCAAGCGCGTCCGTGCTCAACTCCCGCGCGTGACCACGCGAGGTCTCGAATGGTGTGACCTTTCTTGCCTGGATTACCAATTATAAACACCCGCCAGTTTTTTTCTCGAATTGGACCACTGAATGATTACTGGCTTGTTGTGACACCATCAAGTTTAGTAAAAAGATCTAGCGAAATTTCCTTATTTGAGTGAAACTGGCATGTGAATCAATGAACTGGTTCACCATCAAAATATTCACACAAGCGGCACACACCACTGGATTTTCTAGTCGCAACAACTATCCCATCCGCACCGACAATAAATATGAGAGACCGGGTGCCAGTTAATACAATTTTGTCCATATCCAAAATAACTCATCACTTTGGAGTGATAGCGAGGAGATAGCTGCACCTAGGCTCAAAGGCTCCAATATCAAGCTCAAGCATTCTAATATCACCCAGGATGATAATTTTCCCCCATATCTTCTGGGGTCTCCACCAGAGAGCAAAACATCGTGCAACCATCGGTTCACCAATCTACTCCGCTTTCGAGGTAGGTTGGTGCTGACGATGGGATAAGTCGATGAAAGGTAGATGAAATAAAATGGATAGCCTATAGGTGGCATTAGGTTGCGCCCTCTAAAAGGTCCATATTTCACTCTTACAGCGATTCTATTGGCTTGAATCCCGGATTACCATAGCTCATTATTTGTGTCATTTGTGGAAGGCCACCGGACACCGTACATCAGACGCCGCGGTGAATAAAAACGCGACCGTCCCCCTAATTGGCTTGCTGCTTCGCTTGTGTTTTTTTGGCCTCTACGGTCATTCACCTTATTTGAAGCCAAGAAAAAGAGCTCATTTGTTTTCAAGTGCTCACATTTTCGCTCCACACATGACGGCGCAATCGGCTAGCTTGAGTCAGCTGAATAGCGTCAAAAGCGTAAGCCGTAGACATGAAACTTGCACCATTTATGGACGGCCATGTGGGCTACTAAAAATGTAAATATCGGGAACTTGGAAGAATATGATCATACTTAGAACCGTCATAATCTGAAAAATCGACAACATCGGTTTAGAAAACGATAGGGCCACCTCTAAACACGTTCTGAAAATCTACCAAAAGGGTCATGTAAGCTCATTGTGATCCATCCTGTGATAATTTCACCGAACAAATGCTAAATCTTTTGGTCGGCCCATTCTAATGTGCAGGTGTGCTGGTCAATACTTTGTATGCACTCGTCAAGTGTAAATTGGTGTCCAACATGGCCATTGCTTATTTAATTCTGCATTGCAACAGGCTGTGCGACCAACTTTGACCTTGACTTTAACCTGCACTTGCTCTTCTGTAATGTCATGTTATATAATGCAATGCTATGTGTCTTGCATATTCAAATCTCATTATGCTTCTTCTTCTGGTGATCAGTCAGAAGTAGAACTTAACATGGGTTGGGATTCCTTAATCTATGTCATTTCAGGTTTGTGAAGGTCAACCCAAATTCAATCGGAATCCATTGAAAACCAGGACGGCAATCCAAATCTTATGTGCTAACAAAATGTTTGGTTCAACAAGCAGAGCTCCTGCTTCGAGATAAGCCGTAAATCAAATCCAGCCCCGATTGCTTTGCCAAAATAATATCACATCCAATCTTTCCTGATACCCCGCAATTGCCTACTGAAACACAGCATTACTGATACCCCGCAATTGTCTGCTGAAGCACTGCATTACCAATACGCACAATTGCCTGCTGAAACACTGTGATACTGATACCCCGCAATTTGCCGCTGAAGCATAGGATTACTGCACCGAATCAGCTCCCGGCTTTCGCCTCGGCTCTACCGAAGGATTAGCATGTGATATCGCTGAATTTGTGTGATAAGCTGCTGAACGCTAGATGCCGTGCTTCTTGTCTTGGTCAATAAGGCGTGCTGAATGCAAATATCGTCTGTATTTTGCGGATGTTTTTGTCGTGTAGGCGTTGATTCCCTTCCGGTGCCTCGAAAATTCCCCATCGCGCAGACTTGTTCTAAACACTGCTCACGACGCCGCGTGGCGCGTGGTAGGGTGCGGGTGCCGCCAGCTGTGGCGCGGCCTCGAGTGTGGCGGCGTGATAGGGTGCGGGTGCCGCCAGCTGTGGCGCGGCCTCGAGTGTGGCGGCGTGGTAGGGTGCGGGTGCCGCCAGCTGTGGCGCGGCCTCGAGTGTGGCGGCGAGGAGCAGCAGGGGCAGCTGTGGACCAGCAGGGTCAGCTGTGGGGCAGCAGGGGCAGCTGTGGACCAGCAGGGGCAGCTGTGGAGCAGCAGGGGCAGCTGTGGGGCAGCAGGGGCAGCTGTGGAGCAGCAGGGGCAGCTGTGGACCAGCAGGGTCAGCTGTGGACCAGCAGGGTCAGCTGTGGGGCAGCAGGGTCAGCTGTGGACCAGCAGGGTCAGCTGTGGGGCAGCAGGGGCAGCTGTGGAGCAGCAGGGGCAGCTGTGGAGCAGCAGGGGCAGCTGTGGAGCAGCAGGGTCAGCTGTGGGGCAGCAGGGTCAGCTGTGGAGCAGCAGGGGCAGCTGTGGACAGCAGGGCAGCTGTGGAGGGCAGCAGGGTCAGCTGTGGGCAGCAGGAGCAGGTCAGCTGTGGAGCAGCAGGGGCAGCTGTGGACCAGCAGGGTCAGCTGTGGACCAGCAGGGTCAGCTGTGGAGCAGCAGGGTCAGCTGTGGGGCAGCAGGGTCAGCTGTGGACCAGCAGGGTCAGCTGTGGGGCAGCAGGGTCAGCTGTGGAGCAGCAGGGTCAGCTGTGGAGCAGCAGGGTCAGCTGTGGAGCAGCAGGGTCAGCTGTGGACCAGCAGGGTCAGCTGTGGAGCAGCAGGGTCAGCTGTGGGGCAGCAGGGTCAGCTGTGGGGCAGCAGGGTCAGCTGTGGAGCAGCAGGGTCAGCTGTGGGGCAGCAGGGTCAGCTGTGGAGCAGCAGGG
This sequence comes from Imbricaverruca yamaguchii, assembly GCA_034440575.1. NCBI lineage: Eukaryota > Metazoa > Arthropoda > Thecostraca > Neoverrucidae > Imbricaverruca > Imbricaverruca yamaguchii. Next base: position 3,430,252 of record JAOTOL010001646.1, on the reverse strand, counting down.
GTCAGCTGTGGACCAGCAGGGGCAGCTGTGGGGCAGCAAGGTCAGCTGTGGGGCAGCAGGGCTGCACCAACTCACACCGAGATGTGTTCCGCTCTCCTTCTGTGGCCTACACAGCGACAGATGGCCTCGCTTACTGTGAGGTAATAGCGTCTGGCGATTCGTTCCCATGTCCATGTTTACCGCCCATGTCTGAAGTGTCTGAAGATCACTAAACTGGTCACTGTACACTGATCACTGTTCACTATTCAATTGTTACTGTGCATTACTGGTCACTGTGCACTGGTCACCGGTCAATGATCAATGGTTACTGTGCATTAATGGTCACTGTGCACCGGTCACCGGTCTGGCCACTGTGCAGTAATGATGTAGCCAATTACCGCAAACAGTTTGTGAAGTCGTGGTGATATGCTCAGTTTGGCTCATGACGTCATTGACGGCCACTAACGAACTACCGGGGTGGGACAACCCCAACCCCTCCTCATGACGTTCTGTTATTGAAGGCCACTTACGAACTACCGGGGTGGGACAACCCCCTCCTCACTGCAATCGGTGTATCGTTTCCTGTTGACAATACTCATAAATAGCGTGTTAACGGTCATCTGACATTGGTCGGCGGCGACGGCCGGGTATCTGATGAGTCTGATGAGCCATAAAACCGACATAAAGGCGGCCCGTTGAGGCCGTTCAGTGAGCATAGCTGCGGTCCAGGTAAGCGCGCCGATGAGGGATAACTCCAGCGGTGGGCTGCCCCTGGTTGTCTGGTTCTGGCACTCTTGTGCGTCTGACCGGTACTCCGACACCGCGTGTCTGGAGCCGAACTCCAGGGCGAGTGGCTCGAGGATGCCCAGACCGCACGCCGGCGCGCGACGCGATCGCTGCCAAGTTGATGCGGAGCTCGATTTGGATTGGCATGCGGAGCTCGATTGGGATCGGCATGTGGAACTCAATTGGGATCGGCAATATGGAGCTCGATTGGGATTGGCATGTGGAGCTCGATTGGGATTGGCATGTGGAGCTCGATTGGCATCGGCATGCGGAGCTCGATTAGGAGCGGCGGCGCTTTCCGCCGCCGACATCATAGCCGGAGCCGAAACTTCGATCAGGGCGCGCCGATCAGCTGTCTCTGGCCGAGATTGGTCGCTGCCGCGGCGGCGGCCGCCGCCGCCCCCGCCCCCGCCCGCGGCCGGTTGCCTAGCACGGCCGGGCGACAGCGCCGAGCGGCCGTCGGCTGCCTGCGCCGGCGCCATCGACCAGTCGCCGTCGGAGCTATCTTCGGAGCGGAGCGGCGGCCAGCGGCCGGCACCGCCGCGGCGCGCTCTCGATGCCCCCGCAGACGGCTGACCGTGGCCGTGGCCGCGGCCGGGCCACTCCCGACATGTCGCGCTCACTGACGCCAGACGGCTCGCCGCCGAAGCTGACCGACCTGACCCGGCCGCAGCCCAGCCCCGAGGCGCTGCAGCTGGAGAAGGATCGCGGAGCCGCCGGCTACTTCGTGGTGCTGGTGAGCTTCCTCTGCAACGGCGTCATCTTCGGCATCATCAACTGCTACGGCGTGCTGTACGTGGCGTTCCTGCAGCAGATGGAGGAGAACGGGGTCACCAACGCTGCCTTCAAGTGCTGTGAGTACTCTGCCAGCGGCTGGGAGCATGTTCATTACGATGCAGCACGTGTCAGTGCGGACTCTGTCGGAATCTTCCCACGCGCAGTCATCTCGCAGCAAATTGCCATCTCATTGTACTGATTAGCACCACCTTCTCCCCGTTTGTGTATGGCCTTTAAATGCGTGCCAACACAAACCAATCCTGGGTGCTTGTTTTCATTACAGTGCATCCAGTTGGTGCAGAGCTTGAGTGAGTACCGCATCGTGTGCAACAGTGGCCACGTCGATACGTGCGAGTTCTAAGCAAGTTATAACAATAGAACACGATACGGAGGAAATGTAAACAATTTCGACGCATGTGTGTCGCTCTTTCAAGTTCATAGATTTCGACGTTACGGTTCCATACATTCCGCTGTTTCGAGTTTGTATATTTCGTTGCTGCAACTCCAAGGAGCAGCACCGATATGGCTCTGACAGAGTGGGAAAATGGCCAAATGCGTGGCATACGCGGCACCTCGGACTTCACCCGCATGCCAATTATCAGTGTGAATCAGCTTTGAGTAGACAGGTAACACAGCATCCCAGTAAGTACACGGAACTACGGCCAAGAAGTTACTGGCACACGGCTGCACTGCAAGTAAAACTCAGCCGGCTGTGCGCAAGAAGACCTCGTGGCTTAGCGTTCCGTCGGCAATGACTTCCTGTCAGTCACGCGGCCAATCCTGCTGGAGGACTGACAAAACTGGAACCCGATCTTCCTGTTTATGCACCTGCATTATTTAGTGAGCATTACAGTAGACGCAGTGAACTGAGCCGGATGCCCGTCAGGCCATACTGATTAAAGCATGCGGGGTTTTCGTGGCCGATGTTGCTGTACTAGTGCTGCGAATCAGAGCCAGCATCGTTAAATTGAGACACACCGCTCTCATGTTAGCGTACACGTCGTGCTGGGCCGTGCCTTTAAGCTGCTTCAAATGATCTGCATGGCTGACGACAGCATGTCTTGATGAAGGCTATCCAGGTCTGGAAGTCGGTAGGAGTATAACGCTCACGACTGCCTCGGAGGGAGTATGACCCGCACGACTTCCTTGGTGGGAGTATGACCCGCACGACTTCCTCAGCGGAGTGTGACCCACCCGTGCACTTCCTTGATGGGCGTATGACCCGTACACTTCCTCAGCGGAGTATGACCCATACGACTTCCCTGGTGGAAGTATGACCCGTACACTTCCTCAGCGGAGTATGACCCGTACACTTCCTCAGCGGAGTATGACCCGCACGACTTCCCCGGGGAGTATGACCCGCACACTTCCTCGGCGGGAGTATGACCCGCACGACTTCCTTGGTGGGAGTATGACCCGCACGACTTCCTCGGCGGAGTATGACCCGCACGACTTCCTTGGTGGAAGTATGACCCGCACACTTCCTCAGCGGAGTATGACCCGCACACTTCCTCAGCGGAGTATGACCCGCACGACTTCCCCGGCGGAGTATGACCCACACACTTCCTCAGCGGAGTATGACCCGCACGACTTCCCCAGCGGAGTATGACCCACACACTTCCTCAGCGGAGTATGACCCGTACGACTTCCTTGGTGGAAGTATGACCCGTACACTTCTTCAGCGGAGTATGACCCGCACGACTTCCCCAGCGGAGTATGACCCGCACGACTTCCCCAGCGGAGTATGACCCGCACGACTTCCCCAGCGGAGTATGACCCGCACGACTTCCCCGGCGGAGTATGACCCGCACGACTTCCCCAGCGGAGTATGACCCGCACGACTTCCCCAGCGGAGTATGACCCGCACGACTTCCCCAGCGGAGTATGACCCGCACGACTTCCCCAGCGGAGTATGACCCGCACGACTTCCCCAGCGGAGTATGACCCGCACGACTTCCCCAGCGGAGTATGACCCGCACGACTTCCCCAGCGGAGTATGACCCGCACACTTCCCCAGCGGAGTATGACCCGCACGACTTCCCCAGCGGAGTATGACCCGCACGACTTCCCCGGCGGAGTATGACCCGCACGACTTCCCCAGCGGAGTATGACCCGCACGTCTGTCTGGCACACGCACGCCACGATACTGGAAGACCTCCTTGTAACACACACCGCAGGATAATCCAGTCACCAGCGTCGACTGAGAGCAGTGCCACCGAGTAATTCTTCGTGGGAGAGGAATGGTGATGCCATTCAGTCGCGTGGTATTGCCAAAATTTACAGATGTGTACTGGCTGTTTTACTCAGGTGTGATGTGGCAAGTCATTAAAGATGCCGAACTGATACTGGGAGTAATGTCAGTTAATAGTAAATTGTTCCTCATTTCATGAAGTATGTGACCCAGATTCGGCATAAAATGTCCAGACGCAACTTGAGGCAACATCTAGTGTCCCGATTCCCGTATTCTGGAAGAAGACTACGTCTAATAACAAGCCATACTCAAAATTGGCGCGCTGTTCGTGTTTACCATGCCGGAATCGAAGCTATTGAAGAACACCGTATCGGTAGTGGTATTCTGCACGAGTTTTAAGCACGAATTGCCGATGTTGCGGCTCAACCTCGACGACGGGTTGTATTTGACCTACGTTACCCGAGCCAACGAAAACAAAGGATCTGCATCGGCGCAGCGCACAGCTCAGTGACACCGGACCTGTCTGGTGTGGGCCAGGTCCACACTGCTCTCGTGCCAGGCCACTGATTTGTCGCTTAGTGCGTGGCTCGAGGTTGAAATGTAGCTAGGGCCCCATGCGGTGGACGTTGACAACGCCGACGTAGATTACTTGACGCCTAAATGTAGCTTTGCGGCACATTTCCAATGAATAACATTTTTTTTTAAATGTCTGCCACCCAAGATCGGGATCAAGATCAGCAATGACTTCTATTCTCCTTTGAAAACACTTTCTTGTTTCGCTTCGTACGAACTGCGCATGCGTACATTTTCGTCTTTGCATGCTTTCACTTGAAGCGGCATCGTTACGTGTTGGCAACTTGAGGATGTTCGGGTTGCTAGCAACGGGACAATTTCAATTCAAATGTGTGAAATATATCGGGCGTATTTCCCCACCTGACCTCAGCTTCCCTCGATGAATGTCTGGCTCAGGTAACGTGGGGAAACAATCAAGTTCTGTTATCGAAGAACATTCAGGATCTACATCGTTTTTGGACACATTTGTGCCTATGTCCTTCACACCGCTTTTAGCATGAACATTTGTGATGCCTACAACCGTCTCAGCAAGCATGCATATCATGCTTATTAAAAACAACACACACACACACGCATGCACGCACAAGTGCACATGTCGCAAGATGTTGTAAAATGGCAAGCCTTCCAGAACGCTGATGGCTGTGCATGAATTTCAAAGCACCTCAACATGGGCGTTGCATATCCAGTAGCAGTTGATGCGCCCCTAAGCCCGAATAATAGGCCAATCAATCAAAGCACCTACGCATTGATACATGCATATCACGGTTTTTAATGGAAGCGTGCCTGTCAAATTGGTACGATTTATTGACACATGCTACATACGCCGCAGCTGTGTAGGTTTCACCTGCAGGGGTGAAAGAGGAAGATCAGAAAGGTCAAGGTCGTATTAGGTCGGGCTGATCAGAAGTGCATAGCTCGGAAGCTAATCGGCCAATTTTAGCGCACAGAACGGCATTCAGCAGTTCTGGGACATGCGATCTTGGTTAAACTGCATTGACAGAAATAACAATATATGCCTTTTTACTGGATTTACATGTTGGTGCATCTCAGTACACACCATGTTTGCAGCAAACATACAGAACATACAAACAGCAAGCAACACAAATGTGTGACGCAAGCTCACATGAGATCTCACTTGTCAGACACTGGCATCCAGTTTGAGCAACGGCGCAGCCAGGATTTTCTGAAGGGGCGACCAAAAAGAAACAATTTCACGGATAACGATTTCGGTGCGTGGTATCCGCTGACGATGTCAGGTTTGGGGTGGTGCAAATCCCACAATTTCTTGTTTGATCTCCTGTATTTTGCTTTTGTTATGGGGTATGGGGTATGTCTCCTGGCTGGGCTTCCAGGTCTGAGTCACTTGCACAAACCGCTCACGGGAGAACAGCCAATATATATATATGCATATATCCTGGCATCTCCTTCCTATGTGACATCGTGACCTCACTGCCGTTTGAATCGCTCTACAAGGGGATGGTGCTCCTGATATCTCCTCCTGATATGACCTCTTGCCCCCAACGCTGGCCGAATCGCTCCACACGGGGATGGTGCTCCTGATGTCTCCTCCTGATGTGACCTCGCGTCCTCAGCGCTGGCTGGATCACTCTACACAGGGATGATGCTCCTGGTGACTCCTGATGTGACCTCCTGATGTGACCTCGCCTCCTCAGCGTTGGCCGGATCGCTCTGCACGGGATGACGTTCCTGGCGTCACCTCCTGATGTGACCTGATGTGACCTCCTGATGTGACCTCCTGATGTGACCTCGCGTCCTCAGCGCTGGCTGGATCGCTCTGCATGGGGATGATCTTCCTGGCGTCACCTCCTGATGTGACCTGATGTGACCTCCTGATGTGGCCTCCTGATGTGACCTCGCGTCCTCAGCGCTGGCTGGATCGCTCTGCACGGGGATGACCTTCCTGGCGTCGGCGGCCTCCGGGGTGCTGGCCGACCACGTGGGCCTGCGGCGGACCGCCTGCTGCGGCGCTGTCGTCGCCTTCCTCGGCCTGCTCGTGTCTGCCTTCGTCGCCGGACAGGTAGCCGGCTCGTCGGCCGCTGGCGGAACGACGGGCCGTCACACTGCGCTGCTGTTTGGCGGGGCGTTTCATGGCTGATGTGACACTTGACCACCCGTTGCTTTCAATATTCACATGCTGTTTCGAGAAATCGATAACACAAAAAGCACCAGAAAGATTTTCAGTCCTCAGTGTATCTACCAGCAGTGATTTACTCTTTTGACATTTATGCATATATTTTGCCTTTTGTTTGCATCTTTGGAAGATAGCCTTCTTCTCTCGGGTATGTGCTCCCATGGCTAGCACGCGTATGCGGAAGTATACGGCGGCCCCGAGTGTTTTGAGCAAGGCGATTTGGGTTTGCATTTGTTGTCCGAGAATGATTCCGTTCTCTTTTCATCGCTGAAAATCTTGACATTCTCCGGTCTGGATGATTGTTTGGACAAACATTTGTGCACCGTCGACATGCCCGCTTTCTCGGACTGAAGATGGTGGTCGTGATGTTCATTACTGGAGAAAATGCTACACCACCAAGAACCACGGGAAACGCCATCTAGGAGCAGCGTACTTGCATTACATTTCGTCGTCATTCCTAACATTATCCACACTGCTGCGTGTGGATTCCGTGGATGGTGTTTATCCAGTTTTCAGGAGCTTAAGAGCAATGCATTTTTCCTCTGATTACCCAGTATGAGTCCATTGGATCGGCGTCGGAAACCCGACAACGCTTGTTCTCGCCTGTTCATATGGCACAGAGTCCGCATGCGGATTCTTCACCGATGCGTAAAATTTAGTCCACATTCCTCCATAAATGCGTTCTGCGGTCACAACTCTGCCGCCTCAGCTGATAAAATCTGGCTTTTTGTTCACCAAAAGGCAGCTGGCTCTTACATGGACAAATGGCCGTCATGAAAAGCTAACGGACGCAATAATTGGGCCAGAATGATCCTATCTTCCGTTTTCCCTCTTCAACAGGCAGGAATATCGCTCTTCGCGTCACGCAAAGTTGACAGCGACGAACTGGTTTTCTAATGACGTCAGAACACTGTTATAGTTGGCCGGGCCATGAGTGTTGGAGCAGAAGAGGACTACAGGTGGCCGATGCACCCCCACTCCACCCCCTCCACACACACACATTTGCCGGCACCTGAATACATCGACCTTGCGGATGTTGCTAGGGAGGACTATGCTAAGAGATGACTTCCCTTCTTTGAACGCTCCTTATCCATTGGTTAGGGCACGGGCATAGGGTGCATCCAGGAGGGGCGCATCGGTTAGGGTACATTGGTTAGGGTGCATCCAGGAGAGGCGGGATGATTGCTCCCAAATGGGGCCGACATTTTTCTTTCGAAGGTCCCGGTGCCAGCAATTGTCCCTCCTTTGGCGTTGGCTTCATCATCCTACCTGCGTTTCTGCGAACGGATAGTGACTTTTCTGCTGTGTGGCGCTGGGTCTAGTGGGCTTGCTGGTCAGACATCGTTCACACGTCATGGTCGCCTTTGCTAACTTGGATGGGACGGGCTCGATAAGACGGATGCTGCCAACTCCCTCCCAGTTCCAAGCATGATGTTAATATCTTCATATTTCCTTCGTGTTGCATCTTGAAATGATTCCGAATTTGTTCTCTGTGCAAAGATGAACACCATATTCGCAAAGGAAGAAATGAGTTGATAGTCATGGCGCGAGGGAAATTGGGGTGGCACGAAAAACTTGCTTATCCAATCCGCATGTAAGGCACAATTGATGCGAAAGAAGTAGATGTCAAATCATACTCAAAGTAGATACGTATTGAATACATCGTGTGACAAATATTGCCAGAAACCAAAGGAATCGCAACGACAGTACAACTGATGGACGGTTACTCCATTTGTCCTGGTGCCGATGAATTGAAACACACTAGAATACGCGCCGAAATCTTCAGTGCTGTTCAGAAAACATTGCCTGTCACGGATACCTGGTATGTCAGATGTGGGTATGATGTGATGCTCAGCATCTCCAAATCACAACATCTCCGTGCGATGGTGTGATTCGTTTGCAATAAGTATTATCAACGCTGCATTGATTGGTGGCTACTTGTAGGATGATTTCCCACTGTATGGAAATGAATGCACGGAAGCTAAGATGATGGTTTCACATACGCACTTTCAAAACTGTATCACGAGTGAATTATTTACCGTAGTTTAGTTTACTTAAGTTGCATAGTATCTACGGTATTGGAACCCAGCGGCAGATAATCAGGTAAATATAAGAAATAAACTTTGTGGCACACACACATGCACACTTCATGACGGATCAGTAAACACTCCACTGTTCAGACCACACACAAGCAGAGTATTTATTTTCCACGCACTTACGTGACCACCGGCATTTTCAATTCAGACCTGATGTGGTGCCAAGTATCAATTTCGCGGTTGCTATGCAAGAGTTTGTTGCACAGTCTCGGGATTCTGGAGAATATTCTTTACTTAGCCGCACTGACTCGAGCAAATGGAATGTGAAAGTGTCGCGGCACGAAAATCCGAGGAAGTACGGCTAACGGACATTTGTTTTCAGCAGAAACGATGAATCAATGCTTTGGCCATGCACTTTTCGAATGAACATGGCGTCATGCTGTTTGTGTCGTGCCGCCAGGGTGGGTATTGTAGCGAGGGGTCGTAATGCAGATATACATCTATTGTCTGGTTTCGGCTATACAACCGCACGATAAATGTATGCTGAATACGCTTATTCTGAGTACATGCACATCGGCTGTACGTCCCCAAACAATGCTGCAAATGTTTAAGTTGGACCACACATTTGCTAAGTTGGAGTTGGAACACAAGAAGTTGGATCCCACATATGGGAGTGGTGTCGATTTTATGTCACATTCATGGAGCGATGTCCGTGCTTGCTTGCTCGGAATGATCTCGGCAGGAGTCCTGACCATCTATTAGCTTATCTCACAATGGTATATATTTGGGCTGCAAAAGTGAGCTTTTCATCGATAATCAATTCAATTCAATTCAATCTTTGTATTGGTCCCAAGAGACACTCAGCATCAAATGTCAAAAAACGCTTAAAAATGGTTGGGACAGGAGGCTACTAAAACATTAAGAAACACATGCATACATTACTCAAACATTCTCACGTGCAGCTCTTCTCAGCGCCTCATTCAGGTGTATGCAGTGCGGAAAATGATATGGATATTGTATTATGTTGGCGTACGAATGTTTGTTGCGCATCTGCTCCCACTATTGACCACACATCTATCCTTTCTCTGTAAATATCTGTGAGTTCAACCCTGACTGTCCGTAACAGCCACTGCACGTGGAGGGCACGTATTGTTAAATAAATAAATAAAGAAATAATAACCCGCGCCGTCTTTCCGGTCAAATCCCCCCACCCCGTCTCGGGGGGAGGGGTGGTTGAAGACCCCCTTCTAAAATATTTAGCTGTGACTGTGACTGCCCGGTGGTCACTGATGTGCACCTCCATGACGTCACAAGCCAAAATTGTGTCGGTGGCGTTGAATATTGCGATGTCGAGAAGCGTTTTTGAAGTGCGCCGCGTGTCATCCTGGAGTTTAACCGTCTGCACGCGCGTGAGCTTCTTCACGAGTTGATGTGAACGCTACTCATCAGATCATTGGATGTCACGATTATTGCATTCGTCCATGTCACGTTCATTGCGCTCCATGGGTCCGTACACGACAACACCCGATGCGCCCTAAAGCCCTAATAACTAACTAACTAACTAACTAACTAACACGACAACACCCAGCCATGTCCTTCACGCGACACTCGGCGGTTTTTTCCCCTCGTGTCTCACTCGACCCAGTTCATTCCAGTGCACCGCCGCAATACAGACACCAACAACTTTCAACACCTTTCTCTCGCGTTTGTCGCACGTGCACCACCCCGAACATCCGGTAGGAGATGTCTGCGGTGACGTCATGCCGCTCCTCCCTCTGCCCGCGGTACTCCGTCCCTCTGCAACACCGATCGGCGGTGGTATTCAAATGTGGCTGGCAAAGCGGTTGGGTTCTGAGTTAAACGTTTCAAGCGATTTAAGGAGCGCCTTAAATCGCTGTTTTACATCTGTTCGCCGAAAAACTAGCAGCGGTACTGCAGACACCACACCACCAACGCCAGCCTGAACATGCAATGCATGCCCGCGGTACACTCGTAGGAATCACGTAAATAGCCATCCCAGCATGGCGTCGGACGTACACGAGTCATTTTGTTTTCCAGGTAGAAATGTGTTGTTATTTAGCGGTACCGTCGGACATACATGAGCCGACTTGCTTTACAAAAACAAGACAGAAAGGAAAAATTCAGATAACCTGAAACAACTACCCAGAGGAGACGTTGTATGTAAATGACCTGAATTACATTGCAGCTCATAACCCAACACGGCTATCCAGAAGCACAGCGGACATAAATGAGCCGAATTATCAAACATCGTACTAACTCCACTGGCAGCCCTGCATAGCAAGCACAGACGAACCCTCTACTAACAATTATCATGCAGCGGCCGGCATGATAGGCGGCGTGGACCTCCTTTGTCGCACGGTAAAGACACCTCGGTGCTCTTCGACAAAAATAGGCAAATACCGGTACCCTGGCACGATCGACTTTCTCGTCACTTTCTCTCAAAATCACCTCCCCACCCACACACCGGCTGCAGGCGTCTTGCGGAGGAGTAAAGTAAAACTAAAACCATTTAGACGTCCGGGAGATGTCTTCCACCCAGCCCCCGCCTTCAGTGCCTAAAACATCACGCACACACTATCATATAACACCGGTATCCCTTAACCCGTCCCGTCTCGGGGGGGGGTCTTCAACCGCCCCCCCTCAGGTTTTTCGCGGATAGCGGACGAACAGCGCGTGGCAGCGCGCCCAAATTTTGCATACCTTTTCCCCACATCAATCTGACATGCTGATTCAAAATTTTTAGGTCAGGTTATCTAGGGTCAACCAGTTAGTCAAGGTCAAGTGAGGTCACCTCCAAAAAAGTTCAAACAGTCGTCACGCTTTAACGGATACAGATATTTTAATGAACTTTCAACGTTTGGTTATCTTTACGGATGCAATAGAACGTACGATTGGAATTTTTCATTTTTTTCGTTTTTGACTATATATATAAATTTTGCGTATTTGCCAAATTGTAGTTAAAACAAAGGATTCTGGCTAACGTAAGCATTTTTTAATAGGGCAAGTTCACTTCCAACAACGTTTCGCAGTCTGCCATACCCATAGGAAAAGGAAAATTTAAGAAAACTTGACAACTCAAATTTTTGAAATTTCAAGAAAAATAAAATTATTTTTGGGGGACCAAAAAAATTGTAGCCCTGGTCAATTTCGCTGTCCTTTTCTCATTCCATTTTTTTCATATATCCCCAAAATGAACTCCCCAGAGTCAAAAACATGATGTAAACCGTGAAAAGTCGTGGAAATCTAGCCCCCGGGTGACGTCATTTTTGGGAATTTTTTTTCGTTCATTTTCGTGCGACGCTTAGTTTAGATTTTAGAATGGGGTCTTCAACCGCCCCCCCCCCCCGAGACAGGGTGGGAGGATTTGGCCGGAAAGACGGCGCGAGTTAACGTAAATATGCACTTGCCTTAACTTTGCTTGCTAAGCACACTTGCTTTAAAGGCAGCGCAAATTACCTTTATGGTTCGGGACGCCTCTAAAAATCATGCCCCCTCCCCCTCAGCTGTCGGCTATCAGTCGGTATGCGGCGGCGGCTATCAGTCGGTGACGTGGCGCGTGGATTATGAATGCCGCACTTGTGAAGTGGTCCAAGCAAAGGTTGTTGACCGGTGAAAGCTGGAATGCAATTTTCATGTAGGCTTCATTTTCTTAAGGCTCCATTTTTTAAAACATAATTCCCACGTGAAATATTATTTTCATCATGTCTAAGACAAGCATGCCCTTCATAAACGTTTGACAGCATAGTCAGTCTTCTACATATTCATATTTCAAAAGTGCACAAGTGCACGACATTTATGAATATGTGCATATTTTGTTGTCAATCCGTTTAATACTCTTATGATATTTCAATGTGCATAGGGGATGCGCTAACAAAGTGCACGTCAATATATTTGATATTGTAAGGCGCTTAGCAGCGGAATTATCCAAGGTCATTCAAGCACAGCAAGACTCAGCCCATGCAAGAGCTTTAACAATGTCTCATCCCACCCGTAGCACACACAGGAGTACGTCATCGTAGCACTGCAGTGTAGCATCGTATCGTAGCACATTCCCAGGAACTTGCGAGAACATCGAGCCAGGTCCGTATAGACACTTGCGCTAGGGTGGTGTCGGTCGTGACAACGTCTTGCGTCCCGAGATCGTCCATAAATCGTCCCGAGACCGCCCCGAGACCTCTCCGAGACCGCCCGAGACCGCCCCGAGACCGCCCCGAGACCGCCCCGAGACCGCCCCGAGACCGCCCGAGACCGCCCCGAGACCGCCAGAGACCGCCCCGAGACCGCCCCGAGACCGTCCCGAGACCGTCCCGAGACCGTCCCGAGACCGCCCCGAGACCGCCCCGAGACCGCCCCGAGACCGCCCCGAGACCGCCCCGAGACCGCCCCGAGACCGCCCCGAGACCGCCCCGAGACCGCCCCGAGACCGCCCGAGACCGCCCCGAGACCGCCCCGAGACCGCCCCGAGACCGCCCCGAGACCGCCCCGAGACCGCCCCGAGACCGCCCGAGACCGCCCCGAGACCGCCCCGAGACCGTTCCAAAGCCGAAGCCGTCCCGAAGCCGAAGTGGCGCCGCTCGGAACTGCGAATCGATCTTGGCTCAACGGCTTCGGCCACTGCTGGCGTCCGTCGCTGGCCGGCGGCCACCGACTGTCACCCCAACACTGCCCGATAATTCACCACCGAGCCGTCAACAGTGTCACCCCAACACTGCCCGATAATTCACCACCGAGCCGTCAACAGTGTCACCCCAACACTGCCCGATAACTCACGACCGAGCCGTCAACAGTGTCACTCCAACGCTGCCTAATAACTCACGACTGAGCCGTCAACAATGCCACACCGACCCTGCCAGACAACACACCACTGAACCATCAACAATGTCACACCGATTCTGGCCGACAACGCACATCCAGCTGTCAAAAATGTCACACCGATCCTGCCCGACAACGCACATCGAGCTGTCAACAATGTCACACCGATCCTGCCCGACAACACACACCGAGCTGTCAACAATGTCACACCGACCCTGCCCGACAACACACACCGAGCTGTCAACAATGCTGCCAACACCAGCCCAGCCAGCACATCGTCAGCGCTGGTGCACGTGCTCAGTAGCGGCGAGGCGTGGGAGTGGAGAGCCAACGGCCCCCACCACCCCCTGCACAGACACCACCACATGCACTAGCTTATCTCCACGAACAACACTAGTCACACAAAAAAACACTTGCACATTGGATGTGTGTACACTATGAACTCACCTTTAGGCCATCGCTTTCCTATCACTTCCAGAAACTACTCGTTTATACCTCGTGTTGCAAGCACGGTGTGTGTGTAGTGCAGAGAGTGATATGGGTGTTGCATTTTGTTGATGTACGAATTTTTGTTGCGCATCTACTCCCGCTATTGACCACACATATATCCTTTCTTTGTAAATATCTGTGAGTTATACCCAGACTGTCCATAATGGCCACTGCACGTGGAGGGCATGTATCGTGAAATGAATAATAAGAGTCACACCGCCTGGACGGTGGTTCTCGGCAGGTGTGTCGGGTGCCCCCTCGCGCATATTTGTCCCGGGTTTGTTAAATAGTGCCGACATTAAACATTGCTTGTTCGTCGATTCGGTTCGTGCCAGAATGCTTTGCTGAAGCAGACCACCAGCTGTTTGTGTCGCATGTTGTGGCGTCGCCACCGGGGGGGGGGGGGGGGGGCAGCGGGGACAGTCACCACAACCTGTGTACAGAGGCAGGCAGCGTCTCGCCCCTTGACGTTTGAGGGGCTCCTGCCTGCAAATGCCAACAATTGAAGCGCCTTCAAGGTGAAAGGCTTCCACTAAGAATGGCTATAATTCAGAAAATGAAAATCTTAGATGAACCAGGCTCATCTGTGTAGGAGATCTCAGGAAGATCCCAGAGGTCCTTGCTAAAGAAGCACTCTATCCATGTTCGGGCTATATCTAGGCATTTGTTCGGGAGGTGAAGACGATCGTACTGGAAGTGGGGTGAAGAAGGCGCCCAGGAAATGAGAGTACACCCCTGATATAGGAAATAAGCCCATAATTGGACAGAGGAAGCCCCTGGTAGAGAAGAGGAGTTAAATAGAGAGGCCCCAAATACAGAGGAGGAGACCCCCAAGACACGAGAGAAGGCCTTTAATTTGGAAAAGGAGGCCTCTAGAAGAGAAAAAGAGGCATACGTGGCTGAACAAAGGAGTTCTTCGAAACAACGGGTTATAGTAGGGCCCAGGACAGAATACGAGGCCCCAAGACATGCAAGGCACAGCATGAGGGAAAATCAATAGGAGGCCCCTAAAGCAATTGGCTCTCCCTTTTCATGTGGGGCAGGAGGCCCCCTTTGATTCTTGTTCACTACAAGAAAAAAATGTTTGGCGACGCCACTGGTCGCATCCTAATATTTCGAATATAAATGTATCTCCTTCAGTAAGTTGGATTATTACTTAATATGTTGATTGGAGTTCTTTTTATAGTCGTCTCCGGTTCGTACACAATTAATCCGTGTAAGTCTGCCAGCATACACTCACCGTCCTGACTAAGCGATAATCACGTTCTCACCGAAAGCACTATGCAGCAACAACATGTACATGATGCACCGTTGCGGCATGCGAATGGTATGTGGTGGGCCGGCCTTGTTCATGGTGTCGGTTGGCCTTTGCCATGGTGGAATGTGGTCCAGAGAATCACTGGACCCGTGCCAGCTGTGCGAACGCCAAGCCGTTGGCGCGAACCTCCGGCCATGGCTGCCGGGCAGTCCAGACCGAACTGGCCACCAGCGACCTGTCGGCAGGTGGATTTATGCGTTTGCACAGAAACTGTGGGCTAAAAGGGGCTTCTGTTTCTGTTTAAGTCATGCTCCTCTGAAATCAATAGTGAATACCTGCCGGTGATGTGGCGACCGTGAAATGGGCGTGGCGACCGTGAAATGGGCGTCACATCGTCACCGCTATCTAATGATGTGCCGCCGTCGCCGCCCTCGCCGATGGAACCTTGGCAGGCGTCCGATGTATTTTTATCGCCGCCGGGATGGTGACATACTAATGTCGACCTCACGCTGAGTTTAGACCAGGACGCAGTTCACTGCGTAGTCCATCGGCTGATGACCTTCCTGCGATCCCAGAAAGTGTCAAGTTGATGACTTTATTCACTGCAAAGGATGTGTGAGGGAAGAGGTGACAAATATGTTGCGTTGTGTGAGTGCGTGTGAGATGGAAGTTAAGGGAATGATGACAAATATGTCGCGTTGTATGTGTGTGTGCTTGTGTGTATGTGAAAGGTGAAGGAAATGGGTGTTCTTATTTGCTGGCACACTATTTGCGGCATTGGAAAACCATATTCTTGAGATTGACAGTTCAAATATGTTCGGAAGATCAACACCAATATTCATAGATCCGGTGAAAATCCCTTTTCCATTTTGATGGTACTCGTGCCGGCTGGCAGCAACGTGACCTTTTGCACACTAACGCCCTTTTCATACAAGTGGAGCGCTGCGCGGTTCATACGATACTTCAAGTAATCCTTCGACTATCCTATATCTCGCCAACGAATGCGTCCATCCTATTTCCGATGGCAAAAGTGCATCTATGGCTTAGCAGGTAGTCATTTATTAAATTATATTAATGAAGCCACCATTTAAGCACCTTATCACCGTGCGAGAAGTTAAGATAGGACCCTGTTCAAAGACTTTTCGCACTTATATGCCCTATTTTCAAAGGCGAGGACCGCAAAGCTGCCTAATCAATACAGATGACCGCAAGTAACTTATTTTCTTTGCAAATTATTCTTGTCTTATTTTTTAAACTTATTCTCGTCCACACAAGACAAACGACTTACTTTTATGTTATCTCGTAAAATATCGATTGAAATGGCTGATACGCGAAGTAGGATTAAAACGTTCGGCGACTGGTAATGTGGAACTTGAGCTGGCTCTAGTATGTGGTATGTAGTGTGATTTGATGCGCTATGCAGTATGTACTTGAGGCGTTATGCATAACGCCTATGAACTTGAGACATAACGCAGTATGGACTTGATGAATTAGAAGACAGCCAGCTTCACCGTAACGCTGTGTGGAAAGCTCCCCGTTGATATTCTCACCTACCTTTTTCGCGAGCATCTTTGTGTGTTAGCAACAGTAGCGCAGCCAGCGTCACGCTTGACTTAAGCCCCCCCCCCCCCAGTACACAAGTTCCACTCTTACCCCACATAACGGGTGATCATGTCGAGATTCACCGATATCAATCAAGGCCAAGAAATGAGAGTGGAAGTGAAGACAAGCATAGGAGCACGGCGGGGGACTAAGGTGACCCGGTCCAACCGTCTTACGGATCGAAATTTTGTTTTCTTAACCACAAAATCTGAAAATAGTCACCAGCACCCAACCTCCAACTTCCGCCACACGCACTGAACGATGCTTCAGTCAAAGATGCCCCCTAGAGAGGAAAATACGTCTTTGTAGAAGGCGCGATGGCACCTTCAACCCTCCCACATTCCAAACTAATTTTGCCCTGCCATCTGGTGTTTATTTTTTCTGTCCCTCTATTCCTTACAAAAAAGATCCTGCTCGGTTTGACTTGGCCGCCACAGCCACAAAAGTGCATGGACCTTGGCAAATCTGGACAGACATGAACCGTTCTGAAGCCGTTCCTGTCTATGCAGCACCATATGACTATAATACAAGTTTGTGCTTTGCACATCCGGCGGGACATCTACCCCATCTGTCATGCGAGCCTTCACGAACGGTGGCACGCCTGCACCACCGCTGACATTAGCCAGTGAAGCTAGGCGTTAAATATTTACCACGTGCGTGCGGCGTGACGCGCACACCCGCAGCTGCTGAGCCGGTGCCGTGTCGTGTCGGTGCCGTGTCGTGTCGGTGCCGTGTCGTGTCGGTGCCGTGTCGTGTCGGTGCCGTGTCGTGTCGGTGCCGTGTCGTGTCGGTGCCGTGTCGTGTCGGTGCCGTGTCGTGCCGGTGCCGTGTCGTGCCGGTGCCGTGTCGTGTCGGTGCCGTGTCGTGTCGGTGCCGTGTCGTGTCGGTGCCGTGTCGTGTCGGTGCCGTGTCGTGTCGGTGCCGTGTCGTGTCGGTGCCGTGTCGTGTCGGTGCCGTGTCGTGTCGGTGCCGTGTCGTGTCGGTGCCGTGTCGTGTCGGTGCCGTGTCGTGTCGGTGCCGTGTCGTGTCGGTGCCGTGTCGTGTCGGTGACGGCGGCGCGGCGCATGTCGACAGTTTGAGCTGCTGCTGGTCACCTACGGCCTGGTGTTCGGCGCCGGCGCGTCGTTGGTCTACACGCCGTCGCTGGTCGTGCTCGGCCACTACTTCGAGCGCCGGCTGGGCCTGGTCAACGGCGTCTGCACCATGGGCTCGTCCGTGTTCACGTTCGTCATGCCGTTCGTGATGAAGCACCTGCTGATGACGGTGGCCATCAAGGGCACGCTGCTGGTGCTGGCAGGTGTGTCGCGTCGTGTTGGCGCGTATCGGGTCGGGTCGGCCGGTGTCAGGTCGTGTCGGGTCGGGTCAGCCGGTGAAAGGCGTGCGGGACCCTGCCATGTCGTGTGGGGTCGGCTCAGCCGGTGTTAGGCGGCGGGACCCTGCCAGGTCGTGTCGGGTCGGGTCAGCCGGTGGCAGGCGGGACCCTGCCAGACCGGGTCGCGACACGTGCGGTCCGTTCACGTCGTGCTGGATGTGCCAGACCCGCTGCCTGTCAGTCACCGCCAGGGGTGGCTGCGGACGGCCGTCAGCAGCGCCTGACGACCGTGACCCGTTACAGCGATGGTGGGCTGACGACTGTGACCCGTTACAGCGATGGTGGGCTGACGACTGTGACCCGTTACAGCAATGGTGGGCTGACGACTGTGACCCGTTACAGCGATGGTGGGCTGACGACTATGACCCATTACAGCAATGGTGGGCTGACGACTGATGGTGGGCTGACGACTGTGACCCGTTACAGCAATGGTGGGCTGACGACTGTGACCCGTTACAGCGATGGTGGGCTGACGACTGTGACCCGTTACAGCGATGGTGGGCTGACGACTGTGACCCGTTACAGTGATGGTGGGCTGACGACTGTGACCCGTTACAGAATGGTGGGCTGACGACTGTGACCCGTTACAGCGATGGTGGGCTGACGACCGTGACCCGTTACAGTGATGGTGGGCTGACGACTGTGACCCGTTACAGCGATGGTGGGCTGACGACTGTGACCCGTTACAGCGATGGTGGGCTGACGACTGTGACCCGTTACAGCGATGGTGGGCTGACGACTGTGACCCGTTACAGCGATGGTGGGCTGACGACTGTGACCCGTTACAGCGATGGTGGGCTGACGACTGATGGTGGGCTGACGACTGTGACCCGTTACAGCGATGGTGGGCTGACGACTGTGACCCGTTACAGCGATGGTGGGCTGACGACTGTGACCCGTTACAGCGATGGTGGGCTGACGACTGATGGTGGGCTGACGACTGATGGTGGGCTGACGACTGTGACCCGTTACAGCGATGGTGGGCTGACGACTGTGACCCGTTACAGCAATGGTGGGCTGACGACTGATGGTGGGCTGACGACTGTGGCTGACGACTGTGACCCGTTACAGCGATGGTGGGCTGACGACTGTGACCCGTTACAGCGATGGTGGGCTGACGACTGTGACCCATTACAGAAATGGTGGGCTGACGACTGTGACCCGTTACAGCGATGGTGGGCTGACGACTGTGACCCGTTACAGCGATGGTGGGCTGACGACTGTGATCCGTTACAGCGATGGTGGGCTGACGACTGTGACCCGTTACAGCGATGGTGGGCTGACGACTGTGACCCGTTACAGCGATGGTGGGCTGACGACTGACCTTACAGATGGTGGGCTGACGACTGTGACCCGTTACAGCGATGGTGGGCTGACGACTGATACATGGTGGGCTGACGACTGTGACCCGTTACAGCGATGGTGGGCTGACGACTGGATGGGCTGACGACTGTGACCCGTTACAGCGATGGTGGGCTGACGACTTGACCCGTTACAGCGATGGTGGGCTGACGACTGTGGGGCTGACGACTGATTACAGCAATGGTGGGCTGACGACTGTGACCCGTTACAGCGATGGTGGGCTGACGACTGTGGCACACTGTGACCCGTTACAGCAATGGTGGGCTGACGACTGACCCGTTACAGCGATGGTGGGCTGACGACTGTGATCCGTTACAGCGATGGTGGGCTGACGACTGTGACCCGTTACAGCGATGGTGGGCTGACGACTGTGGCTGACGACTGCGACCCGTTACAGCAATGGTGGGCTGACGACTGATGGTGGGCTGACGACTGTGGCTGACGACTGTGACCCGTTACAGCGATGGTGGGCTGACGACTGTGACCCGTTACAGCGATGGTGGGCTGACGACTGTGACCCGTTACAGCGATGGTGGGCTGACGACTGTGACCCGTTACAGCGATGGTGGGCTGACGACTGATGGTGGGCTGACGACTGTGACCCGTTACAGCGATGGTGGGCTGACGACTGTGACCCGTTACAGCGATGGTGGGCTGACGACTGTGACCCGTTACAGCGATGGTGGGCTGACGACTGTGACCCGTTACAGCGATGGTGGGCTGACGACTGTGACCCGTTACAGCGATGGTGGGCTGACGACTGTGACCCGTTACAGCGATGGTGGGCTGACGACTGATGGTGGGCTGACGACTGTGACCCGTTACAGCGATGGTGGGCTGACGACTGATGGTGGGCTGACGACTGTGACCCGTTACAGCGATGGTGGGCTGACGACTGTGGCTGACGACTGTGACCCGTTACAGCGATGGTGGGCTGACGACTGTGACCCGTTACAGCGATGGTGGGCTGACGACTGTGGCTGACGACTGTGACCCGTTACAGCGATGGTGGGCTGACGACTGTGACCCGTTACAGCGATGGTGGGCTGACGACTGTGACCCGTTACAGCGATGGTGGGCTGACGACTGATGGTGGGCTGACGACTGTGACCCGTTACAGCGATGGTGGGCTGACGACTGTGACCCGTTACAGCAATGGTGGGCTGACGACTGTGACCCGTTACAGTGATGGTGGGCTGACGACTGTGACCCGTTACAGCGATGGTGGGCTGACGACCGTGACCCGTTACAGCGATGGTGGGCTGACGACTGTGGCTGACGACTGTGACCCGTTACAGCGATGGTGGGCTGACGACTGTGACCCGTTACAGCGATGGTGGGCTGACGACTGTGACCTGTTACAGCAATGGTGGGCTGTCGACTGTGACCCGTTACAGCGATGATGGTGGGCTGACGACTGTGACCCGTTACAGCGATGGTGGGCTGACGACTGTGACCCGTTACAGGATGGTGGGCTGACGACTGTGACCACCCGTTACAGCGATGGTGGGCTGACGACTGTGACCCGTTACAGCGATGGTGGGCTGACGACTGTGACCCATTACAGCGATGGTGGGCTGACGACCGTGACCCGTTACAGCGATGGTGGGCTGACGACCGTGACCCGTTACAGCGATGGTGGGCTGACGACTGATGGTGGGCTGACCACTGTGACCCGTTATAGCGATGGTGGGCTGACGACTGTGACCCGTTATAGCGATGGTGGGCTGACGACTGAGAGTTACAGCTACGTTACAGCGATGGTGGGCTGACGACTGTGACCCGTTACAGCGATGGTGGGCTGACACGCCATGACCCGTTACAGCGATGGTGGGCTGACGACTGTGACCCGTTACAGCGATGGTGGGCTGACGACTGTGGCCATGTGACCCGTTACAGCGATGGTGGGCTGACGACCGTGACCCGTTACAGCGATGGTGGGCTGACGACTGTGGCTGACGACTGTGATCCGTTACAGCGATGGTGGGCTGACGACTGATGGTGGGCTGACGACCGTGACCCGTTACAGCGATGGTGGGCTGACGACTGGGTACACTGTGACCCGTTACAGCGATGGTGGGCTGACCTCACTGTGCCCGTTACAGCGATGGTGGGCTGACGACTGTGACCCGTTACAGCGATGGTGGGCTGACGACTGTGACCCGTTACAGCGATGTGGGCGACTACAACTGATGGTGGGCTGACGACCGTGACCCGTTACAGGATGGTGGGCTGACGACCGTGACCCGTTGCAGCGATGGTGGGCTGTCTGGCGCCCGCCGTGCTGCTGTTCCGCTCCCGCCACGCCGGCCACAGCTCCGCGCCACTCCGCGACTGCAGCGTCGGCGTGCTGTGCGGCCAGCTGTTCAACGTGCACATCTGGAGGAACCGGCGCTACGTGGTGTGGTGCGCGGCCGTGCCGCTGGGCCTGTTCGGCTACTTCGTCCCCTACGTGCACCTGGTGAGCGCGGCAGGTCGTCACACCTTCAGTCCGACTCTCCGGCTGGACCACGCTGTGTATCGGGCGAATGACAGGACCACTGCGGATATTTGGTGTCGCCTGCAATTGCACGTGTGGTGATGAATTCCGAGCAGTGTGTGCCCATGGTTCAGACGACGATCTAAGTGATTGTACATAAGGAGGCTAGAATCTGTGACGGGTTGCGACTGCGTAGAACACTCCCGTACTGGGCCTTGCAGATTTTGATGGGACCGGATTTGGCAGTTTAGCTTAAATACATCCAATGAGGATACGGAGATCGACGACCCACACGCACACAGTTTAATACTCATTTTCAGGGTGCGAATGTCAGCCTTGAACTCTGAAAGAGACGGTTCTTGATCTTACATGCTAACATAGCGACGTCGTACCCGTGAGCGCGTGCTCGCTGCTATCAGGGGCGCACGTTTTATGCGCAACAACAGTGTCGAGGGATACTTGTGCGCTCGAGTAATTCTGTGCCGGTCGCCGACGGGACTATCGGCAATGACGTGCGCGACAGCGACACGACGAGCATCGCACAGCATCTGGCACTGGCCCTGGTGCGGCACAACCACATCTGGCACCACCTGGTGCAGTGTACGGCATCTGGCACCACCTGGTGCAGCGCACGACATCTGGCACCACCTGGTGCAGCGCACGACATCTGGCACCACCTGGTGCAGCGCACGTCATCTGTTATCGCCTGGTGCCGCGCATGACATCTGTAATCACCTGGTGCAGTGTACGGCATCTGGCACAAACTGGTGCAGCGCACGTCATCTGGTACTGCCCCTGGTGCAGCACAACCACATCTGGTATTGCACCTGGTGCAGTGCACAGGATCCAGCACTGTACCTGATGCAGCGCACGACATCTGTCACCACCTGGTGCAGCGTACGGCATCTGTCACCACCTGGTGCAGTGTACGGCATCTGGCACCACCTGGTGCAGCGCACGGCATCTGGCACCACCTGGTGCAGTGTACGGCATCTGTCACCACCTGGTGCAGTGTACGGCATCTGGTACAACCTTCAGCGCACGGCATCTGGTACCACCTGGTGCAGTGCATTGAGTACCACCTGGTGAAGCGCACGGCATCTGTTATCGCCTGGTGCAGCGCACGACATCTGTCACCACCTGGTGCAGTGTACGGCATCTGTCACCACCTGGTGCAGTGTACGGCATCTGGGCTATATGGCACAGCACCTGGTGTAGCGCTCGGAGTTCGGTGGTCGGTAGATGCTATAAACAAGGCTATCAAACTGCTTCCCATAGCAAACCGAAGGTGTCGAGCTGTTGCCTTGTCGGCTTGTCGCTTGTTCAGTGCATAGGTCTGTAAATGTTGCCATACTGCTTGCTTTGTGCATGGTTTTGAAGCGGTTGCCTTGCCGCTTGCTCTATACATGGACCTGCGACCGTTGCCTTGCTACTTGTTCTGTACATAGCTCTACAACTGTTGCCTTGCCGCTTGAACTGCACATGGTTTTGCGGCTTTTAACTTGACGCATTGATGTTGCCCGCATTGCTGACTGCTAGTTCTCCCCATTGCCCCTTCTGTCTAGACGGGACGTTGTCCACGCCCCACACTATCTGGGCTGGACGTTTTCCGCTGCCCGCACCATCTGGGCGGGCAGCCACTGACTTCATCGGCTGTGATGAGAGAACCTGGAGGCAAGCTGAGGTGAAGGGTCGTCACGCCACCCAGCGCCCAGCTCACCTTCAATGGATGATCCATTGACCCGTCTGCAGCAGGAAACGGTGTCCGCTTCTCTCTCGGTTGAGATGACTCATCAGTGGCTCGGATGACCATACCGCTATGCCATTCCCAGGCTCAGGTTGGGCCCACCACTATTTGCAGTGCGAGCTCTCGTCCGGCACTTGAGAGCAGGCCTTCTTAAGTGCCGTGGTAGAATGATATCTCAGTGTCTGCGGGTTTTCTCGTTTATTTTCGCCACGGCTTCTTGTGCAGTTGCGCTTTCCGGTCGGCGAAGCATTTCATCACTCATTCATTCCAAACCACAAGGAAATGTTTAATAAGAATGCAAATAAAATCTGCATTATTCACCAATGTTAGAAGGATGCAGTTACGCACTCTGAATCTTTTTTCTCCCAAGAGTGCTAAGTCTCCACTTCATGGATGTGACTAAATGACAAGCGGTTATCCACTGAGATGACAGGTCGACTGCTAACGTGTCGGCGCTGTCCGGATGTTCACATTGATGCACGAATCAAGAAATTCGGTGAATATTATGCGCTTGCTTGCGACGTAACCTAAATACGTGATAATTTCCTTTGGCTGATTTAGTTGAGATGTATTTGAAGCATTGTGTCATGAACGGTATGCGATGGCTTGGCTCTGGAGGCATCGAGAGTTACGGGCGTAACACAAAGCTACCGCCCCAATGAAGAAGAGCGCATGGCCCAGTTTGGATCAGTGCAATTTCGTCTTCACTTTTGATCGGTTAGAATCGATAAGGTCGATAATCGCGTTACTTTCTAGCTTAATTGCATCTCTATGCACTGCAACTGCCCACGGACATAAAGACGTGGGCTGAAATTAATGCACAAGGGACTTACGCTTTTCTGCTTCGGGATGCCAGAGATATGACATGGAGGAAGCCAGTTGAAATGTGAACGCTTATCTACTTTCGAGTATCGACAGTTGGCCTAATGCTGATCAAAGACGCTTATCAGTAAATATGCCTACTCCAACTTGAAAAGCATAATTGAACTCGCCGAATCAAACGTGAGGCGCAAACATCAAAACGACACCCATCCAGTACATCCAACATAAACATCGGCGTCAATTTCGCTATTACGTTGCCCTGCTTTTTGTCCACTGTGGACTGTGGTGCCGCGAGTGCCGTGGATCTCGCACCGGCACCTCACGGTGCGAAACTGTGCACTTCTGAGTGGCCAGCAGAGGCGGCCCGGACGGCGTGGTGCAACACGAGCCGAGCTGGTGTGATACGGCCCGGTGGTGACTTCACCGTCGCGTGCTGACGCCGCAACGTTTTGTGCTTTCGTTGCATGCGCCAGGGGACCGCTCGGCTCTGACTAAGTGACATCGAGGCGATTCCGATTGACAGTGTTTCACCTTGTACGGAATAACTAAGTGTTGCACGTATGTTTGCCGTTGACCGCGCAGCAAGTTGGATCTTGACCTAGTGCCCCTCGAACGCACGCGACCCAATGAGCATTAGTGTGTCTCTTGTGGCTTTGGTACATATCGGCTCGAGCTACACACGAGCTACAACAAATGGGCGCTGCATGACCACGGCAGTCGACGCGCCCATAAACCCCAATAAACAAACGACCTACGACAACGTATACTGCCAGAACGATGTAACCTGCTTTGACCGCAGTTGGGCGATTTGTACGAGTCCACTCTCTTACGCTGGTGTAATCGGTGTTACGCTGGAACGACATCCATCACATCATATGGTGTCAGCTGACACATGGTGTCAGCGGGTCATGGTGTCAGCGGGCACATGGTGTCAGCCAGCACATGGTGTCAGCGGGCACATGATGTCAGTGGGTACATGGTGTCAACGGACACATGGTGTCAACGGACCATGGTGTCAGCCGGCACATGGTGTCAGCGGGCACATGGTGTCAGCGGGCACATGGTGTCAGCGGCACTTTGGAGCGGCGTGGCTGAGCCCTGACCTGCTCTCACCTTTCCTGCCGGCTTGTCCCGTTCTCATCGACACCGAAAATGGCACGGTCCACGCTCAGCATTATGCCATTACCATTACAATTACTGCTGTCGATACTGGCATTACCATCACTGATTGGAAACGAAGCGTTGGCTGATTGGTCGCTGGAGCGCCACGTCGCACGCCCCACTCACCAATGCCCCAACTACAGTTCGGAAAACGGAACTCCCGACACGGGCTGTGTGGGTGGTATGTGGGTATGCACCATCCGATGGATGGCTACCCGGGCTGTCCGCCAGACAACACGTGAAGACGTCGTTGGGTGGCATGTGGGTATGCACCATCCGACGACGGACGGCTGTCCGCCAGATCCAACACGTAAGACGTCGTTTGGTGGCATGTGGGTATGCACCATCCGATGGATAACCTGACGGACGGCTTCCGCCAGATCCAACACGTGAAGACGTCGTTTGGGTGTGGGTATGCACCATCGATAAATGGAAACCTGACGGACGGCTCTCCGCCAGATCCAACACGTGAAGACGTCGTTTGGGCGGTGTGTGGGCATGCACCATCCGATGGATAACCTGACGGACGGCTCTCCGCCAGATCCAACACGTGAAGACGTCGTTTGGGTGGTGTGTGGGTATGCACCATCCGATGGATAACCTGACGGACGGCTGTCCGCCAGATCCAACACGTGAAGACGTCGTTTGGGTGGTGTGTGGGTATGCACCATCCGATGGATAACCTGACGGACGGCTCTCCGCCAGATCCAACACGTGAAGACGTCGTTTCCCGACCAGGACGGCACATGGCTGGTGCCCTGTCTCGGCCTGACCTCTGGCCTGGGCCGGGTCGTGTTCGGCCGGATCGCCGATATGCCGCGCTTCAACATGGTCGCCCTGCAGCAGGTGAAAGGGAGAGGGGTGAAGGGTCGTGGGCGAGGCACTGCAAGTGACCCGCACCTCTCGTGGGAACCGCTGCTGGAATGTCATCGCTAAGCAGAATATGTGCTGTAACGGGACGCATAAGCTGATGGCATACTTCAATTTGCTGGTAGGTCAATGTTGTGACACATGGAGTGCAATCCATCGTCCCCTACATCGCAATATGCCTACAGCCCTATCTTACAGATCAGACGCAAGTATCGAACATGTTGAAGCATGTATCTAAGTTCAATTGAAATTATTCAACACATGTAGGTCACCTTTGTTTTATAGACACACATTTCAGATGTAGCGCATAAGCGTGTGGAGATATGTCCAGATCTTAGATGCTATTGTTACAAATGTCTTACCCATCGTGCTGCAGTAATACTCTACCATAGTCATATCCTGCTTCGGTCTGGAGTGTATTTTGTGAACATTAAAACAACTGTATATGTGTTTAACACTCGCACGTCCGGCGGTCCGCGCCAACTTCGCATGTCAGGGGGGGCAGATGTCTGCCCCCTAAGATCTCTGGAACTATGCTAGCTAGCGACAAACGAAAAACGGCGTTGGATAGCTGGTGACGGGCTCTATCGAAAGTGTTCCGGTCATTTTTTTTTCGCTCAGGTCAACATTCAGGTCACTGGACCGTCATAGCTCAAATTGGACCAGATCAGATGGGACTCAGATATTGACACATATCTCAGGACTTGTAACAGATAGAAACAAACGGCGAAAGTTATTCGACAGTCCTTGAATTGCGCTACCGACAATAAGCGGCGTAATTTAAGGTCAGGTCAACCGAAACTTAGGTTAAGGTCATGAAGTCATGACCTCAGGTTAAGGTCATGAAGTCGCCTAGGTAGGTCATGCAATGTATCAATCGACACGTCTTGGCGATACACGCACAATGACAATACTTTCAGCCTTCTAGCTCAATGCAGTGCGACATAATGCGCAGAAATGTGTAGTGATCTCAGGTGACCTCAGAGACCTTGGTGAGGTCACTGAGGAAAAATGTAAGTGGTAACATTGAACATAGCTTCCATCTACATACTACAACCGTTATGAGATCATTCCGATCGCAAATATGTAACCAGGAAACAGTTGTATATTTTACCATAACCCTATAATGGGGAAACCATGGCCGTGACCTTACCTAAGGTCAATGCTACGAAAAAAACGATATACATATTATGGTCCCGGATGAGATCATGACATGTTTTCGTTTGAAATAAATTGCCTAATTATTGTGGAAGTTATGCCACCTGGAACTCCGAGTGTAGTTGGGTCACTTCGCCTGACCTGGTTACCTGACCTGAGATGACCCAGTATTAAAAATGTATGAGGATATGCGAAAAAGACCAATGAACAGCTATGCGTGGTTTGACCTTGCTAACCCGATTAGTTTGGCGGAAAATGAGGAAAAACCGGAGGGGGAAGATATCTGCCCCCCGGACGTGCGCGGGTTAATAGGTGCACTTCCTGAGATGTGAGATCACCCGGGGTTTGGTCGTGTGTAGGAGCCGCAGCTCCCCCGGGTGGGGTACAGAGTGGGCGGCTGGCAGCTCCCCTGGGCGGGGTGTGGAGTGGGCGGCTGGCAGCTCCCCTGGGCGGGGTGTGGAGTGGGCGGCTGGCAGCTCCCCTGGGCGGGGTGTGGAGTGGGCGGCTGGCAGCTCCCCTGGGCGGGGTGTGGAGTGGGCGGCTGGCAGCTCCCCTGGGCGGGGTACGGAGTGGGCGGCTGGCAGCTCCCCTGGGCGGGGTGTGGAGTGGGCGGCTGGCAGCTCCCCTGGGCGGGGTGTGGAGTGGGCGGCTGGCAGCTCCCTGGGCGGGGTGTGGAGTGGGCGGCTGGCAGCTCCCCTGGGCGGGGTGTGGGGTGGGCGGCTGGCAGCTCCCCTGGGCGGGGTGTGGAGTGGGCGGCTGGCAGCTCCCTGGGCGGGGTACGGGGTGGGCGGCTGGCAGCTCCCCTGGGCGGGGTGTGGAGTGGGCGGCTGGCAGCTCCCTGGGCGGGGTGGGATGGGCGGCTGGCAGCTCCCCTGGGCGGGGTACAGAGTGGGCGGCTGGCAGCTCCCTGGGCGGGTATGGAGTGGGCGGCTGGCAGCTCCCCTGGGCGGGGTGTGGAGTGGGCGGCTGGCAGCTCCCCTGGGCGGGGTGTGGAGTGGGCGGCTGGCAGCTCCCCTGGGCGGGGTGTGGAGTGGGCGGCTGGCAGCTCCCCTGGGCGGGGTGTGGGTGGGCGGCTGGCAGCTCCCCTGGGCGGGGTGTGGAGTGGGCGGCTGGCAGCTCCCTGGGCGGGGTGTGGAGTGGGCGGCTGGCAGCTCCCCTGGGCGGGGTGTGGAGTGGGCGGCTGGCAGCTCCCCTGGGCGGGGTGTGGAGTGGGCGGCTGGCAGCTCCCCTGGGCGGGGGTGTGGAGTGGGCGGCTGGCAGCTCCCTGGGCGGGGTGTGGAGTGGGCGGCTGGCAGCTCCCCTGGGCGGGGTGTGGAGTGGGCGGCTGGCAGCTCCCCTGGGCGGGGCACGGAGTGGGCGGCTGGCAGCTCCCCTGGGCGGGGTGTGGAGTGGGCGGCTGGCAGCTCCCCTGGGCGGGGTGTGGAGTGGGCGGCTGGCAGCTCCCTGGGCGGGGTGTGGAGTGGGCGGCTGGCAGCTCCCTGGGCGGGGTGTGGAGTGGGCGGCTGGCAGCTCCCCTGGCGGGGGTGTGGAGTGGGCGGCTGGCAGCTCCCCTGGGCGGGTATAGAGTGGGCGGCTGGCAGCTCCCTGGGCGGGTAGGGTGGGCGGCTGGCAGCTCCCCTGGGCGGGGTATAGAGTGGGCGGCTGGCAGCTCCCTGGGCGGGGTGTGGAGTGGGCGGCTGGCAGCTCCCCTGGGCGGGGTGTGGAGTGGGCGGCTGGCAGCTCCCCTGGGCGGGGTGTGGAGTGGGCGGCTGGCAGCTCCCCTGGGCGGGGTGTGGAGTGGGCGGCTGGCAGCTCCCCTGGGCGGGGTACAGGGTGGGCGGCTGGCAGCTCCCCTGGGCGGGGTGTGGAGTGGGCGGCTGGCAGCTCCCCTGGGCTGGGTGTGGAGTGGGCGGCTGGCAGCTCCCCTGGGCGGGGTACAGAGTGGGCGGCTGGCAGCTCCCCTGGGCGGGGTGTGGAGTGGGCGGCTGGCAGCTCCCCTGGGCGGGGTGTGGAGTGGGCGGCTGGCAGCTCCCCTGGGCGGGGTACAGAGTGGGCGGCTGAGTGGGCGGTGGCAGCTCCCCTGGGCGGGGTGTGGAGTGGGCGGCTGGCAGCTCCCCTGGGCGGGGTGTACAGAGTGGGCGGCTGGCAGCTCCCCTGGGCGGGGTGTGGAGTGGGCGGCTGGCAGCTCCCCTGGGCGGGGTGTAGAGTGGGCGGCTGGCAGCTCCCCTGGGCGGGGTAGGGGTGGGCGGCTGGCAGCTCCCCTGGGCGGGGTGTGGAGTGGGCGGCTGGCAGCTCCCCTGGGCGGGGTGTGGAGTGGGCGGCTGGCAGCTCCCTGGGCGGGGTGTGGGCGGCTGGCAGCTCCCCTGGGCGGGGTACAGAGTGGGCGGCTGGCAGCTCCCTGGGCGGGGTGTGGAGTGGGCGGCTGGCAGCTCCCCTGGGCGGGGTATAGAGTGGGCGGCTGGCAGCTCCCCTGGGCGGGGTGTGGAGTGGGCGGCTGGCAGCTCCCCTGGGCGGGGTACAGAGTGGGCGGCTGGCAGCTCCCCTGGGCGGGGTACGGAGTGGGCGGCTGCTGCCCGGGGGTTGGTCGTGTGCCGGATGTGGGCGCCGCCCGGCCGCGGACGCTAGT